>CM029359.1:15919147-15934253 GCA_017140985.1 Hormaphis cornu
ACGGCGGAGACCGCAGCGAGCCCGTCCCGTCCATCCTGGTGGGTCCGCCGGGCTCCAACAGCAGGCCCGGTTTGAGGCCCGGCATTTACGGCCAGGTCTCCAACAAAAACGTAAGAATCGAAAATTGTAAGTGCATGATTTTTCGCATATTAATACTGGTTTAAGGCTATTTTTAACAGTTTCAAACTCTGAGCTAAGCGTAATCGCGGCCCTTATGTGGCATAGGCGTAGTGGTGGGCTTAAAGTTATTTATTAAATTTTGATTGGTTTTAGAGTAACGATTATTACAAAACATCTGAATCTAAACAGCATATTCACCTATATTTAGTTTAAACATTTTAGTTATCATGGGTTTTCGGTATTCCATACATGTTCACAAACCGTCGGAATGAATAACGTTAAAATTTCAAAGCATTTTCTATCAAACGATAGAATTTTATACACTTCGTATATCTATGTAAGTTTTGTTTATTATAAAATTACACGTAGTTTTTATGTTCAACGCTAGAATTTCGTACACAACCTCATATTTGATTGTGCTTGGTAATTTTATTTGTAATATGTACACATATTGCACCGTACAGTCTATTATTATTTAATATCCAGAATGATTATTTTGTTACAATATGACTGCTCCAAAATGACTTTGTGGTTAAAGAAATCTCAAACTCTTAAATGTTATTGACAACCCAATACCTAAGTCAATTTTCCAATGCATACAAGATCATACCTAACCGCAGTGAAAAATACAAATGCATAAAAGCGAATAAATCATCTGTTAAGAAAACTTTTCTTACTAGAAAAAGTAGGTACTGTAAACTATTATCATGACTTTGAAACCCGTAACATTTTGCCTTGCTTCAACTAAAATATTAAAATCAAAATATCGATTGTTACAAACGTATAGTACCTGAAGCAAAAAAATTAATCATTAATTTATGTAAAAGATAACAAACAGTACAAAGAATATTATGTTCTATATGTGTATAATAATCGGAAAACGTACAAATGCGCCAAAATTTCATATTTAAAGGAGAATATATGGTAAGAACAGAAACAATTACTCTAATATAACTTCATAAAGCTTTTGGATTAATGTACAGAAAGTTTAACGATATGTAACCTGCAAGTTTTACTCAAATTATTGTAATTTTTTTCTCTCTCGATTTTGTTGAAATTGCTTTTCGATTAAAATTTTAACAGCATAAATACAATAATAATCATTGGCGTGGATACTCTTTTTTAAGAGGTTTCTTATAGGCAGTTTTATCGCTTTTTAAACCTATGTGTGGTAGATTAAATAGTGCGCACGGACATTTCAACAACATTGATCGCCAGATGCTAATTTCCTATAAAAACCCGTTTCTTGGGGAAAACTCTCGTGGTTTTAATTTTCAACAATTTTCAATCAGTTTTTTAACGTAAAAATTAAAACATTTTATTCAGCACGTAAACTGAGCATAAATCCGAGCCATTTTCCTGAAAAATATTTAACTGTATTTGAAATAAGCCTATGATACAGACATTTTAAAATGTTTTATCGCCATTCCCGACAAAATGTAGTGATTTTTACAACAGAAAAAGATCAATTTAAAAACTATTTCAAAAATTTAAGCCACAAGAGTTCTTCTACAAAACGGTTTTTTCAGTGCTCGAATGCAGTACCCTTTTATTTTTACAAAATATTTAAACATATTCCTTCAAATTTACTTATCCTTGTAATCTGCAGGTATAGAGACAAATCGGAACATTCGTAACTGTTTTCTCAACAGCGTCTCTCTTCATTTATTTTTCCGAATCGAGCACTAAATTTTTCTTTATAGTATTTTACGGTTTAAAAAAAAACTTAATAAACGTAATAAACATGGCATAGAAACAACAATGGATGGTGCATTATAAAAATATCGGTTAATAAAACTAATTCATTATACTAATATTGTTACTCATGTTTATAAAATTTTTTATACAAAAATGGTTTTAAACAACGGCAATGTTTTCAGGAATTCATCGACCGACAGGAATTTGTTGGTAACACATTTCCAAATGAACGTCCCTTCAACAGAAAACCAAACGAGTATGGAAATAATCCATTTATAATTCCAAGACAATTCTAAGATATTACTATCATATAACTACTTTTATAATTACTATGTTTATTTTGACTCAGCATATGGTATTCCATAATCGGTACTTGATTATATATAATTTAAATATTTTTGAGATACCAATTGTTTAGTACTATAGAAGATTTATACATAGGTACAAAAAATGTATATGATATTAGATCTGAGCTGGGCAGAAGACTATTGTATATATTTATATTTTAATCAATATCCAACCATATAAATATTTATATTATTTATTTTTTTTAACTGCTATAAAGATTTAATTTTATTCGTTATACTTAAAATATAATCCATTGTACTTGTTGATATACGCGGAGTCATCTTCTAAGTACTACACGTATCTAAAATTGTTCAGCATAAACTTATTTATTAACTCGTAGATTTTTTTTACTTTAATAAAATCTTTAAAATCGTTTGTATTTTAAGCGATGCATTACATGAATTATAAATTTTTACATGGAAAGTTTAAAAATAAAAATCCAATTTAAAGTAATTATTTATTAGTATTTATTTCACGGCTACCTATTATACAATGCGTCTAGAAAAAAAAAAAAAGAAACAAAACTAAAACTAATAATTTATTATGGCATTGTAATGTTATACGCATCCAATGTAACGGATTATTTTTAATAGATTTCAGACTTCAAACCTCACCCTCTTTCTGAAATATTTAATGCACTTACAACTCTCAAATTTTTACCTGTACACACAAAAAAACAAATTTAACAGCTAGACGCGCTACTCAGAAAACTACAATCAATCAAACTTTATAGTTTTTAATTAATCTCTGATTGAATGAGATCGAACACGGTGTTACTGCAGTATACCGGTTACATAATGTCAAAAAAAAAACGTCAAGCTCAAAATCACACGAACACTTAGGTACAATGAAATTAAATGCAATATTTTTGTTTTTTCGCGTTAACGTTTCATAAATTTTTCAATATTTTAAAATATATATTACAATTGAATAGAAAACACTGTCAACGAAAGTTGAACGCGTTAGGACATCATTGAATTAAAACGAAACGTTTTCCTTACGTCAGACGTACCTATAAATTTTATTCTAACAAAATTAAGTTGGTGCCTACTTAAAAATACATGTGAAATGTGACTATACAGGCACTGTTTTAGTTTTTCACTGTAAAAGAGGCTTTTTAAAATCTATTTTCGTGCATCGGGAATGAAAAATGAAAGAACCGGTTCCAGAATCTTTAAAATATAATATTTTGAAACGAAATCCGAGACGTCTATTGATCTGAACAGAAACTTAAAGCACAATAGGCCTTTCAAAAAACAGGTTAGGAACCTCGCGGATGCTTCGTACCGAAAATGTCCGTCGTACATATAGCGATTATAATTCGTTTTCAGCACTCACCGATAGTCGTGATGACGATTATGGAATAAAACAGAGCTCCGGCGAACGTCCACTGTTGTACGGTCGGATCCTCGTCACCGTCCCAGCCCTCGCGTCTGATCTTCACGATTAGATCGTTCTCGAACGCCGTCAACCTCATCGACACGTTGGATGTAAAATGTTCCTGTTGGAGCACCAGTGAATGGCTGGTGAGGTTCCACAGATCAAATGTCACTTTCTCCCGTAACGATTGAATGCTTTTTTTTATCTTTCGGACACACGTGAAACCATGCGGTTATAATATGATATAAAATATTTCCCTGTAAAAACTCTTCCAAGAACCCCAAATCCTGCTTAGAATTTCATTAGTTTTGAAAAATTGAGGCGAAATCGGCCAATTAATGTATTTGTGCCCCATATTGAACAAACATCACAAATCGATAAAAAAAAATAACAATCGTAAGTCAGGTTAAGAATGTTTTTATACGACAGTGAAAAGTTTGACATAAAGTACAACTCGCTACCCCTTTATATGGACAGTGGCGTATATATTATATAGCAACGGTTTTCACTGCCTCGAAATTGTTGAAAATTTTAAATTTTATAGCGAGACTTTGGAGTTCTTAGAAGAGATATTTGAAAAGGATTTCTCGAATTATATTTACATTTCCTAAGTTCTGAATATCAACCAACAGATTTCAACTATGAATGGTTGCGAATAAAACGCATTTTATTAAATGTTTTAACGCCGAGTCGAACAATTTTATAAATGAGCATTTACACAAACCGTGAGACGGATGATATTTTAACTAAAGATTTTTCAACTATATTATTTTTCGACTTTTTCACACGCAGCTTCAAAAATTCAACACTCTCTTACCTATATATGTATATATAAAGTGTTATCTATTACTTACACGAATAAACAAAATATGTGCATACGCATAGGGACAATATTATGACGGCTGGTATAAATAATAATAGTACGAAACAGCGATAAACTGTATGCGTACAAAATCGAATGTGTACATAAAAATGCGTCAAGATATTTATTGCGTCTGCCCCGGAGAAACGTTATTTTCTTTACCGATTCAGTTTTGAATAACAATATATTATTGTTATACTCGTCATACGAGAAAGTATGAAGGTTTCTATCAAAGTAATTTAATAAAATGGATGAAATCTCAACGGAGATAAATTATTACGTTTTATATTATATTTTCTATTTACTCGTGAAAATGTCGCTCAAAATTGTAAAAATGTTACTCGCCATATCCCGTCAGCATTATGCGAAAATTCCATTCTCGAACATTCAATTCTGTGCACCGTACCTACGTATACATGCGACAATAACAAAGTTACTTACATTTCCTATACTAGTACCTAGTATACTATTGAAAAACCTGTTGTTAAAAATGAAATTTTACGGTGCACAAGGAAGTCTCCGAGATATTATTATAATCGAAACTGTTTTGAATAGCGTCTTAAAGTGAATTTCCGCTGCTGTTATAGCTGCGTATTATATGATAATTTTTTTGTAGCTCTTTGAGTCACCCCGCAGCGGGTAATCAGTTTGTTCCAAATAGAATATATTCTATGAAATTTTCCAAAAACATCTATTATTAGTGTGCTGGTTCGAGGCTTTTCGGTAAACGCCTATATTTTAAACAAAAAAAATTGTATGAGTATACCTGTATGATAAAAGTAAAATTCATCGAAAACGTTTTTACACGCCAAAGGGGAGTTTGGAAGAATACAATTTAACCCCGAAACAATCGTTTTCTTATTTCCCCAAACTATTCGCTTTATGATTGCAGATGACAAATAAAAATACCAGAATATCACCATTCTGTAGGTCACGTGGGTACGGTTTGAACGAATGCGTAATATTATCAACACTAAAGCATACAAGATGATGTTTCAGCTCAAAACTTATTTCACTCAAGACTGGGCATTAAATCGTTAAAAAGTTAAGTTAATTAACTCGTTAACTTATTTTTTTCGTCAATTTTTAACTCGATAAAAAAAATTATTAAATAAAAGTAAGTAGGTATATACTAATAAGAAGAAAATTTCAAAAAAAAAATGTACGAAACGAAAGAAATTACGTCGTACTATACAAGTAGGTAGATACCATACCACTTGAGTTAAATACGCGAACTAGGTATTATCTGTATTTTCAAGTCTTTTTTCATAGTTAACTTTAAATAAGTTTAAAAATGTAAAAATTTTCACCATAACTCGACTTTTTGGTTTTTTCCGCAGATAAAAAAAAGTTGCCAAACATCGATATCACTCAATAGCGCCAATAGCAGTACTGTACAGGAAAGCTTTAAGTATAATATTATCGAATCCGTGTTTTTAATGTACAACTAATAAAATATATTACTCGCATTTTACTTTGCCCCGTGTCCCCCACGTAAATTTTTGAGCCCCGGGTTTGGGCCCCTCGTACTAAGAAAACGGGAAACTTCTCCTGCATAATAACATTAACGTAGGTATCGTGATACAAAAAAAAATAGATGAACAATTTTTTAATCAGTTTGTTATAGAGGTCGAAAAGCGCGGTGTTGCCATTATTGGTTTTTTTTAATAAGCAATAGACATTTAGCTGTACAGAGCTATTAGCAGTATTGTCGAACGAAAAAGTATAAAAATCGCGTTGACAAATGACGGTTTGATGTCAAAATGATTTTGTAACGTATTTAAAACGAAAAATGAACGCGAAACGTGCGTACGAAACTTTGTGACGAACGGCGAGTCTCGTGAACGACATTTTGTAAACGTCGCGGCCCCCCAAAACCACGGCCCCCTTCCGTGGCCATGGCAAAAGCAGCAGCACCGGCCATGTACACGATGATGCATCATACCGCAGCGGCATGACGGGGACGGGGACGGCTTCGGGGGCTTCGATACTCGTGATTTTTGTTTTTGTTGGACGATACCATACGAAAAGTGCGTCCCCGAAAACAAACAAAATCATCTAAACTCACTTCGAGTTCGTGGCCGGACTCGAGTTTTTGAAAAGTGATCGCGCCCAGCAGGCAGTACAGCACGACCATGGTGACCAGCAACACGTGCAGGAACAGGCACGTGAATATCTTCCACGCGTAGTAGACGAGCGTCGTGCACCGGTTCGGCGCGTCGTCAAAGTCCGCGTCCATCAACATGGCCGCGGTGTCTCGTGCGGGAAAAAAAGGAGAAAAAAAACGCCGACAGCTATTGTTGTGGCGACATCGAAGTCGTATCGCGTTGTATATTGTGCGGACAACAACGCGGTTAGGATTATATTCCGACCGTCGGATATGATGAAAATGTGTTAAAAAAACGTTTTTACAGAGATACATCGACGAGGATAGCGAGCGTGCGCGGTATCGTCGTCATAACATATGTATATCGGTACAGAAATAAAATCCGTCCGGGTTTGGCGAACACGGCGAGTTTAAATTTAGAACGCCCGCCCCGACGAGGTTTTCGTTCCCGGAGAATTATTATTCCCGAAGAGTCAATATAACAATATTGTTGTTATTTTAACCGCGGCGTTTTTTATAATTTTTTTCATTTCTCCGGTTTTTCTCCGCTCGTTTTGCACCCATCAGATCGACGTATATATATGCTGCTGCGTATTTTACCATGACGTATATTAACATCTCGCCATCTGGACGATGTATAGGTTATTTCGATTGTTCGGAAACATCCGACGCGGCGGAAAAAAAAAGCCTGGTCGTCGTACTCAATTTAATAAATCACAAAAATGATACACTTTTTACTGCGTACACGTATTTCAACAACTATGTTGTCATCTTCAGCGCGAATCAACGACTGTTCGTATCGTGTCGGTTCGTGTGACACTCTTTTCTGATTGGCTTAATATATATCACGGTGGATAAGTTTTTATCGTGTCTACCAAGACGTTACCGGGGTCAGTGGCGAGCGCAGCTCTTTCTAATAATTTCCAAAATATTTTAAAATCATAAAAACAAAGGTTGTACAGGTACAAAATCAATTTTCCTCGGCTATTCTCATGTCACGTTTATTATCGTTTTTAAATTTTTTTTTAAATCCGTGGATCCGTGGGGGAATATTGACCGGGGTCGCCGCAGGGTTGAATAGATTCAACTTTTGGACGTGGCTGGTTACTACATATCGTATCAATAGTAGATATCGTATTGTTGTACCATGACCGAATTGTCGTTGCAATTTTGTCGACTGGTAAGTATCGTGTCTTGTTCGAAACACACGAACCGTGGACACGACGAGCTGAGGACCGGCCTTAAAAGATTGTCGATTCCGAGGTTCGAACGATTTATACAATCAAGTTTTCAGCGATTTTGTAATTTTATTTTTCAAAGTTAAATTCAAGCCGGGCAATCTAAAAAAAAAAAAAACCTGTCCGTAAAGTTGACGATCGGGATTCTTGTAATCAGTGATAACGGACGTCTGTGATAACGAAACTGTTCGAGTAAACTGAAAATTCAAAACAACAATCGTCGCCCGTCCAAGTTTGTTATAATTTTACTATTCGAGTCATGCATCCCGATTTGTCGCCACATTTGCACACGGAAGAGTGCAACAAATACACAATAGCGTTTAAAGAGTGCAACGTAGAAGTAAGAGAAACCGTTTCAATACGGACTTAACACTACCGTTACACAGCGGTCAACTTTTTACCAAACTGTTGGATTTAATTTTCAGCACAAAGTGTTGAGGTTTGTGGGCAGATGCGATAAAGCTTACGATCAAATGGTGCGCTGTTTTCATTTAGAGGTACGCTTTCATTCGTAAAAGGGAAATTAAGGGTCGGTCCACCGTAACGTTTTTGTGTGTTGAACTTGTAAAGTCCGATTCGTCGTTTAGATTATCGTACGACACATTTTTTCAGACCCACAGGCAGTTGGACCGATCACGGTTGGTGCGATTTCAACATTCTAGGTGTTGGATTTGACACGCTGTTTTACTGACAACATGTTGTACTCATTAAAAATGCATAGGTCTATGGCTGTCTTTCCTGCTATTGTGCGCCTATAATCTGTCTCTCACCTATTTGTATCTCACCTCCCTCAGATCTTTTCTGAAAGCGCCGCCGATTCTAGTACAATAAATCGCTATAAAATGAAAAGTACTTGTTTATAAAAGAACACTTCACAGAAGACTGTTGTTCAATAACTACAATTATTGCATTAATAAGTTATAGAGTACGGGGAACCTGGTGGGAACGGATGGTAAAAAAGTAACTACTCTTACTCTAAAAGTTTAGAAGGTTGAAAAAAATCTTACTGCAGATTTACTACATTCGGCAAGTTCAGAATACTTCTTGAACTCGTTGCCGCTTCTAATAATATACTAACACTCTCTCTATTCTACATTGCTCTTGTGTCCTGCGATGCACTGATTTTTTTTTACTATTACCGTCTTTAACGAGTCCTGCCTCTTGGACTTTTCCCAGTTCATTCGTTTTCCATTGATGCTTGCTAAAAGTGCCCTGGCCCTTTTAACTTCTTTCTGACTGAACAATGTTTTGTGCACTCTGGTTACCGAATCGACCGTACTGAGTAATTATAACGTAAAATTTAATTAAATCGAATTCTATTATTTATTCTCCAAACAGTTTAAATGTGGATAGACACTGTGCAGCTGTATTCTAGATTCTCATCCCCCCCGATAATATTGGATGAAAATATCTACTATTTCGACTAAGGATTATTATTATTATTATTATTGGTCAACTAAAATAAAATTGTATTTGTTTCAGCGACAAGCAAAACGCCAGAGAAATAACGAAGCAGCCATAAAACACCAAGAACTAGTTAGACAGAAAATGTTGGCAGAGATGAGATCGGACAGAGAGAAAGGAATGGAGAATTAAAAAGATGTTGCGTTTGTTCATTGTTGTATGTACAATTAGAAAATAGGATTTATCAATTTGTTCAATAATAAATGTAACATATTTTAATATTGTTTTGAATTGAGACTAGTATTTTTATTATCCTTTGATTTTTAGGAACTAAAATTAAAAACACAAAAATAACAACACAGCTTAAAAATAAATAGAAAAACGCAAGTATAGTTATTTCCCACACATTAAAATAACCAGAAATACTTCAAATAATTAATGATTAAAAAATCATAAATAATTGAATAAAAACTAGTCATAGATTGGTAACAAACAATTACAACAATACTGTTAGATATCAATCGATTTTGTTTTGTCATTTTCGCTATCGTTTGACGTTTTCAATAAATTGCTTAACATTATTCCAAAAAACATAATCCAACCAACATGATTGTTGGATATAAATTTATCACCACAATCTTTAGGATTGTGTATGTCCAACGTGCGAACCTATTTGTACAACAAAACATAACATTAATTTAGTTACAAAAATTAAAAAGCTAACTATAACTCACTTGGTTGAACATATGAGCGCCAGCCATACTAATGGCTAAATAATAAGGCCATGTTTGACCGGTATTAATACCACAAACCATCAAGCTACTTAATGAAACGGTTGCAAAAGACGACAGCCAAATTTTCGATTTGGACCCAAACAGAACAGCTGTAGAATAAACATTATTTTTGCTGTCATCTTTTCTGTCCTATAAACAATAATTTACAGTGATAACCAAAAAAAATGTTTTAAATACCTGATTTATAGTAACTAGTGACGTTACTACAAACTGTTTGATTTTCAAACTCAAAATTGGAACTATTTGAACCAAACTAAACACAAAATAGTTCAGTTCAAATATCGAACCAAGGGGAAAAAATTGTATCTAATTTGTTGAAAAATGATAAAAAGAAATGGAAAAATGTGTGGAATCCTTCTTTACTTAAAATTATGTTTAAGAGGTACCTACTTAATAAATTATAGACATTGTACGGTATAAATGGTCATTTATATAATTATATTGTTTTTTTTTTTTATAAAGCTCGGTTCTGGTTCAAATAAAAAATCGTAAGTTTGGTTCCGTTCGGTTTTTTAAAATTTTTAAAAGTTCGATTCGGGTTCGTAACATCACTAATATTTACCTGAAGACCATAAATAGTGTCATAAAAAAGTGTCCAGGCTACACCCGCAGCATACAATGGTAAACAGGCAGTGAAATCGATTGAAGAGTGAATTGCAGACCAACCCAAGAGAGCACCCCAGTTGAAAGTTAAGCCTAGTACAAACTGCGGCCAATATGTCACTCGTTTCATAAGTGGGTACAATGTGACTAATACTGAAACAAATATACGAAATAATAAATAATTAATAATTAATATAGAACGTAATGTTAATGAATATATAATAATTGTTAATTATTATCTAATAACTTATTAATAAATAGCAAAACAGAGATTTGAAGATCACATACAAAGAGATACGTGGTTAAGGGGATTCAACACCTAGCTAAATCAACTAAAACTTAGAAGACTGCTGTGCGTCAATAAAAAGTCAGATTTCGGTTCTAAAACAATTTTTAATATTTTGACTTTTAAGGATTGATCAAACAATTTTTATTAGAATCCATTAATGGCACATGTAGTGATTGAGTATTAAAAATTCGAAAAAATAATTTACTTTTAATATTAATTGTTATTATAAAAGTTTTCAAATATTGCAAAAAATTCTTTCAATCATCAATCCCGAGTATTTTAGGTAATTTAAATCTGTTTCAACATTTGTAATTACTAATTCAACTAATTACATTTTTCTAATTTTGGGTCTTTGGATGACAATTAAATTTGTCATTATGGCGTTGTTTGCCAAAGAATTACGACGTCACACTTCAAAGTATATTTTAACTCAATATACCAAAGTTATGATAACCCTAACTAGTAACTAGTAACTTGTAAAAATATTTAGTACGCATGACGTATTACAGTATAACAGTACTTCATATTTTTTTATTTTTAACTACAAAAATACTATACATATATATATATATATATTTTTTGTGAGTATTTTAAGCGTTTCTGTATCAAAAATTGTGTTACATAAATTATTAGAACAAATTTAATAGGAATCCAATATCATCATTCATAAACAGAAATGATTTTAACATAGTACAAACGCTAATAAAATATATTACGTGTGCTGTATATTGTTTTATGTTAATTACAATTATAACTTATAATAATTATCAAGTTATTATGATCAATTTGGGTAGTATAATATTATATTAATACACCTGAAGGTAAAAATGTATGGGTTACAAGAATGGTTCTTAGTTAACTATTTGAACAATAATATTCTAATGTACTAGGGTATCCACACAACTCGGTAAGTAATAAATGCTAAATAACAAATACAAGTGTATTATTTAGAAGTATCGAGTATGCATTGTGAGCATGGTAATTTAATAAACAACTGCATAGGAAAATAATTGCTTTGAATTGAACAATCCATAAAAAATTCTAAAAGGGCTTTTTAATTAAGTACTATGATTTTACTTGTACGTACAACCAAACGCATAATAAAAACTAAAAACAAGTACAACAGGAACAAGTCTTAAACATTAAAAGTTTGATCAAATCGAAATCATGTCAACATAATAATTATTAATTACTAACTATAAAGTACAGCAATCACTAGTATTCAGAAAAATTTAAGCTTACCTAATGAGCTAGCACCAACCATAATGGTATACAAATTTAACTGCAATAAAACAATAAGACTCACACCCAACTGACCAGCGAGAAACACCCATGCGTCAAACATACTTATGGATTTAATGACAAGTGGTCTGTTTTTTGTTCTTTCGATCTGAAAAATGTATGCTAGTTTTATAAAAATGTTTTGCAATTGTTGAACTACAATTGTATTTAAATAAAAACCGTACACTGTATTATATCTACAAAACAATAGTGTATGCAACGATACAATAATAAAACAATTTATACACGCAAGTTAGAAAGAAAAAAATTAACATTTGAAAACAAAACTATTGATAAATTTTATTTTTACGAATTCAAAAGATTATAGGCACTAAGATCAGAACAACTCTTTTCATAATGAGTACCGTTTCTATGTTTTTGATCTGCAGTCAAATTTTAAATATAAGAATTACTAAAGTATCGAGTTTCTTCGTAAACAGATAAACAGTTATTTTATAAAGATTCTCGTGTTTAACATACAAAAATCAACTTTAAGAAAGTATGTTTTTAGTGAAAACTGAGCAAGGTAAAAATTAAAAGCAAAATCTTTGATTGGCAGCTTAGGTAAGTAATATTAATATAATTCAAGTAAATAGTAGGTGCCTATGCTCGGTTCTGCAAGAGCGCAAATCGCGGCCTGACGAAATTTTGTACACGCTGTACATCCCCATGCCTTAGCTGCTTTCTTTATACGTTATTGAATACTTAACAACCACTCGACCGGACATTGGTATTTCAAGTGCAAAACTGCAAACACCGCCGGTTTTCTCGCAAAACCGAGTATAGTATAAGGTACTAATTTTGGCTACAATATCAGTATGGTGGTAGATTGCAGATTCGTTTACTTTTTTATCAATATCTCTGTCCCACATATCATTTATTGTACAACCGGCGCCTCGCATCATGACCGCTCCTAAACCAAACAAACCAAGCATCGCAAAGTCTGGGAGTTCTCCTGCCGTCGCAGCTAAAGCAATGCTCCACGTGCACGGCCAATACAAGAGCAACCATCCTGAAAAGAAACTATTTTATAGATAGGTATTTGAAAACACGTGGGGAAAGAAACAATGCAGTGGTGAATTTCAGGAGGAGGGAACAACAAGCAGTAGCTCGTCTTAGGTCTGAATTTTGAACACTGAACTTAACTCACTGAACCGTTTACATATTACAATGTTAATATATTTATAGTTGTTCAGTAAGTAGACACTGCAGTTCTTAAGAGAACTTAAGTAGTTTATAATTTTTATGTGCATTATCGAGCCTTCCATGGATTCGCCACCACTGATTAAACAAAACACAAAAATATAATTACAAACCAGTGGGTTTGGAAAACCGCATGAGTTCCAAGTAGGGTCTTATAGTGCTGACCACCGCGTTTTGCGGCCGTTCCAGCGGTTCGGACCGCGCGCCAGCAAGCACCTTGTTGTCCATCGAACAGCATCGTACGAGCATCGTCGCGTTGGACGCAAAGGGTCGATTGTCGCACAGCGTTCTCCTGCATTCGGACGACAGCGTTTTGTAATACACGCGGATCACGGGCGCCTTCAGTCTCGTTCCGACGCCTTTGCAAAACGTCTGCGAACAACGAACGATTGTAATTTTTTTCAGGCAACGAAAAATGATCAGAGTAAAAGTGTACCTGCACGATCATCGCGATTCCGGAGCTCGGCGTTGTTTGTATTCAGCTCGACGGCGGCGAATTCATTCTTGACGATAAAGGTGGGTAGGTAGGGTATTGACTGTTTTACCCACCCATTCGAATCGTTTACCCGAAAATAATGGTCGTCGAATTAACGCTGACGGGGTCGTTTGTCGTTATTCGTCGAAAACGGACTGTGAAAACAAGAATAAAAAAAACCGTAGAAGAATATTGCGACCTACGACGTAAGACTTTGTCTTTCCAGGCGGTCGACGAACGAAAAAAAACAGTACTGAGATAATGTGTTACTTATACGCAGCATTAATGTTTACTCGGAATTTATTAATTATTATTGAAGTCGGCTCAGGGTCACGGTCGTGCTCAATAGTCGATTATTACTAAAAGTCGCGATTTGTCCGACGTACATTGACATTTAAAACTCATCGCAGATTTTAATAATTATTCAATCGATTAATCAACAACAACTTATTATTCTAATTTTTAAAACAAAATAAAAATATCATTTTTTTTTTAAAAGTACAGAACATCGCCGACCGCGACGTTAACGTTACGCAATCGCGAAAAAAAACGAAAAACTGATAACGTTCTGTGGAACGTCCTCCGCCGCCGCGTTTTTGTGTTTCGGCCGCTATCCGCCCGATGTCGCTAAGCCACGCGCACCGTTCGTTCCGGTCCGCTGTCCGCCACGGAATCGCCGCGGCGGTTTTTCGCGGAAAGACGCCGATCGCCGGTACATTTATTCCGTGGACGGGCGGTGCTCTCGCGGGTTCGCGACCCGTCCCGCGGCGTGACGGGCCCCGGGACGCGAACGCCGGAACGGGCACCGAGCGGAACGACCACACGGGCAGTCCGGACTCAGAAGGGCACTAAAGGGCCCGCGACACTCCTCCACCGTGATTCTTCCAGATTCAAATGGGACGTGATGAATGGGTATCAACTCTTATTGTAGAGTAGCCTGTGCCCTCAACCTTGTTACGCATTTACAGGTCATACCTCTCTGATCCCTATTCAAATTTGAATCTGAACGTCTCCAAAATGAAAGTTTTTGAAGCTTTGTTGAAGATTGTTTCCAAATTCAGGATCAGTGTTCATTTAGCTTCTAATTTCGTTTATTCGGCGGAACTACGATTATGCAATAACTGTGATTGTATTATAGTTTCTTAATTGAACTTTTAAAATACTATTGTTTACTAAACCAACAAAATAGTTGCTTCGTATTGACAACGAAAAAATATAATTTATGTGATTGTATTATAGTTTCTTAATTGAACTTTTAAAATACTATTGTTTACTAAACCAACAAAATAGTTGCTTCGTATTGA
>CM029359.1:15934263-15968438 GCA_017140985.1 Hormaphis cornu
AAACGAAAAAATGTAGTTTAGGGGTGAAAAATGAAAGTCATGAAAATGTAAAGACAACTTAGGCTATACTCCTAAAATGATAATGCTCCGCATCAAGTCAGCAATAATCTTCTTTAACCCGTCATTGCATAATGTGTACTGCTTAAACTTGTAATTTGTATAATACAACATTAAAAATTCACCACATCACAAATATACTAAAAAGTATGTACCTGTTTAAATAGTTTCTTAACTTTATGTTTTATTCATATTTATAAACGTACTTTTTATTTTTGGTGTCAACAACTACCTACTGTGTATTGTTTGTGTCACAAAGTAAATAAAGCCAACATTCAGTTTGACAATATACAATCGAATTATGATAAAATATTATACATACAATAAAGATCACTGATTTTCCAACTTTTACTCCTCTCCGTATTAAAAAAATCTATTCATACGACAGCGAGTGTGCACATTGATTTAATATAGTGTATATTCGGCTATTGTAACTAAACAAAAACTCGATAATTTCGAACGATTGTAGTTCAATAACTTAGCATTATTATTTTTTTTTTTTTCATCATAACTATTGATCGCGTGAAGCATAGAAATAATTAACGATCCAATTAATATTTGTTTTATTAAAGTTCAGTAAATTTCTGTCATTGTTGGTTTTTCATAGAATATTACTAATTTATTTTACTTATTACCTATTACTACTGTGTTCTATAAAGTAGTAAAACGCGGATATTAAGCTATGAGAGTGAAAAAAATACAAAGAAATTAGGTTTGATAATTATATAATAAATAATATTTCAATGTTGATACAACAAGAAAATTACAATACCATACAAGTACAAAAAAAAAAGGTACAAATAATTACCGATTGTTGTTAGAGTATCAAGTAACAACTATATGCTATACAAAATAGGTATAGGTCGTACTAAGCAATATGTTTATAAAATATATATGAATTTATGTAAAAAAAAAAAATCAGTCTTAAACTTAACAAATTTAAAATGTTTTACATGAACATGCAGTTAAAGTCAAACAAAGCTTAATAATATTTCTAGTATAAAATTTTGTATAAACAAAAAACAGTCTAATCCAATAATCTGATCATTTTTTCTTTATCATTAATATGTTTGCTATCGTTGAGTTTCTTAAATAATTAAATCTAGTACAGATAAAGGTCTTATATCAAACAGTAGAAAAGTATCAAAACGATTTTAATAATAATTTCTAAAATTATGAATAATATTATCAAACTGAGCAAACAAAACTTAAAAATATTGATATTCTTTTCCATATTAACTAAATATTTAACACGATAACTATCAATGATATAGTAAGATACATAAAAAAAAAAGAGAAAAAATACACAAAATGTAGGTAACCGTAATACAGACAAAACAAAATTACAAAAATTCGGTGCTCGTAAAAAAAATTAAAATACATCAAACCTCATAAGCCAACCAACCAGTGCTCAAAATTGAAAAATAATAGTGGGCTGTTGAGTAAATCAGTAAAGTACAAGCGTTCCAATTTATCTATATCAAACTAACAGAGGATGAGAAGAGGTCCGCTGAAATATTATGTGTAATAAAATTCGTCCTCCCCCAAGCACTGCAACCTACATGGAGGCAACTAATTAGGAGAGGACCCAAATTTGTATTTAACCCATCCAGTTTTTATCCCCTAAGTCATTACTATCGTATTCGTATACTATTTAGCCCATCCACAAATAGAGCTCTAATCGCACCTTTGCCGACCAATACAACAACACACACTTTGTTGAGTACAGTTCAACGTTCTAAGAGATGTACAATAATGTTAGCTTAAAATTTTAATTCAAATATCTTTACTGCTCGTTATAATAATTATTTCAATGTACCTAGACAATACAAACTAAGCACACACAATTTGACACAATTAGGAATAACATATAAATACAAAATTCATTATACAAATGTTAACACATTTGAGAAATGCATTTTAGTTTTATTAAAAATCAGCTCAGTTGAATAAAAAGAACTATACTCTGCTTTTCCTACGAAGACGCGAGCAATGGGGACTAACGGCTGTGAGCCCAAATTTCTCCCTTTTATTGACAAATGATGGTGGTCGACAGTAAAAGCGTGTAACCACACGATAACACACTAGCCCAAAGAATTTGGGGTGGTATATAGTGAATGCAACGAAAACCATGTAGTGATAGTGAGTTTTTGGAGATGAAATCTTCTTTAAAAAAAAATGGAGTATAGTCTTGAAATAAATCAATTTATAAAAAGGTAAAAATTATGTAATAATTTACAAGTAATGAAACATTGCTTTCCTCATTTTGTTCAAAGTCGAATATTAAAAAAACAGTCGAGAAAAGTATAAATTATAACATTTTGTTTGCTTAATTTTTAATAAAAATACATGCACTTGTACATGAACTTAAACAGATAAAAAAAAAATCAATACAAAATTAAATGTCTTATTTTTATCATAAAGATCCAACATGATTGAGGTACATATTGTGTGATCATTAAAAATCATAAAACACACTTTTTTTTTTTTAAAATAATTAATGCATTTTCATCAAAAATTAATATTAGGCTTGTTATAACCAAGTACAATCTATAAAGTATAAATAATATAAAAAAACACGGTATCAGTGTATCACAAATATTGTCAAGGGTTAATATATGTGAACATTAAACATTGGGCAGTTATTTTTTTCAATAATTATCAGAAGACACAGAATAAAAAATTTAATTAGAATATGTATAGAACAAGTAATGTGTGGTTCAAAAGAACATCTTTTGCTAACAATATTTTCAAAAACACTTTTAAAGAAAAAATGCATTATTATCCTGTAAAAAATAGTTGATTAATATTCTATAACGGATATAATAGTCTATTACTCATTAGAATATAAAGCTCAAAATACATTTTGTTAAAAAAAAAAAGTAATCAATTTTGAATTTAGTGTTTGGAATAGTTTTTAGAAAACAAGTCAAGGCGTTCGAGATCATCATGGGTATTAGAATTAACTCACAAAAAATTTCCTTATACTTCAGTACAAAACTATATGAGTTTAGAGGGTGTACGATGCTGATTGTTTTTGAGCACTGTTTGACACAATTCCATAAACGGCTCATAACCAATGTCAAGCAACAAGCAAATAACACAATTACAAGGTTTTTGTCGAACATGTCAATCTGCCAGTAAACCCTGTAAAAAATATTAATGTTAACAAATAACAAATCACAAGTAGATATTTATTTATTTTTAATTTTGTAATTAATACTTGAGAAGTGACAGCTAGTTGTTCTTTAAGCAATCTAAACGAAGGACGGTCCTCAGGACAATGACTCCAGCATTTCCGCATGACCTATGAAGCACACAAGTATTAATGTCTACATTATAAATAGTGCACTTTATGCCATAAGGTTTGAATGCGCACATTAATCGCAAAATTACCTCATAAACTTCTTTGAAACACATTTTTGGTTTTTCCAAAATAATGCCACGCTGTACACGATCTACAACTTCAGTGTTTTTAAGTCGTCCGTATGGCATCTTACCACACGTAAATATTTCCCACATAAGAACACCTAGACATTTGATTATTATAATTTATATTGCAAACAATAGTTGTATACAGTTTTTAAATTTCTATAATTACCATATGCCCAAACATCAGACTTGGAAGAAAACCTAGTGTAATTTAGTACTTCTGGAGGAGCCCATTTAATGGGAAACTTAGTACCACCAGAACTGGTGTATTGGTCGTCAAGTACATACCTTATAGTAACAAATAAAATATTCTCAGTCAGTCAATAGGTAAATTATTAGAATTTGAATAAAGAGTCTAAATACAAAAACTCAATTTGTCAATACCTTGCTAATCCAAAATCTGCAACTTTGACTACATTTTCTGAACCCACTAAACAATTTCTAGCAGCAAGATCACGATGGATGTAATTATGACGTTCTAAATAGGCCATTCCTTTGCATACCTAATTGGTAATTCAGTTTAGCATTATTTTATATCGCATAAATCATAGTATATTATTTCAAAAGATGCATACTTGAATGCACATGTCAAGTAATAAACCATTGTTTCCACCCAAACTATTTTCATGTCTTCTAAGGTAATTCAACAGTGATCCGTGTCTCATATATTCGGTAACTATATAAATTGGGCGATGTTTACTACAGACTCCATAAAGCTGGACTAGATTTGTATGTTGAAGTTTTCTAACGAAATCAATTATCATGTTAATAAACAATTTTTAAACATGGTTAATTCTAGACGCAGCTAGTATATTTATATAGTATTCGTGTGTGTCAAGGGTTTTTTCTTTATTATACTTACGTCATGACTTTAGCTTCTTCAATAAAATCATCTTCAGACATTGTACCTTCTTTCATCATTTTTACAGCAGTGTCAATAGATCCTTTCCATTTTCCGTGGCGCACTACACCAAATTGGCCAGATCCAAGTTCTTCCAACAACATAAGTTCAGCAGGATCGATCTCCCATTTATCTATATATGATATACATGATAAACATACACAAATTAAGATCCAAATATCACCAAATAATTTAGTAAATACTCTTTACCGTGACTGAGACCAGCTGTGGCTGGAACAGGACGATCGCAGGGTGAAGTTTTTAAACGTGATGCCAAACCACCACTGTTGTGTCGGTGATAATTAATTAGTTCTGGAATGGTTAAACAGCAATGTTTTTCACTCAAGAAAAAGTCTCCACGGCTATTTTGTTTAATGTGATAATGCTTCACGTGAGAATGTGGTCTAAAATAAATACAAAATTATATTTCAGTTTTGTACGATTGTACTGGCTATTTTATGCAAGCTTAAAAGCACATTTTCCTGCATGTGGTAAAACATTTTTTTTAAATCAGTTAACAACATTTTATACGTTTACTTAACATTTTATTTTAATTTTTTTTGGCAATAACTCTTCTAAAATAAGATAAAAAAACAAATTGAATTTTTTACACATAGTTAGAAATGACAAAACTTTTTAACTATTTCAATTGTTATCAAGCTAAGTATTTATCTTTAAAATGTATAAATTGTTAAATATTTGACTTAAGCCTGGTTACACTCATTATTTTTGTAATTATTTATCATTGCTTATGAATTTTAAATGTCAAATAACACCTTTCAGGCAAGTGATCCACCCAAAAAAGTGACTTTAATTGCTTCCCATACGAATCAATACTAATTTTTTATATTTGACATACCTCATAAATAACAATAAAAAAAAAAATAAATAAATAATAATAATGGGTTTAGATGAAATTGTTAAAAAATGCCAGTTATTTCATTAAACACTAAAATAATCAAGTATAAAAACAAGAACTTACACTTTTGTGAAAAGAGAAAGTGTGTAAAGTCCTTTAGTTGAAGAATTTCGAACAACAAAACATCCTTCTTTGTCTTCTTGCTTCAAAAGAGACTCGGCTCTTTGTCTTGACATTTCTCCAACGTACCACCTTTAAAACATAATTTAAATTGATATTTTTGTAGTAAATTGCACTTAGAATTTAGAATAAAGTACAATTAATAAATACTAATAAAGATACATAATTTTTTATGTATTGTTAAAAAATAAAATACCTACTAAAATTGTTTTTCATTAAAACAAATATACAGATCGAGGTAGGATACAAAAATAATATTTATCTAATATTTGGTAGTCATAAAAACTTTCAGAAATAAATATTTTATCTACCTAAAAATGTGGTTAACTTGTAAGATTCTAAAATTTAAATAACAACTCTTGACCACACTCTAGATATAATAAATACAAATTATAATTTAATAGAACATATTTGAAAGTCTTTGACTTCTATCATAGTTCTTAATAATAATGATGAAATAAAAAATAATACTTCAACACATTCACATTTAAGAATATTCAAAATTTGTTTTAAAATTTAATTTCAATTACTAGGTATACTACAACTCTATAGTCTACGTTATGTTCAAAAAAGAATATCACTAGGTGCCGGTCAAAAACGGTTTTAAGTGGATGTCCACGTCACAACAACAACGATCACTCTAATGCGCCAGCAGAGTGGCGCGTTCTTATTCTGAAAGGAGTATATAATCACAAGTACTAAAGTATTTAAAAACTTACTCATATTTCTGAAGGCCAAGAAATTCTTTTTCTTTGACATAGTTACTGGGAATGTAACCAATAGCGCTGAAAAAGTTTTAATTTAATTTTATTGTACGTCATCATCATCAAAATATCTACATTTTACAAACTTACCCATGTTCATCTCTCACTTTCCACCAATGATCTTGAGAATCATCAATAACTTCATACTCCCCTCCCTAAAAATAAACATTGCAATTACTATATTACAATTCATGTACAGTACATACATTTGTACCACAAGTTATTTCATAATATATGAAATAACTTAAAAAAAAAAGTTTAATTAACGTTTTGTGATTCGGTTGCTTACTTTAACTAAAGTCAGGTCTCCTGTTTCAATCGCTTTAAAAGGGTAGAGAGCAGTCACTACTTTGATTCTTGGAACTTGATCCTAATGAAATAACGATAACAATAAAATACATCTCAAATTAACGTTCGTGCCGGTAAATCAGTTCTTACTTTTAGCTTGGCAGCTGGTGTTCCACCCGGCATTATTGGGCTTGCTGTTAACGCTGTAAATATAAAAACATAAATTTAATTCATTCGTAAGCGATATTTTTTAAAAGTTAAATAAATAAAAAAGAATTACAATACAATGCCTGATGGGTTATACTATATGTATACTATAGCTAAACAAAATTGGGTCAGACAGAATTGGATTTGTGTAACAGCCAGTCATGGTAAATTGACCTCAACTATGAAGAAGCACCTGGAGATTTCACTCGGTTTATTCGTAAAAATAATAATAATAATGTGTAATAAATAAAATGCGTATAATTAAAAAGTCATCAAACGAGATGATATTTATAGATTGTAATCAAATAAAAATCAATTGAGTTCAAACGGGTACTCCTCCTCATTACTACTCCCTCAGAACTAAAGCATAATAATTCTTTGAAGGCGAGTAAAAAAAAACAATAATTAGGCAGCCAATTTTTTATTTCAAGTACCTACTCTCATAATTGTTTGTATATTTATTATATAGTTGAGACGACCGATATGTATGGGTGTAAAAATATGCAACGACCAACGGGGCGTTATATAATAGTACCTACCTATCGGGAAAATTGGAACACCGGGAAATAATGTCGTTTTGTCGTAATTTTACACAGAACGAGCACGGTCGTCGGTCACGAACTATACAAGTCGAAACGATATTATACTACTATTTCTACGTTAAATAGAAAAAAACAGTACCTATCGATTTTTTTTTTTTTTCTGTAATAATAAAAGAGAATCACAAAAAAAAATAATAATATATAATAATACCCCGTAGGTTTCATAAGTAATACGGTCGAACAACTAGAAATTATGTTTTGTTCCGTTCAAAAACGTTGCCTATTAACAATAAAAATTGTACCGTTTTTTTATTATTCGTATACAATAATATAATACAAGTGTGTAGCAAAATCGTCGGTTTCTTATAATTCTAAACACGAACCATGCATTATCTTTTAAACAAAACGCACGAGTCATTCGTCCTCCGATAATAAAAGCCTTTCTCAGATTTTTTTTTCTCTCTTTATTTACCTTAAGATAGCCGTATTATAATAAATTCGTGTACAGATGGCACACAATCACACACGCGTATCATGCAAAGACAATTATTGTTACACACACGGCTTTATGTGAATACGACGAGTGCAGGGAAGAGTAGTCGAAGAGAAGAAAACCATAATATGTGTGTTTATTGTCTCAGAAGTTTCAAATATACGCACACATATATGCGCCCTATTCTCGTGTGTACGCGGATCAAAATAAAACACGGCCGAGTGCTTCAAAATGAAGGTGGTCTAGAAATAAAAAAAAATACGTTTTATCTTATTTGTTTTTTTTCCACTTGAAATCTTCACGCACCGTCTCAGAAAAATACATTGCCTCGATTATTACGAGTACGCGTACAGTATGATGTTATAATATATATATCTGCACAGAACACATACATAAAGAAAAAAAAATTGAAAAAAAAAAATACGTGTGGCGTTCACGAACTTTTATTATATTATGTATTTGAATAAGTAAAAAAAAAAACGAAAAAAAAAGGTAACAAAGTAAACCACAAATATGAAACAATATTATATGATTCAACTGTAAAATATTTATACGATAACACTCGATACACCGCGTATAAAATAAGTAACCGATTATATGTGCATTATATATATATACCAAATAAACTTATAGACAAAACAAGTAAACGGTTGTCTACAACGGTGCACAATTTGTACATCCAATCGATGGATCCAAATACAATATACATGTGAATAAGTATACAGTAGGTAGGTATCGTTAAAGATTTTTGACAAAACGTGAAAAATAGAAATAAATCAATACATAAAGAACTTGTGGTGTGGTGGGTTCTATGATAATATATTAAATTCGACAAAATAAATGAGAACGTCTATTACTTCTGTGATTTTGTCCACATTGTAATTATATTAATCGCGGATATATTTTAAGTTTTTTGATTTATAACAACTACAAAACTAAAAACAATATAATTTAATACCCGTAAATCTGAAAAAACTATACGGGAATAATATCGAGGTGGAAGCGAATCAAACGATAAAAAACAACACAAAATCTATAAAGAAATCATTGGAGCTCATAATTTACAATCTTCCACTTAAACTGCATTGAACCTTTCCCATTGTTCACGTGACGTTTTTCGTACTTCTTTTTTTCATTTTGATTCGTCAACAATAATGTAATTGCAATTCACGTTATAAACCAAAAAATAAATCGCTAATGGCTATACATTTAACGAAGGACACGGTCTTAAACTACTGTTTTGCACACCGTGTCAATGCAGTACACGCGATTTTCAAATCAAAACATTGTCACACACACACATCCCAAGTAGTTTATAAAATCATTAATCATTTTATTGACGTGTGTAGGCTATAATTTGTTTAATGAAACGAACGCCGCCTTACACGATAATAATACGTCAAACGTATATAAAAATGTGTTTTTTCTGCAATATATGAACTAAATATTTTGTTTCTAATTAATGACTATAGGCAAATATTTCTAGAAAATGTATAATTAGTTTGTAATATACACAATTTTCTGAAACATAATATATTTTCTTCGGCCTAACGTTTAGCACAATATTTTTTTAAGTACACGCGTTTTTATTATACTAAATATAATAAAAACGCGTGCCGATTACTATATTATATTCATTTATCGTTGCTTTTATAGATATTTTTTCACGATTCACTGAAAACACGGTGAAATGCCGATTTTCTAAAATATTCATAATATAATAATAAATAATAATTATATAAAACATAATATATATATTGAGAAATATTCTTTACAGTTTAAGTATAAAGCAATACCTACTGCATCGTAATAAGTTTGTTTTCCATATTTTATTCAGTAGCACGTGAAATTATTTTGAATTCTATACTTGAAATTATTATTATTTACCTATTTACACCAGAGACAAAAGTAATGAAATGTCACGCTTGAATATAAAATAACACGTTGTACAATTTTATGGGTGTGAAATAAATACTACCGTACGTCAATTATAATGAACAGGAAATTGAGAACTATTAATATACGTAGGGATTGTGTTAATGGTAATAAATGTGCATGGGTTCCTAAAAATAAAATAATTATTTAGATCAGTTTACGCAATGAATATACTGAGGAGAATACACATACGGCGCGGGCAGAAATTGCAGCAGTATCCAGCTGCAATTGACTCGTAAAATTTAAAAAATGATGTTCTCATTGTACAAAAATATTATAAATTCAAACGTTTTACGATAATATGGAATCACTAGAACGAAAGTTGCGATATTTTCATCATTAAAATTATTGTAAAAAATGAATGTAAAATTACATAAATATGAAGATGTCAAGGAGAAAGTTTATATCATACTTTGCACGTATTCTATAATTTTATTTCAAGCAGAGTTGTATCTAGCAAATTAAAAACAAAACGGTTGTTACGGGTTGACAGTAAAATTTCCGAAAGTGAAGATGCTGCACACTATTTAAAACACCACATTTATAATATTATGTTAAAACTAATATTTTTTATGACTTCTAGTTGTGTGACGACAGCAGGAGAGAGGACAGAGAACCGGTATATTTAAAAAATCAATAGTAATTCTGGGTTACGTCTGCGTAGAATATTATATGGAATAACTATTTCACTTTGAAGTGGGTAACAGCTTTGGGTGAGAAATATAAACGAAATATTCAACAAGTGATAAATTTTTAAGTAGTATGGCGTTCTAAGTTTATTCGTTCCAAAAAAAAATAAAAATAAAAAAAAAAATAAAAAAGTGACTTGAGATGTTTGAAATTTATGTTGCCAATTTTGTGTTAAATATTTTCAAAACTTCTTTTGGACTATCAAATAAGTTTTTATTGAAATAAAAATTCGCTACACTCAGGTTCTAAATTAATAACGGTAAAAGAAAAAACGCAGATATTTTAGTTATCTTTAAATGTTTTAAAAGCCATATCATACATCGTAAAAAAAAAGAAACGTTTACAGGCAAAATAAATTATAAGTTGAGTAAATATAAATGTATATTTAATTTATTCAGAAATAATACTTAACTAAGCCAAGAAAACAAGTAGTATACATAAAATTATTTATCATGTAAAGGCACGGTTTAATATACGATAGATCTAATATCATTTTGTATTAGTTATTTATACATTGTACGCTGAGTGATATCTATCACACATACATAGTATTATTTTTAGTAACTACCTACAATATAATTTAAAATCTACTCACTTTAAAAAATAATCATTCGTCATTTCGTGTTGATTAAACTAGACCGGCTTTTATGTTACGGCCTGTTAAAAACAAGAACAGAAGAGATTTCTCACGACGTTCGGGATTTATAAATCCATAACTATATTATAATGTATAATACATATAATTGAAAGTTTGTACCCATCTATTATTATATAATAAAACTAAACATAAAAAAAAAAAAAACTAAAAAGTGTAGGCGGTAACCGGCAGATATCACTATATAAGCGTAGTATATTATAAATGTTGTATAAACTATAATTTCTAATTAAAATCAATAAGCATACAGCTATAATACGGTATTTAGTACGTTATTTTCGGGTTACGGTCGACTAAATTTCTAGATTTCCCGATTCGATAAGGTTAGAAAAAAAAAATATATAGTTAACGAGTGTTACGACGAAAATAATTACACGAGCTAAATTGTAAAAAACATTTTACAATAGGCGTTGCCTGTTTGAAATTCATACTGATGCCGTTATATCACTAGATTCCTATCAACGCACTCACTATACGGAATAAGCCGTACACCCTTAACACATATGACAATAGAAACTAAACACCTGAAAGCAACGTTTTGTTTTCTCATAAGATTATTGATAAAACACATTACGCGTGTACCAGTTACACCTAAGAAACAACAAGTGAAGAGTCGGTCAACTCTAGTCACGATCGAAACTATAATCTTATATCACTATACGTATATAATACACCATCACTATCATAAACTCATTACGGTTAGATTTCAACACGAAAAATAAGGATCTACTTTAATGCTGTGGCAATTATCATTTTTAAATAGCTTTAAACTGCAGCGCACGTCTTAGCCTTTTTAGTATGATGTCTGCGGAGAAAACGATTTTCGTTTTAATTCGATTGACGACAGAATATATATATATTTTTTTAACCATTAACGGTACTAAAAACGATTAAACCGTAATTATAAAATACGATGTATCATACGCGTTGATTTTCATAAACACGTTGTTTTGTGCAAAATGTACAACTTTAAATTAATTACCCACAATAATTGTGTAGGTAAGGCATACACGCGTGTTAACGACTTTAAAACGAATAATTAGAGATGTATATTCCACATTAGGTACTTTGCAGTCGACGGACGAACACTTTTTGTACAATACTATTAATTTTCTAATTTCAATACAGAGAAAAATTTTCTATAAGCAATACTTATTCGACGAGCGTTATTATGTTTTATTTCTCTCCAAAATTAAAACGATTTTATCGATGTTTATCAATATTTGTTACAAAAAAAGAAAATAAGCTTATTTGAGTCATCGTGTACCTCTGTGATATCGATTGGCGACGACACCCTGAAGGGAGCGCTATGAGTCAGTGCAACAACGAGAGCGCACCCCTATAGCACTACTCACTGCGCATACACAGAGGAATACCTACAAGTTGTGCAATTAATTTTTTTCATACGAGGTACAGCTGGGATTTATTTTCTAATGATTTAAACATTTTTAAAAAAATTCATATTTATCTTTCCACGACGAACATCGTTGATTAATATTGTAAGTACGTCTACTATATTTTTCATAGTTGAAATTTCGATCACAAAGTTTTCATACCCACGTCATCCCTACATTCACCCTCAAAAAGCCATCTCTCTTCCAACACAAGCCACGAAGCGGGGGGTACTTTTTTTTCGTTTGACTTAGATTTCACACTTTAATCAAATACTTTATAGCAGGCGGCTCTACAGTCGTAAGCTAGTATTAGTTAGTAAGTGTAGAAACTAAGTAAATTGGAATTTTTTTTTTTCGATAGAACAAAGACAACAAGCAAGTATAAAGTGTTGTAAATCCCATCACTGTAATAAAATCATTCCAATAATTATAAACCGCGCGTTGCGGTGCACCGCGGGGTCAGTGGCGTCGCGACCCCCTGTTTGCAACAGTTCAGGGCCTATTCCCCTATATAATTACACGATTTGAGTACGAGAAAAACGCAGAAAATACCTGCACGAAAAAAAATAAAATAGTTTTGCAATATCTATCGGACGCCCCTGACGCACCCAAGGCGAAAAATTTCATTTTGCCCACTATTATGTGCGCGCGCCGTAAAAATCGGGCGCAATTATTTTTTGTCCGTTTTGAGCTATATGTACCCCTAAATTCAAAAACAATGCGCTTATATTTAATTATTAATTTTCCTAGAAAAAACGTATTTTTTTTAAATTTCGATCAACCACGGGGTGTGTTCTTAAAGTGCACCGAACGCGATTAATCGCTGGAACTGTTTTACGTAAATACACGGTAAATCGCGAAACTGTATAATAATGTATAATAACGTGTTTTTATTAAGGGTTTTCAGAGTGGTACGAGAGCGCCTATACGATTATCATTATTGTACTACACATAGGCGAAACTCGATATTATTCTATTAGCTTGTGATGTGTTGTATTTTTTTTTTTCATCTGTTTTTCTCTTTAAATTAATTATTATTATGTCTATAGTATTTAGAGTATATTTTACGCTCATAACCAAGACTCTAGGAGATTAAAGCTTGAATGTCCAAGCGATACGGTACGATAACGTGTATTAAATTTGTGTAAATTCAACTTTTTTTTCGAACTATGGCAGTACTTTTGCCCGTGTGCCACACAGTATACACACACGTACGGAGGATGTTCACATTAATTTATTATTAATATTATACCTTCGTTCGACGAATGTATCCGTTGCCGTCTCTAAATATCGGATCGTTCGTCACGGCAAAATCGCATGGTAATAATAACGATTTACAAAAAAAAAACAAACACTATTATTTCTCGTTTCGACGCACTTTTTGTTCAAAACAGCGCAGCACGAGACGCGGTCGCGCACCGACACCTGTCTGACAACAACTGACTGGTCGGTCGGACGATGCGGACCGCTCACTTCTCGTCGAGGGGAGCGTGACGAGCGTGACGACGAGAAGACGTTTTATTTTTTTTTAATAGTAATTGTATAGTGAACGGTAAGGCGAGAAGGGGAGAAGAAGAAGAACGCGCGCATCCAGGCATCACGTATCGTTATTGACCGGGTTAAAACCGCGCCAGTGTGACCAGGCTCAAGGGCTCGAAAACCGACGTACATCGTTTTTTGCCCCGCAGTTCATCCGATAACGGACATTTCTTTTTTATTGGATACGAAAAACTTTTCGAAACGATCCATTTCAAGCCGTACGCGTTTTTATTGTTTAAAACAAACAAAAGAAACGCGTTTCTGAGAGCGAGTTCGGTTGTGTCCGGTACTGGTAAAAAACCAGATTAACAATAAAAATGGTCGAAAAATCCCGCGTGTAAAGAGTAACGCGTAAAAATCTCGAACCATTCGGACCGTTATTTGAGGAGTTGACACGATTTTAGTTGTTCACAACAGCGTAATTGTCATTGTTGTAACCAAATTACATTACACTGTTTTTCTACATCTATTGGGCGGATTTTTTTGAAATTGTTTTTGTCAGACAGCAAATTTTGTTTAACATATCAATTTTAATTCTTAAATAACAAATTCGTGGAGTTGTACCGATTTTCGACCATTTTCCAACGACAAAAAAAAAAAATTGTTCCACACTTAATCACATATCAAATAAGAAACATAAAAAACATTGCGCGCAAATACTTATATAAAAACTATATCTAAAATTTTTTTGAATCAAGCGAGTGGCTAATGTTTTTAACTCGTATAAAAAACAAATTTTGTAAAAACACTAAAAACAAGCTAAACTAAAATGAATAGTAAAAACACTTACCTAAAACCGGGCTGTTATTGTCGCCATTTTTTATGATAGGTGTACTAGGAGGTGTTTTGTTCCACACAGAACACGGTTCACAGCCTTCAGCAACACGCGTTGGAGCTCGACAACATTGCCATTTTTTGCCACCCCAAATAGATAGATGATATTTTTCACTTTTGAATATATTGTCAGAGCACACTTAAAATATTTAATACCGAAAATCAATAAAATAACATAAATGATGATTAATATATGTTGTATATATTAACATACCAGCTCTTAAAGATCTTATCCAGTCAGTTCGCTCTTGTAGTTTTTGAGTAATTAAATACAACGTATATTGTTGTTCATTTCCATCACTATAAGTTATTTGAAATGCATAGCCATTTTCACTATCGTGGTTAGAATCTTGACACAAAATGATTGGTGAAGAAGTTAAGACGGCTGATTCGATCGCAGCTATTGATGACAATTTTATACGACCTCGTTCTTTTTTCCGCTATACAATTAAAACAATTTAAAAATAAGGACTTTAGAAACATAAATATTTTATCCTATCATCATTCTAAGACTAAATGAATATTGTGCAAATAATGACCAGTTATTAACATTTTTTAACAAAGTATAAAAAAAAATGGTTTGAAGCTTGTGTAAAAGTTTTAAACATAAAAACTATGTTTTATTAAAATAAACAACAATATTATGAAAATATTTAAGTTCTATATTAAAGTGATCAAAATTGTTAGAAATTTGTGATAATTTACAACAATTTTCAACTACATAACATATATCAATATACTCAATTATATATTGTTTGTTTGTACTAAAATTCAAGACTCTAAACCAAAAATGAAAGGTTTTATAAAACAATAACTGTGAAAATAGACCAACTCTAAAAAGTCCTGAATATCATTTCAAAATTGTTTAGATTGGTTCCAATATCACATATAATTACAATCAATAATTTCTATTGAAGTGTGGAAAATAGCATGTCATTTAAAAGCAATTTTAGAAATTAAAGCTTTTTAATTTTTGGATCATGGCTCAGAAAAATTATCAAAAATGCAAAAAGGTCTCTAATAAAGTACCATTGTTTTTTTGCCTGAGCTAAATGTGATTACAAAATAAAAAACATTTTTGTAAAATCAATACATTCCTTACTTTGCTCAAAATATAAAATAAAAAGGAACAGTTAAACTTGAGTAAGACACAGATTTATCATTTTTAGGAAGTTATGTATTATTACAATGACTAAATTTCAATAAAATACTAAAACTTAACTTTCAAAGACAAAAAACTTAAAAGATAATATTTTTTTTTTTTTAATTAATGGCAAACTACATAGCAAGATACAAACTGAATTTATACTCGTACACCAACTATTAATTACACAAACAAGTTTTATTCATAGATCATAGTTACACATTTAACAGTACAATGTTTATAATACTATATATATGTACATTTTTATAAGATTATTTTTGTATTTACTAATTATTAATTAAGTATTAACTAAGTATCAAAAGCTTCTAGATTTACATAACTAAAACTGAACTAACTTTCAAGTTTCAAACATGATAAAAACAAATATGAATTTTTATCAAACTTAATAAGTACTTAAAACTACCACATTTAAAATATGGTAAATTTTTGGTAACTAAGCCCCTACAACAGATCAATAACAAAAATAAAAATAAAACTTAATACCTAGTACATATTTTAATAACTATTCATTGGAAATATAAAATTTAAAATCAGCATTACAAAATTGAAGCAACTTTGTGTATGGGTTGTATTGAGTTTTAAAAATCTTAAAAGTTTTTCAAATACAAAAATACTTGCTCTTTTATTACATTAGGTACAGAGACTTTTAAGCTACTTATATAAACAATATACTATTATACCAATATAGTATACTATATTATTTTACTAACAATTTTTCTCTGCTGAAGATCTAAGCAAATTATTTTGAGTTTTCAACATAATAATTAAAAGTTATAAAAAATGAATATCTCTTTCAGAAATATGTAAATTAATTTAGTTTTTAATTTAAACATTGTAACAATTTTTGATTTGTTCCTGTTTTTATTTTAGCATGGTTATTTTAATGTATATTAATATATATTTGGTATATTGGTTCATTGTATTAAATTTGGTGCACACATCACAAGCTACGCTTTTGGGGTAGCGTCATAGTATAATTTAAGTTTGTATACCATTTTAAAACTACAGTTTAAACCACCATTAATCAATAATAAGAAAAAATTCAGGATTTTTTTTATTTCAAAAGTAAACTATTCAATAACACAATTGTTTGACAGGTACATAAAAATTCCTCACCACAAAAATTATACATGGAATGATTAATTCAACAAATTATTACAAAGTAAATCAACTGTTTTATTAATCATAAAGTAGGTAGTTAGATTTTTTAAACAGAGCAATACACAAACACTTAAAAATAGAACAAGATAAGCGTACTTTAAAATTAAAATTTTACTTTTATTTTTCAGTAAGATACCTGAATTATACGTTGTAACTTGAACGTACAACCAACATACAAATCTAAATGAATGAGTTATTAATTATTAGTTAAAAGAATTATTAATTCATGCATCTTTGTGTATATTTATAAGAAAAAAAAAAAAAAAAACAAATTTACTAAAAGCATGGACAACATTTTCTTAAAAATTAATTCTCAATTCATCGATTCTTCTTAAAATTTATAAAAGCTATTAAAAATAGCAGAGGTTAGGATTAACGTGATACAATTTTGTAGACATATTTTCTAATTGAGTATGTGTATTTAAAGAGCTTTAGTCCTAAAGAGTAATGACAATAGGAAGCAAAATAATATATTGCAAAATTTTGAAAGCTGAAGTCAATGTTTAAAGATTATTATAGTATATTACAACATAATGAGTATATATAAATCATCCTGCATTAGGTTTATACTTAGTATTTCGTAAATAATAAAATTTGTTCTATTTATAATTTGTGAGTAGGAACTAAATTCATTTTTTTCTTATTAATGTCTTTAGTAGGTATTAAAAATCCTAAGTTAGTAACAAATAAAAGCATATGTACCCTGTTAAGCAGTTGATGTATGTTATGGAGACACGGCAATGAGCTTCTTTCAATAATTTCCTATGGAATGGAGAACAAATAATATAAGTTATTTTATTTTAAAATTCTTGACTGTGTGATAACTAAAATAAAAACCTCAGAAGTAAATTCTCGAGTAAAATACATTTAAGTTGACCAATTAAATTTTTGATTAAATACCTAAACGTATTATAATAGACTATTTCACATAAAATAAATATATCTATGTATAGTTTTACATAATAATGAACAAATGCATTGCGTCAACTACAATAAGTTGTATGTTATCGTTTAATATATTTGTAAAAAAACTAAGTGAAAATTATATTAATACAAGAGCACCCGTAAGGAATAATTTTAAAGATTGGAAACAATATTTATAATATTTATTAAGTCCAATACATAGTTGTATTTTTTAACTCAATATTTAAAACACATCGAGTGAAAATAAAGAGATACTTGAGTACCTCTACGATTGTTAAATATGACAAACGTTAACTATAGGCAAGTACATGACAAAATGTAAAAACTTGCAGTAACATGGTTCACAATACGTTTGGTTTAGTAATCTTAACTAGAGAAACATACTTATACTTTGAGCGGTGTTCATGCAATATATTATGTGAAATAAATGCAGAATAATAATTATAATATGAATTATAAAAATGCGTGTCCAGAAAACAATCTTTTGGTTAAAATTATTTCGTAACATTGATGACTTACTTCCGATTCGGACTCGTAATAGATGAAGTTCTTGGTGGTCAAAACAAACCATCTCTGTTTGTAGTTAATGGGCATGAAACGTTTTTTATTCTGCGACCGCTTGACCATCAAACCCTGTTTGATGATATCGCAGTCGTCTAAATCGTCTTTGCCAGCCATCATTATGTAGCTACCAATAAAAAAAAAATAGACGATTCAAAACTGTGTAAAAATCAAAGTTGTCTCATACTGTTGGCATGGTCAATTTTGGAGATATTAGGCAAATCGTATTAAAATACAATTCGAGTGTTTTATTTATCCAATTCCCGTAATGAACAAAAATATTGATATTGTTGTGGGTATGTGTCAACTTACGTTTTTCCGATTTTATCTTCTAACGAACAGTAATCGACAAACGGGCGATCGTGGGCACATTATTGTGCTGCTGTGTCGACGGGTGGCAGACAGACAGACGGACGGTAGGAATAATAAAAATAAAAAAAAACTCCAAACAAACACAAACAGCTATGTAGCGACAAAGGTGGAGACGTATCGGCCGCAATGTGACTTATGTAGATTGTGGTGAGAAATTTAAAAAATATTAATAATAATAATAAAAAAAAAAAAAGACTGAAAAATAAAACAAAATCAAAAAACCAGTTTTGTGGGCAGCGAACGGGTCGGGTCGGGGGGGAGGGCGACTGGCGAGAGGACGTGCTGTGCGAGAGTGTTTGCCGCCCTATCACGCGGACGTCCTGCCTCGACCTGGCTGGACCCGCCAGCATCCAACAGGTGACCGAAAGCACGTTTTTTCGGGCTACCTATATGGTCACGTGACTTTTTTGTTGCAACACGGCCACCGCGATGGCGTAACGAACGCGAGTCAGATAACACGCGTTATCATTTTTTTTTATCGATAATGCTGAAACGATCGGATAATTTGGATCACGGTTGTAGATAAATCTATAATTCGGATAATCGCTTTGTTTTGTCGAACACAGTCGGAAGTGTAAAAAGTAAAAAAGCGCTGTAAGCTACCGAAACGCGGTGTCGTATCCGTTTTCACCGCTTTTCGCCAACGATCGTCGCGACTCGTTTTTGAGCATTAACGCGTTTGCGTGTAGATATTTATTCGTGGGTTTCGAACTTTCCTCAAATCTTGTCAAGTAAGTGTACCAATCTAGTGTCTGCCTACTTATCTAGAATCTGTCCAGACTGCCGCGAGAGAACGCGCCGATTTCTTCGGGATTTTACCGTAACAGCCGAGGGATCGCCAAGGCTCCCTTATAAATCATTCCGAAGTTTGGCAATCAAAATTTGGAAAGATGAGTATTTACAATTGCTCGGGTGTCTAATCTACCGAAATCGGCGCTTTTTCTCGTTGGACCAAGTGTGGGGGGTACCTACCTATTTTTTTCTCTTTTTTTTGACCGTATTGCGTTTTCTAAATCTACCTTTCCTCGCTCTAAATAATATCACCGAACAACCCCGGTAATCAAATTTTTGCCTTTGACGTTTTACTGGTAGCATCTTAAACGAATATCAGATACACTCCAAACTTCATCAATACTACTGCTATAGTAGTAGTTTTTGGTGACCAATCAAATACTGGGAGCGCTATCGACTCTCAATGGTAGAGATTTTTCTGTTTGTTCGGTAATATTTTGTCGAAAACTATGAAAATACAATTTATTTCAAAATTCTTGTACAGGCGTGGGCCGACAGAGTTTGCTCTATAACTGAAAATTGAAAACTAGCGCCAAAAAAAATTACTATAGCATGTCTTATCTGTTTGTTATAAAGTCCGTGCAACATCTAATGTCATTAACTTGTATGGGTACATTCGAGTTGCAGTATATTTTGTTTGTTAGATTCAAAATCTTACTAAAATATATTCTTAGCAACAAGACATGTTAAACAAAATGAATATTAATAATGTAATTTTTGCATTACTAGCCACTGTATTATTTAACTTTTACTTTTATCTCTGAAAGTTCTTTTTCATTATCACAATGTGGTATTTCAATCGTATTAAAACTCTTTTACACTGACTACTATTTTATATCATTTGTATATTATTTGTAACTAAGTATATTAGTTCTGTTCAATTCAACTGTATTGTTTGAATAATATTAATTATTGCCAATACCTACTATTTTATAACACGACGTAATAAATAAATTTTAAAACTGTTTAGAGTAAAACGTTTTACGTAACTTTTCGGAAATGGCTAACAATCAAGAATCAATACAAGTATGTTCATTGCCTTTACCGCCCGTGCAGTACTTCCAGAATTATTCGGAAGAAAACATAAGAAGGGGTCGAGCTCCTAAACCACCACCTATCATTCAAGAAACATATACTATGTTTGGGAACCCTTATAATGCTGACGACAGTATAATAAGACCATTGGAAAGTCAGGTTTGTTGTATGGTTATGTATTTGAACTTTTATGAAATAGATACCCGTGTTTTGAATATTTTTTAATTTATAATTTCTTATAATAGTTATTATGTGTTTGTTTGGCGCGCATTTAATTGTTTAAAAAATATTTTTTTATAGGGTTTCAAACGACTCTATCCCCAGCATTTTGACAGGAGACGTGAACTGCGAAAACTTAATCATTCGTTATTAGTTAATTTTCTTGACCTGCTTGACTTATTGATCCAATGTCCTGACTCACCGAGACGAGCTGAAAAAGTAGACGATATAAGTTTGCTGTTTATTCACATACACCATTTGTTGAATGAATTCCGTCCTCATCAAGCACGAGAAACCGTCCGTGTCATGCTAGATCTACAGAGAAGGCAAAGGAACGAAACTACAGCTAGATTGCAAAAACACATAGATAAAGTAAAATTGTAAAAAATAAATATCTTGCGGTTCGTATTTTTATTCTATCTTGTGTGTTGTAGGTGAGTGACATTTTACAACAGACGTTAGAAAATTTGCCAGACTCGGAACTTGATACTAAACTGATGGTAGACACTTCCAAAATTGATCTACTAGAAAAGAAGAACGCCGATGAACCTAAAGTCGACAAATGTGTTCCCAAAGATAAATTGATGTGTCATTTAATTGACACTATGAATACCAATTAAATATTTAAAGTAATACACTTTTTTTTTGTTATCATGTTTTGTACATTTATATTTCAAGTACCATCATGTTTTAAATTATAATTTTATTAATTTTTAAATTCTATTTGTGAAATTATTTTATAATTTACTATTATGAGTACCAAATTTTGAAATTTCTTCCATAACTAAGAATATAAGAAATGTATCGTTATACATTTATTGTAAAATAATTCCTAAAATGTTCAGGCAGTTAATTTTAAGACGTGTGTATTAAAACTATTTTGTCTACTAAATAATTGAATAATCATATTCATTCACTGTGTTTATTTGACTAATTTTATGTATATTCACTATTGCTTAAATTCAAATGAATTACTATACTATGATTTAGTAGGTTAGGTTTAAAAAGAATTATATTAATAAATATAATATATAGATATATACATATTGTAAAGAATAATATAAATACTCTTGTCAAATCTGTATCTTACCTATTTTGGTATTGTGTAATAATTTCAGCTTGGTCCGATATTTAATTTGGACGTTATGATCAAAAAAATCGATGTGGAAAAAACACGTTTCCCGTAATTATTTGTTTCCCCCAAGTTCTATTACTCCCTTAAAAATGATCAAAATGTTAGAAAACTAAACAGTTACCTAACTTGTTAAGCCCTCTTTAATGACACATATAAATTTCAAGTCAAACGGAGCACTTTTGAGAATTTGATTGAAAGATTGGAGCAATTCTCTAGAAGCTACACATGACACAAAAAAACAAACAAATAAAAAACAAAACATATCTTTGTAAAATCAATAGCTTCCTCGCTTCTCTCAGAATCTAAAATAATGATATTGTAAAACAGTTATTTGTTATTGCGTCTATTTATTAAATGAAACATGTAACTTGTAATGAGTTCATTTTTCACATTGGGGATCTTTTTTTTCTGTTTAAAAAAAATTTTTCTGTTTTAACTTTTTTTAAATAAAATATTCAGCATTAGTACATTACCTTTAGAGAATTTTTAATTAGAATAATTTATAAGGGTTAACTCTTAAGAATCCATGTAAGAAACCCTAAGTGAGGTGCATGGTATAATTGCTCACTCATACTAACGACTTAGTTACACGTGTATTGTCTTTATGCGAACCCGTTGCCTAAATTATTATAATATTATAGATAAATTAGATTTAAACAATTTTAATTGTTTTAACATGTAACGGTCAACACAGTTCTATTGTTAATTTTATCGTTTTTGCTTTATCTTTTTTAAGTGCACTATTGTGGATACAATTACGTGTCATATCAATTTGTGTAGTTTGGTGAACTTACAATTATAATGTTTACGAGCAAAAAGTAATAGCATTATACACATTTTTATTTTTATGCGTTTTGACTATTGAAAACTATAAACAGAAAATAAAAAACATTTTTAAAATTAGACCACAATTAGTATGATAAATTGTCTTCTGTGTTTATTGTTCTAAGATCTAAACGCATAAAACATATGTGTGCCTGCATTCACAGCTAATTTGAAAACGTATAATAGTTTTCTCATAAAATTGAACTAAACAAATTTATTTATATCAAATTTATTTTTACCAAAAAGTAACTGAAAACAAATCCGTTAATTGAACTTTCAAAAACTTTAATATTTGAATATTAAAAATTGCTAGCTAAAAGCTACACAACTATATTTTTGGTCAAAACAATACAATTAAAAATATTGAAATTTACAAATTTATTGGTCGTAACTCTTAACCGTGAAATATATATATACAATAAAAGTAAATAATGTGTTATACATTATAATGTATAAATTATCAATATTACAAAAGAACATATAGACACACACCAAAATAATACAAAAAGCACAGGTGTTAAATATACATATTCAAATTTTTAGTATGGTCGCCACGAACGACGATTACTGTTATTTGTATCAAATGACCTTTTAGCGTTCCAACCGGTCCCACCACCACGACGATTTGCATCTAAATTAGAAATTAATCAATTAGATAAACACCAATATAAAACTATTTAGGCAATTGATGGTATTTATTACTATTTGCGTTGCTGGAGAATTTGGCACTAAATTTATCTTTTGGAGGTTGATATAATTGTTGGCTGTTGTTACTGCCATCAATTCGCTTTGGCTTTCCATCAACAGTAATAGGTTCATGCTTCTTGCCTTCTTGTACAATTTGAGCCTACAAAAAATAAAAACTATGTACTTCGTGTTTGTTCATCATTGCCGCAGTTCAAAGTTACAAGTTTAGACTTAGTCGCTCCATTCATCCAAGACAGGGTAATTGTTGCTTTGAATCTGGGAGGGATGTTAAACAACTCTTTTATTAATGTATTAATGTTACAAGCTAATCTCAACCCTTCCATTTTTTTTTCAACGACCGGATCATTTTTCACATTATCCTCGCTTTTTTCTTTTAATTCCAGTCTGACTATTTTCACAAAAGTTTGAGTACAAGTACCCACATATAGCATTCTAAAAGAAAAAAAAAATACAATACAACATATTGCTTAAGGAGATACATTTGATTTTCATTTATATGATAAATACTTTTTTTTAAATTCTTTTTGTCTTTCGGGATCTTTGCTCAAAAAATCTGTACACTGTTTTCCCAATTTGTGAAAAGTATACAAAAGTGCTTCAACTCTATGTAAATCAATGTCTTCAACTTTTTTACTACTGTCATTTTCTGGAACGGTCACTAAATCCTGAAATTAAACGTTCATGTTAATATGTCCTTGATAAATATTTAAACAAAAAAGGTAGTTGCGTCTTGTACATAATATACTAAATAAACATTAGAATCATATTCTTCCAACCACGTTAACAACTATGCTAGTGAGTAGCCAATAAACTTCATATTTTATATTCTAATGTCTGCTAGCAGCTCTAAATAATTATCATTATTATTAAGTCATATAACTGCTAAAAGCCACATTTCTATTTTGATTGTAAAATAAATCTACCTTGTACGAAATCTACTGAATATTATAACATAATTAAAGACCAAGTTCATTAACTAGACACACATAATTTTTACTCAAAGTTTTCAAAAAAGTTTATATAATACTTCATAAGTGTAAATACTCTTTAAAAATCTGTTAATAACTACTTACTAAAAGGGCTTGATAAACTTGTCCAACAACAGCTTCAGGATTCATCAGTTTACCACAATAAGGAACTGATTCAGCAAGAGATTTTAAAATGATAAATTGTTTATCATTGTCTTTAATAAGAGTGTAGCGGTTTAACAACTCACATATGTAAACAATAAATTTGGTGGATTCTACATGAGCCTAAAATAAACATTGTTATTAAATTAATCTATTTTAATAATGAATAACTAAGTATATCTATAATATATATTTACCGAAAAAAATGGAATAGCAAAATCCAAACAGGTTATGAATCGATTTACTTGATCCAAATCTTTAGGATTGAAAAATTGGTCTAGTTCAGCAGTGCTTGCCAAAAGTTCAACAAGTTCTCTTTGGCCATCTGGTGTATTTATTAAATGAGTCGATGATAAAATTGTCATAAGTGTTTCAAACTCTTCACACGTAATGTTTTGCATAACTTTTTTGCACTCTGCTATAATTAAATCCTCTACATCCTTTTTAATTATTTCTTTACCTAACGCCATTACTTTGTTCAGTATAAACTTCATAGAACGTTCTCTAACCACTTCTTCATTGGATTGCATTTGACTAAATATCCCAGTCAAGGCACCTAAAAAAATTTAAAACGTAGACTGTAGTAATTATAAGCAGAGCAATTTTAAAATGAAGAAAATATATACATACCTTTAGCATCAATCTTGAAGAGAGACAATAACGAATTTTGTGCAGTTAGTAATTCTTGTGGGTCATCAGCCTGAAGTAACTGAGCTAGTATATCTGCTATTTTAGCCAGATATTCTTTAGATTCTTTACAGAAAACGGGCAAATCTTTGATCGCTTGTTTTCTGATCTATAGCAAAAACAAAATAATGAATATTTGGAACCTGGTAGATGAAACTTAATGTAATAATAACAAGAATCATTACTATTATATAGTTAACTTACGCAAATATCTTCATCTTCACACAGGTCAAGTTGTGCTTCTAATGCTTGAGCAGCAAGATTTGGAAAATGTTTGAAAAATCTGGTTATAAACTGAGACGCAAGCCTTTTTTCTTTTGTTGAGCCTTTGACAGCGGACAATATTTCCAGGTACTCTGGTTCTTTCTGAAAAATATTTCAAATTGTAAAATTTATAATTGAACATAAATTGAATATTATTTGTCTGTGTAGGTAATAAGCACGAGTTTACTGTCATCCACAAATGATTTATGAAGTGTCGGACACAAAGAGTTCTTAAAAACACATTTGTTAAAGACTTTGGTTAAAATGGAAGATCGGAGGCACCCTGGGGTCTATCAATAAGGGTATCTTTTATTGGGACATTGCTTTTGCAGTTTTTGCACCACTGACCGTCATTTAAATAGTAGGTAGGTTGATTATAATACCTTGCACAAAAATCTGAAGAAAAAAATTTGGTATTTTATATTGATTATTGGCAATTGTTAGGTTGACAAGCACCAACTACACTATCAGTTGAAGTTGAGATTGAAATCATAAGACAAAATTACGTAGCCATAAAATTTTAGACCCATCAATATAAAACATGTGTACACCTAATTGTGACAAAATACACAAAATTTAGTTCTATTCCGATCTCTAGATAACTACCGGGTAATTTCAGGTATAACGAGCGAAAATTAGACAAATTTTGACGTCAACAGACTGAGAAATATATCAACGTACCAAACGCTGTTAAATGAAGCAGAACTAAAAATTCAAACTTTGAAAACTCTGTCCTAAACAATTCTTTTATTTTCAATTTATCCGAAAAATTTATTACTAACTTTACAACTTTGCACCGATAACAGAGAAAAAGGCAATTTAAATTAAATAACGTTGCATAGATGATAGGTGTTCTTTCTAGATTTGTACGGAAACAAACATTCGTGAGGTGACCGAATCGATCGGAAAGAATGGACGGTGTAGAAGTGGCTATTGAACTCACTTCGGCTATGTTTTCCTTGGCGTCTGCCAGTATTCCGAAGTATTTGTACATTTTTTGAATATTATCTTCGGCCTCCATTCTTCGATCGGCAAAATTCGTAGACGGAGAGCGCAAATACGAGTCGAAAATAACGAGAGAAAAAAATAAAATACAACCTCAACAGTTACGAAAGTTTTTAAACTTTCGACAAGACGTACGACTCGATTTTCGGATCGGTTTTGAGGTTTTTATACGGCACGTTGGTGGGTGTCACGACAATAAAATAATAATTATCAGAAAGCTGAAATCCGCGTTATGGTGGAAGTGGCGGCAGTCGTACTGCCGTCGGGTGCTACCAACTGCCTGGTGTTCGAAAAGGCTAAAATCGAATTTTTGTTTTTCAGAACAGTCAACCGACAACTAGAACCGAACGTTATTACAATATTTTATATTGTTCACGACGAAATAGATGGATCTGTGAAAATTTTTTATGGAAAATAGGTAATTAATAATAATATATCCGTTCTCTTTTCAAATTTTCGCGTACCAATAACGGAAACACTGTAGAATGTCGATTGATAAAACGTCCAAACAATTATATGAAACCAACCATAGATAACACCAACTACGGTCTACGACTATAGGTTTCATACAAACACCGTTCAACCACGTTGTCCGACGACGTCCCGAACTATTCTCGACGGAGTTTTAGTTGTTTCCAAAAAAAAATTATCCTACAGATATTGTGTTCGATTAAATCATTGTGTTTTGTTTCGCCGTTTAACGGTGTCGTGAACGTCGAAACTTCGTGACCTACCGTAAGTAAACCGTTGTTCCGATCTTCAAAATTTTCGACTTGGGGTACCTATATAAGTTACCTGTAAAAGATATTGTGCTCACACCTAAGTTGCACTATGTTTCGGTCTTTTTAGTACTGTTAAAAACACAAAACGTTGCTCCGACGTAGTAAGTACCGGGGAACTTTTCGTTAAAAAAAATTAGTTGACTTATCTATTTAGGGTTTGCTTCGTTAAAATGTATAGGTCTAATGTACTATATTTATTGGTACATTATGTTGAAAATTAATCGATCTCTAAAATTCCAGATCACAAAAATAATCAACAACTAGTTTAAAATTGACTTATGAATTTGTTTTTATCAGCATATCATCGACACTTTTAATAGTGTAGCAAATTTATAATATCCTGTACTTATTCACCTTATTTGTTTTTGTTTGTATTTCTCAAATTTTTTTTCAGATTGAATAAGGGTTGACGATGGATTACCAAAATCGTCCCGGTGGTAAAACCGGTGGCGGTGGCGTAGCGTCATGGACTGAGACCAATAAGGATAGACGTGAACGTCTTAGACAATTGGCGTTGGAAACTATCGATCTTCAGAAAGATCCTTATTTTATGAAAAATCATTTAGGTAACCCAAATAATAACATTAATATTGTAAAATGTATTTTGTAAGCGTTGTAATTTTTATTTTATAGGATCGTACGAGTGTAAACTTTGTTTAACTTTACATAATAACGAGGGCAGTTATTTAGCACACACCCAAGGTAAAAAGCATCAAGCGAATTTAGCTCGTCGCGCAGCTAAAGAGGCTAAAGATGCTCCGCAACAACCAGCTCCTGAAAAGCCACGCGTGGAAACTAAGAAGTTTGTTAAAATTGGTCGACCTGGATATCGAGTTACTAAACAGAAGGATCCTGAATCTGGACAACAGAGTTTACTGTTTCAAATTGATTATCCAGGTTTGTTACAATGTTACTATGTGTTTTAATTTAAAATTATTTAATAAATTGTTTGCGTTCTTTTTAGAAATTACTGACAATGTGCGACCGCGTCATCGTTTTATGTCGGCGTATGAACAAAGAATTGAACCGCCCGACAGAAAATGGCAATATTTATTGTTTGCTGCTGAACCTTACGAAACGATTGCATTCAAAGTACCGAGTCGTGAAGTAGACAAGTCTGAAATGAAATTTTGGGCCCACTGGAATACCCAAGCAAAACAGTTTTATTTGCAGTTTGCATACAAAGTTGAACAGATGAAACCGCCGCCGCCAATGAAACCTCCTCCACCATCTTTACCGCCACCACCACAGCACAACATGATGCACCAACCCAGTTCAAATATGATGTCTCATATGTTCCCTCCTCCGCCTATGTTTAATCCTGGACCACCTCCGATGATGAATAACATGATACCTCCGCCACCTCAGTTGTTGAGCTAATAAGTTTGCTTAAACTAACGAGCATAAATAAATAAGGTGTACAATTTTAAAATATTAATCCTATTCTTGTATTGTAATAAAACACGATACATATTAAATTTACTTAAAAATGTTTCTCAGACACCTGAATACTAAAACTATGTACTTCTGTACTTCAATAAACGAATCGATTTTTACTGATGTATTTTATTTTATTTTAAATGAAATCATACGTATTATATTATCAGTATTATAAATAATAGATTCCCTGTTAACACAATGTACGTTAGCATTATACTAAATTTTAAATATGCATCAACTCAATGGCATCGACAATGACACCCGAATCTTAATTTAAACAGGAATCATTATACATTTGTGGTTAAAATAAATATCAAACGATACATGACTGACAAGGAGATAAAGAATCAACTGTTTTTATGTGACAAAACTGGAAAGAGAAATTTCTTAAGTTTCTGAAATTCCTTGATGATATATTGAATTCAAAAAATACATTTATTTGGACTGTAATTTTAATCAATCAAGGGGGGTTGAACCCCCTAAAGTTTAAACCTTTGCCCCTAAGCACACTTATGCGTCTTAAAATTGTTCGGACCCAAAACCCGTTTTATACAACTACTGTTTTGTTGTGGCTTAATAGGAATTATTACAATATATACAGGTTGTTAAATTATTTGATATTATTTTTAAAAATTCTAGAAAAATAGTTCTAATAACTAACAAGGAACATACGCACTTTTTTTCTAAAACAAATCACAAGTATTTTATTGGCTTTGTGATAAATAAAAAAAAAATGGTGTCCTAATTGAAGCAAACGTTGCTTTGTATGAAACACTATTTAAAAAATGCTTGACCAGTGTGCGTTTTTAGAAATGTTTATTATTTTTTTTAATATACCTACTTTGAAAACCAAAAGAAATTTTTAGGTTTTGGCATCACATCGTGTAGACTGTAAAAAGCAGGCTCTGAACTTTCTGATTCTTTTTTACTTACAGAATACAGGTTAGTACCTTCCTACGGTCAAGACACGTTTCGAATGCATAGACATTGTAGGATATAATAATATGTTTATTAATTTATTTTAGTGTAATTACGGCACAAGCCCTTTGGAAGAAAATACTTGTATTGAGCTTACTATCAGAAACGTTTATTTTTTTTTTTCGTATAGGTAAGCAATTTTTAATCGCTGTTCAAGTAAAACACGCAGTTTTATTGATACAAACAATAATAGGTAAATGTCATCGTAGAAATACTTTACAATAATTATTATTATGGACGTCTGCAGGTTTCAATCACATTATCTCGCCATCATTGATTGAAAATATTTTTTTTTTTTCGGTTTTTTTAATTCGTATGGATATTTGTTTCAGACGAGGCTTCGCAAATCTTTTCGTTCGTCACAGAATTAATGTAAAGTGGCATTTGAATTTCAAACTTCAATATTATGTCGCCTCTCCCGTCACAATTTTGTGGATAAAATGGCATCCCTTCACCTCGTATGACTTTTTGATACGTCGGTCTGTGCAAAAATTTCATAATATTGTAAAAAGTATACCAATCTGCAAAAACTACCTATTTCTCACTTAGTGAGAACTGACTAAAGTTAAATATATATTTTGAGATGTACACGTTTTATACGTTTACAGTATAATCTCTACACATTATTATAAATAAGTAACGAATTGAATGTCTTTGAAAACGTTGTTTAAATAACCCTGGATTTTAACTTTCTTTAAAAACCTCGTGTCATAACTAATAAACCCTCATACATTTAGGTATCGTTGTTCGTATTAAAAATTTTTTTTTAATTTCTGTTATGTACTGTTGTATAAGGATCGATCCGTGATAAAAGTAGTATGAAAAATTGACGGTTAAAATACAACGGTAAAAATAATAGGTAATGTTTCGCTTACGTTGTCACTTGAGTGATATTCACTCGAAGTCGTTTGTGGTCTAACGTTTCAATTACATATTGACCGCCCGAAATCATCTCTTTTAACGTCGTCTTGAAAGTACAAATCAAATCGCACCCATTCCTTTTGAAACGCTTGTGCGGCAGATCGGTCGTTTCGAAAACTATAACGTTGAATATATTTTACGTAATTTAACAACGATAGTAAAATATAGTATATAATTAGATGAATAAAAAAATTTTAGAACATGTGTTATGGTTTTACATAGCAGTAAATTTTAAACATTAATTAATTCCAAAATTACAGCTGTTATTATACTTATTAAATTTATTTACACACATTCGTCCAAGTAGGTTTACGTATTATTATACTTTCCTATATTCTATTTTTCAATAATACGAACTTTAAATTATGTTATAAAATTGCCAAATATTAGTAAGGAAGCATTCTCATATTAATTATCCTAAGCACACTATTTTGAGAATAGTCTTTTAATCGTAGGTATTGCTCATACATTTAAGAACTGTATGACTATTTACCAATTTAAATTGTAAAAAAAAATCCGAAATCTCTAGGTCGCGTGGGTAGTTTGATGCTGTGGGTCACTATTTCGGAAAGTTTGTTTTGTTAAATTTGTAAACAATTTTCAATTGCTTACGAAAATTCTAAGCGACCTCAGCGACTCAAATAGAGAAATAAAGTGAATATAGAAATTAGTCAAAAAATTCAGTTTAATTTGTATAACGTGTGAAAACCGTTTGGACCATCGGCGCCCCTGGGTTCGGAAAGTAAAAATCGGAACGTTATTAAAGAAGATATCGTGATTACACGTAGTGGTGAAAAAGAAAATTTTTCGGCCGGGAATTTCAATCTGCTCAAAATATTATTCAAATAAGGGTCACTTCATCACCCGAGCTTTCTAACATTACAATAAACGATTTGTGAAACTTGTACACGATTTTTAGAATATTGTACTAATCAACTAAAACATTTTTATTTGTGAGGTGCGGTTTTAGTTTTCACGATTAACTAATATTTTCCAGCAGTATACATACAGTGAAGTTTTGAAAACTTGAAATCGGTTTGAGTAGCCATAACGCTACGAAGTGGGTCACAGCTTTGGGCGAGTTTAAAAATGGCGTGTCGTGTTATTTGTCGATATAATATCTGGAGGCAAAGATAAGTCGTTAAATAAAACGTTTTTGAGCGAGCTTAGCAGTCAAACACATGCTGGGAGAAAGAAAATATCCACTGATGTTGCCGTACATATTTAATTAAAAGTTGGCTTTTTAATATAGGATGGTAAATTATGAAATAAATTTTAGAAGTTTCACAAAGAATTGGTTTTTCCGTTTTTAGTGTTTTATTAAAAATCTCCAAAAAAAAGGAGTAACTATAGAAAAAAATAGAGCTCGATGTATTCATAATATGACACTTCCCAGTTCTCAAATTTTTAAATTGTTCAAAACGTATTAACAAGTATAATTATTTGTACAAGGTTTGGTTAGGTTTTTTGCGCGTTTTTAGTACTACAAAATACTAAAACTTCCTGTGAAATAAATTAGTAAATAATTTGTCTGGTAGAATGATATCATTGTTTTTTTTTTATATAGTCTACTTAGACTTAATAAAACAAATACAAAATAATTAAGTCAACAAGGTTAAAAACACTTCCTGGTTTAAAAAAATTATAATGCGATTAAAATCTTATACGTTTATCACTTTTCCGCGAAAATCAAAAAAAAAAACCTAAACATTATAATATTATAATGGTTTGCACAAATTTAAATATTATACTATTCATATTATGCATTTCAGTTTTGACAATGCCGATAACAACTAGTGTTGGAGGTACAGTGTAAACCGTTGTCAACATCTGTAATTTTAATCATTTCTTGTACATTTTAATTCCTCTCTTAATATAATTCTCATACCCACACAATATTTAATTCTCAATTATAACGATAGGTTTTTAGTGTTACATTTTATCTCGTATTCAAATGTACAGGAAACTAGTTTTGAACTAAATTGCTTTTTTTTTTTCAATTTAATATTCATGTACTTGTACTTGTATTTATGTACTTAATATTTATGTTTTATACGTGAAATATATGTTTTTTTTTTTTTTTTGTTATAAAACCTACGGGAAAAATATTCGGTAACTCAATAATTTGAACGACTCGTTATGTTATCGCTAAGTTATATTCAGGTATTGGTTTTCAGCATTGTTAACTCCAACATCAATTGATGCGGGCGTTAGGGTTCAATACCTACTATTATTATGCATCAATTATTTAGTAACTTTCTACCACGTAACCAATTTCAATAAATCACTCTTGTATTGAGCGTGATTGAATATGAAGTATATTCAGATTTTGCGCATTCGTAAACGCTATAGTTGATTGAAATGTATTACTATAAATGATATACTATTAAAACTTTAAACACATACGGCTTTGTCAACATATTATTTATTTAAAATATTATGTTTTTATAAAAGTATATGATATATATATATATAACTAGTACCTAAGTGTATCTTCAGATAAAAGTAAGTTTTATTTTTAGTGTGTTGAGTGCATATAGTTTAAGAGAAAGATAATAACACGGCTAAATATAAATTAAGCCATAGATATATAAACAAAATAGTAGTAATATACACTAAATTTATATTTTCTTGTTTATTATCGAATATCACTAAATTAGATGCACTTGTCGAACTTGAAAATAGTAAGTAAGTTTCTTTTATTATACATGTGTGACGAAGTAAGCCTTTGAAAATAAATATTATAGAGTTATGCAAATCTATATTATAAATATACTCATATTATAATATCATATTTAAAAAAAACAAGGTGATGAAAATCGCGCTAGTGAAGTAGATAACATTTGTGATTGGGTCTGAGCGATTAGACAGTTTGTTTTCAAATGTAAAATTAATGTCAATAAATGTCAAACGATAAAAAATTCTTTAAAAATAAACTCTGATTCTGAGGTCTATTGAGTGATGTCCTCAAAAAGTTGTAAACGTTTTTCATTTATCTCAAAAGCATTAATGTTCCCATCAAGTGAATTTTTACCATCTTTGTTCTAGTTTGTTGTAAGAAAGATACAAAATAGAGCTTGATGCGATCAGTTACGATAGACAGTATAAAAATTATATTTTAATAATGTTAATATCTGCAATAGCATTAGTACAAGGAGTTCGTAAGTAACCTATTTTATTATATTTAGATGTGATACGAAAAATGCAAATTAGTCTGTCAAAACCAAACTTAATAAATAATATTATATGAACCAAACGAAACACCTTGCCACATAAGTTCACTTTTTATTTTGAAATAATA
>CM029359.1:15973438-16104764 GCA_017140985.1 Hormaphis cornu
TCTATTGTCGAACTGTACCTATTATATTGACTAAGAAATAGACGAAAATGTTTTTAAATATTTTTTTAGGTTCATCGTAATGCCTATGGTTTTAATTTATAGGTTTACTCAATCAAACCATTTAACCAAAAAAAAAAAATCGATGAGATGTTCCCCCTCAACAGTGAATAAGTACTAAGTACTAATATTCGGTTTTCAAGAAATTCCGGTCGAACGAAGAAATGCGCTCGATTCGATTGAAATTTAGAGCGGTAAAAAACCTAAATATTTATTCGAGTTACACGCACTGTCGCAAAATAATAATGGTAGCACAGTACCTAATTATACAACCAGTTTTTACTTGTACGTTGAAAATACGTCTCCGTGGTACGAGTATTGCTTTACGAAATTTTCGCCATCGACATAAACTCCTAGTTTTATTGCGTCGTGTCCGTACTGATCGTACATTTTGCACCAAAACGGGTCGAAAAGAACGTCGAACGCTTCAAAAGCTAAAAGTCTGCTGTTTGAATCGTCTTCGTTCAACGTTTTCATACCGAATTTTTCTACAATTTTCCGAAATCTATATACGTATATATACAGCAACATTATTATAATTTAAACAATTCGATTTTTTACGTGTACAAAACATATTAGAAAGATAGTTGGAAAATCAATTTAAAATTACACCTGCAAAGATTGTCGAGAAATTGTGTCAGATGTGGTGTGATAAACATTTTATACAGGAAATACGATAGTTTGCCAACATTTTAAATTTTTGTTAAAAAAAAAAAAAACATCGTTTTGATTTTTGATCGTTATGTAAAAAAATTTACCGATTTTCCGATGGTTTTTTGCCGGCGATTCAATTTTTTGGGCTATAGAATATAATAATTGCCCAAATATTTTCACACAACCCCTCCAAAAATAGTTGATTAACTGTACGTGGTATTTCGTTTATTTTGAAGTTATAATTCAAAACTGAAAAAGTCTAAATTTCCAGTAATCGATTTTGACCAATTTGGAACAAATTATAAAATTTTGATCATTTTGAACACGTGAATAAAATTTTGCAGTGACATTGTTGTTTCACAAAACCAATAACTTCAACTTAAAAACTTGTCATTTCAATACAAGGTTGACAACATATTATTTTTATACTATTTTGTAAATTATTTTAGTTTTTATACACACGTTTTTACATCAATATTATTTCATTATAAAATTTCTTTACGTTTTTGATACAGTAATTATTGCCTGTATTCGTTTGATTTCATTATAACTTACGAAAAATAAATTTTGTATTTGAGTTTACGTATACATAATGTATCACAATTTTATACTCTTGTTAAGTATTCGGAAAAGTGTTTTCAAACAATAATAATTGGAAATTTTTTTTTAATTTGAAATTTTAAGTGATATTTTTATCGTGCAAACACACATTTTAAGGGTTGTATTTACAGTCGGTTCGTAAGAATATAAGTATTTCTTAAGAAGTGTTTCAACTTAAACAAGATTCATTGACGACTTATTTTGAAGATTTAAGATATATTTATTTAGTTTTTCTGCAAAAAGAAACTGTTCAGATGGATGTGTAAAGTAGGTATCAAAAAATTAAAAAACTAAAAATTCAACTTCAAAAACAAAATAAAATTTAGTAGAAAAAATGTGATGACTTGTTTAACTGCTATAATATCACTTTCATCGCTTTAATCGATAATTAACAGAATTTTCAATAACTATTAACAGTATAATTTACTCTGATCTTAGTTTTTATTAAGCAAAACGACCATTGGTTCTTTTTCACAAGTCGCAACATTTAGAAATGTTTATTAAGTGGATGGATGTGCTATCATTTGACATTTGAATGAAGAATGAAATATGCTAAACGCAGTTTAACATAAACACAAAAGGTTTACAGTTAGATGACAAAAGTTCAAAATAAATATTAATAAAATACGAATATTATTAATATCAGAAAACATATTTAAAGGATTTTGACACTTAAGAACAATGGAATATATTATGAAATAATATTTTTACTCATTTGTAAATAATTTACATACGTTTAATTAGTTTGTCAAGGTGCACAAAAGTATAAAGTACCTATTATAATTTGCTTAAAAAAATACATTAAATCGTTTTACATATTGTGAAGTTCAATCAATTAGGTTATTTAACCACTTACGCGTTTAGTACATCAAGTTTTGAACAGGTTCTTTTTAGTTCTAATATTTTATAATAATCAATGCTCATTGTGTGTTGTGTATAGTTTCAGTTAAAAAATTTAATTTTTGTCACACAGATTATTTTTTAATATCGATCGTTGTTATATACATTCAAAATCAATAAAACTAATGAAAAAAATTGACACATGAAACTAAAACAACTAGGCATCAAGACGTGGTATCCATGGACTAAATAATAAATTTAAAGTGTATAACGTAACTATACAAATATATTGTATTTTAAAAACTTCTGTTTTGTTACGATTCAAAATTTCTATATTAAAATCTAATCAAATTCTATACTACTCGTTTTGTTGGCATTTTCAAATACAACTTCCCTTGATTTGTAGTTGTAGTTGTAGTTTGTCTTAATATCTTATTATCTCTGTATCTTCTTTACTATAAAAAGTACAACTTCTTTAAGATCACGATCGTGTGACAGTGGTTGAATAACATTTTAGCAGGTGATTTAATCACGTCCAGTAATAGGTACCATAAAATTAGTGGATACTGCGGGTCAGTAAGCATAATTTAACTAGTTTTTTTAATTAAAACGTTAGTCGTATTTTACCTAATGAGAAATATAGTTGCATAACGCATTTAATAAATAATAATATCATAATATTGGTTTAACGAATTGTACGGTTTCAATTTTTTTTTTTTACTTCAAAGTAGTTTTGGGTAAGAAAGTAAATGTCTAATAAATTAATTTAAAAAAATCATACTACCTTAATATATAACAGACCGATAGCTTTAAGTTTTAACGTTTGGAGCTGTGTAGTTAATGAACTTATGAATTATTAAAATTAAGTAGGTACAGTTTGGTTTCTACTCAAAGCTTAACGTTTTACTATACGATGAATTTGACGATTCATCGTATCCATAATCAGCGGCGTATTCAGGATTTTTGTTTTGAAAGGGGCTGATAGGTAGAAAGTCTAATGGTTCACATTGATTCAACCAATTTTAAAACAGGGAACAGGAAGATCGGTCCTTAAAAGTTAAGCGTTCTTCTTCTCCAAAAAAATTTGGTTTACGGCATTTAGTACCACCTGTTTAGGCAAGCGCTGTGCAGGTGAAAATCGTAAATCATCGTTAGTTTAGTATGGAAAAATGCTGCTATATATACATTTTTATTACTGTACATTGTATAACAAAGATTCTTAGTATTTTTGAAATATAGAAACCATAGCAGGATAATATAGAATACGTATTATAAATAACCGTCATGTCTTAATGTTTTAGTCCTTCCGCACATAAAATAAAGTTTGACACGCCTTTTTCTCATTACTAATTTTTCATTGTTCATTATGTATTTAATCACTACAATTATAAGTATCTGCACAAATTTACGAATACCACTGATTTCACTATAAACATCAATTATCATGCATAATGTGTAACTTGTTTTTCTAGACAGTACGGCGGGAAGCGAAAATTCATATTTATCATCGTAAAAACATTTAACGAAAAGGTTGATTAGGTGGCCACCTTGGAGAACTTTTCTGAAGGTTTCCGTAAACCGAAAACGATCCGTCCAGATTTACTGGTGACAGCTCGCATGTATAAATATTACGAATTAAAACTTTTTGCTGTGGACAAGCAGCTGAGTAAGAGGTCATTGCATCAATATAATGAACAATATGAGAGAAAATATTGGTTTAGGCATGTAATGAGAGGATTTCCCATCTCGCAGAATCAACTCGATTGAGTAATAATATAACAATATGTTTATTGGCCATCTGGATATACATTTAGTTAAAATTACGATAAACGAATAATGAGTGTAATGGCCCAACTCGTCACTGAGGATAACCTCTTATTGGTGAAATTGGAGTACTAATAATAATAATAAGTAAATAATTAAGATAATATGAATGTTAAAAAGTCAAAAAGTAAAATTCAAATAAAAAGACAAAAATTTAAATTCAAATAAAATAAAATCAAAGGTTACTATTATAATCTGAGTTGAAAACAATTAGATTCACATAATACGCACTATACTATTAATTTTTTAGTCGACGGTTTTACCAAATTTTTACACTTCGAATCATTTTTCATTTAAGTTGACAGAATACAGTACGCGTCGAACTCAATAATTTCAATGTTTTGCTATCGTTTTAGGCTTTGCCGACGAATTGATTAATCGGCTTTCGGATGTTTGTGTGACCTGGTTGCCTATGTATGGTGCATCCGTAGAAACTTAAAAATGTATCCTAAAGATATGAAACTTCTGGCGATTTGAACCGTTTCAAGAGGATTCGTCCCAAAATTTTAATTTAATTTAATGAAACTCGCACAATATACTAGCCTCGTTTTCGTATGTTTTTTCAAGCCAATAAACTTTTATAGGTTCGTATTTTATCGGTAACTCGAAAACTAAACAAAGTTTCAAAAACGAATTTCGTAAAAATACCGTGGCGACAAAGTGTACCCCGTCATTTAATGTAAGTATAAAATCCAAGCGCTTTTATACCTGCAGCGAAGTAGAAAAACTAACTAAATTTTCGTAAAATCAACATGATACACGCATTTGAATTCGTAATCCAAAACGGATACGTTGAAACCAACGTTTTCAGAACAACTGGTATTTATGGATCTGCTTTGGCGTTGAAGAACCGAAAACTTAATAATGCCGTGTCGGTCGAAATTATTTGTACGACGAATCTTCGAACCGTCGAAAAAATTAGTAGCGATCGGAGCAATAAAAATACCTACGACCGGCATCGGGCCCGTTTAAACGATTAAAAAATCGTTTACGCATATTCTATCCTGCTAGATTTTGGGACGAAAAAAAAAAGGAAAAAAAAATTCCCGAACCGGTATGGTCGGAAACGGTACGAGGAGCGACGGAACCGTCTCGCGTAAAACACCATCGCATCCGCATGCGAGTGGCAGTCCCGAGTGATCGATTGGAGCAAACGCGTCTCTGCCGTTCAAACGAGGTCAGTAATTTACGGTCAATAGTGTTAATGATTGAAAGGGTGTCGGACGAATTAGGATGGTAATTAAGGAGCGAAATACAGAAACGTGTTTCTACCACGTGAAATGCGTTTATACGCCGGCAACCCGTTGAATTTGCCGGAGGAGTTCTGCCGCACGTCTCGCAGAATCGAACGACAATTTTGTCAATGACCGATAGAGTAATGTCTGTTGTGCGAGTTGGATTCAACGCGATTTAAAACCGTGAAAAAAATTGTGTGCGAAATTGATCTTAAAATTGTAAATCAAACCATATAGCGTTGTTTAAAAATATTAAAACAAAAATATGAAACTTTCAATTATAATTAAAAAAATGAATCGTCCGAATAATCTGTTCGAGGCGGGAGAACTCTTTTGCGTGTTTCGAGCGGAAAATGGTATCGTTACCGGGCCCAAAACTTATCTTTTCTATTTTTTTGATTATTTCTGTAGTCTGTATATAATGTAGGTTAAAATTTTAAGGAAACGCTATCAAAAAAATTTTTTTCATATTACATTATGGTGCTAAAAAATGATAATAATCGTTTGGTTTTTTTTTTTTTTTTTTTGAGAATTTATACGTGGTTATATCATTATTTCGTATTTTGACAGTCGCAACAAATTCTGATTCGGAAAAAAATAATTTTTTTAATGTACAGTGAAATGAAACGTGTCGGAATTTTTAATTTCATCTCGTCTTCAGCATCATTCCTCTATTAATTTGAAATAATTATGTCTCTTATAATTGGTACCCACTGGTTCAAATAAACATCGGTAAATCGGTGTATTATCAAAAACAATAAAAAAAATGCATTTGCTTTATGTTCATTTCAATGAATTTAAGAAATTAAAACTATGCAATAACAGTTATACAAATAAATGGAGATAGAAGAATTTAATGCTTTTTATGATATAAATTAACTGTTATAGCGTTAAGTTTTATAAAATGTTGGTGTTTAAGCGAATACTAAGTACAATTTATGGTTGAAAATTTTAAAAATCATTCATAGCGATTAATTTAACGGTTTTTTTTTTACTATGAAGAAAAAATGCATTTTATTAACGTTAAATTTTGTAAAAAATGTTGGTCACTATTATTCGTCTTGGTATTAATATTAATAATCTGTTATGTTATTAAACGTGTGAGACAAAAATTGATTAGACAAGACGTAACAATAAAATAGTCAATGTAACATATCATCTGTGATTCATGAGATACGTGTTTATGCTTTTTGCAGAATAACATACGTACGTAAACATTTTCGAAATTGCTCAAAGTGCTCAAAATGATTGTTCCTATTACGGATGCCCAGCTAAAAGAGATCCGGAATGCAATTTCGAGATCAGATGCAGAAATAGACCAGGATTTCGCTATTGTCAAACACTGGTTGGACAAACAACCTCATCTTCCCAAAACTAGTGAGTATATAACATCATATAATTTTATTTATTGAAATAAGTACTTATTGTCATTATCTCTATTGGCTCGTTTATGATTTTTTAAAATTGCATTTTAAGCGGCGTCGATATGAAAGTTTCGAAATTAATGTACTTAAGTGATTTAAACAATGTTTGCATGAAATTTGTCGTATTGTTGAGAGGCATAGTTATTTTATAACTTTTTTTATCTGCTATTATCTATTAATTGCTAAAGACACTCACTAGAGCACTACGGTGTTATCCTGGTCAGGACTCTAATATCCTGATAAATAGCATTAAAAAATGCAGCTGTTCATTAAAATTTATCATGCTGTAGATAAAGAGTAATCCACCCACAAATCATCTAGATAAAATTATATGTAACATGACGTATTTAAACTGTCTTAGATAACATAAGATTTAAGTAGACTTTATCTAGATAATATAATATAGAAGATATTGCAAATTCAAAATACCTGCGTAATATTTAAAAAGATTAACTTTGGATTTTTCACAAAAAATTGAAATCGGGAAGTAAATTTGGAAAAATACGATTACTAAAATTCTAAAGAAAAAATACGATAATCTCGACGGTAAAAAAAAACCAAGTAATTCTCAAACTGATGTTGAAATTTTTATCTAGATACCCAACGTAAAAGTTAAAAAACAATCATGTCGTTGATGAATTATTTAGATTCGAGAAAATTTATTTATTGTGTTCTCATAACTGCTGATAAAAACATTGAGGATACTTGTTGCAAAGCTCTTGTGTTTTTGCATTTTACAGATTTCGTAGCAGTTAAATTCCAATGAAAATTCATTGAAAGGCTCTTTTATGTGGTAGAGTTTTTCTTGTTTCTGCGTAAGAGCCCAGTTATTTGGCAACCTTCTAACGCTTGCTCGAGGTGTATGACTTTATTTAAGGATTCAGAGGAAATATTTGCACCTAGCTGCTTCCAAACTTGAAACTTCTCGTACTTCTCCCTGTCTGATGACGGTCTAACTTCAATAATGTGTACAAATTCAAATACATTTGATCAACTTTTAAAAAAAGTTATGACCAAAATCACGTGATGCAATAAACGAAAAAATAACGACGTTAAAACGTTTTGTACTTACTGATTCCTTTTCAATAACTGTCAATATTATTGTATCGTTAAATGGCAATTCTCATGGGTTATATTATAAAACTATCCATCATTTTCTGCCAATTAAAATTTTTTTTATTCCATTTTTATTAATTATTTGTTACTTCCGCTTCGTGGTTTAGGTTCATTATATTATAGCAACTAGTATATTGACTTCTACCGAGTAATTATAAATATTTTAAATAACCATCGAATTTTAATGAATAATTTTGGAACAGGTAATTTCTGTTCAAATATAGTTATAAATATAAAACAAAATTATAAATAATTAACTTGAATGCTATTAGTAAGCGACATTGCTTAAAATAAATATAATTATTTTTAAACGAAACACAATTTTGTTGTACATATATCTAAATGCAAAAAAAATAGGACGTTAACATTGATAACTAAAAAGTGTAGAGATTATTATGATGGTAGATAAAATCAAATATTTTGAACCAATTTACAAGTTAGTCTGAAGAACTTAAGTTAAACTCGACCTCAACCATAGTTTATGAAAGTAGGCACAAGATCAGAGTGTCTAAAAATAGAATCGAAACATACAATTTACGAAAACTGTTCCTAACCTTTTTTTAATATTTGCTGTACCGTTACTGAACTGTTCGCTCGTTTTATGTTTTTTTTTTTGCAGGTGACGATATGATAAAAAAATTCTTATTCAGCTTAAAGTACCGCACAGACAAATTTAAGACTGTGATTGACAACTATTATACCATAAGAGAAGTGTATCCTGAAGTTTACGGAGATCTAGACCCTACCACGGACGATTTTCGAAAACACGTGAAAGTAGCGTGAGTAAAATTTTAGAAAATGTTAAAATAAAAACCTAGATAAAGAAAATATTACAAGAACTCAGCGGTCTACGGTTTCGGAAACAAAATAATCTATAAACTCCTCTCGATTATCGTCCAGTAACAGCTTGCCGTGAATCTTTAGCGAACTCAATAAGCCGACCGAAAACGTATCTTGAAAATAAACAGCATTAAACGATTTGTTTCGATAGCATTACGACGATTCGTAATGCTCAACTGTTTGTAAATATTTTTGCATTATTCACGCGTTTCAAACGTGAGTTTTATTTTTATCGTTCTACCGCAGTTTCGATCGAATTCGAGTAGTACAAAGAAAAATTTTCGGAATCAGTTTCATTTTGTAACTATTATTCAACGCGTTTAAGTTGAAAATACTGCGCAGCGCACAACCGATTTCGTTTGGCGATAAACGGAAACACGGAACGCATATTATAATGATATAATGATACTGCTTTGCGTGTAAAAAATTGCTCCAAAAAAAAAAAAAAAAGACTTTATACTTTTGAAAATGTTTTTAAAATAAACGTCGCTTATTTCACGGTGTTTGAATTATGTGCTTATAATATTGAAAACATTACTGTTTATTTTTAAACTTCATCAAAATCGTGTAGTACCTAAATTTTTTATTTTCGTGTTTAATTCACCCGCACTCGCATAAATTTAAAATAGAAAAATATTTCGTGTTAGATGTTTATGAACTCGTAAAATAATCTTGTCGTAAAATTCATGACGTGAATTCTACGTTCGTATTACAACAACTTGGATACTATATCATTACTAATCTGCTATGTACATTTACGGTTTAAATAATCGCGTTTAATATGTTTTAGACTTAATACTTTTGGAGTGTATAGCGCAAAATTAATAAATATAAATTACCTTTATACGGTATTTCACAAATTCGCAAGTTTGGGACGGTCGTGTCAAACAATCGTACAGACAAAACTACTTTTTTTTTTTTAACCATAGATTTATAGGTACCTAGCTTATCTTTGGAATATTTTTTCCGGATCGTCTTAATTTTTGTCGTATACGTAATCATAACTGCGACCACAACTGTATTTTACAACGATTATAATAAGCCGTCGTGTAAATCCTCACTCATCATAAACACTATATAAATTTAACGGTCGGTACCTAGCCTGTCTTTGGAATATTTTTTCCGGATTGACTTAATTTTTGTTGTATACGTAATCATAACTGCGATCACAACTGTATTTTACAACGATTATAATAAGCCGTCGTGTGAATCCTCACTCATCATAAACATTATATAAATTTAACGGTCTATATAAATTTAACGGTGACAGAGCTGCGTTTCCATTCGTCGCGCAATGAATTCAGTTTTATTCCTTCAACGGTCGTTTAATTTTTTCGTGATTCAAAAGCGTATTTATATACCACTCACTGCGCCGTTTTGCACGTCGAAACCTCGGTGAACACGATTATTTTTACATAATAATACCGTCTGCTTTTGATTACAGCCACATATTTCCGTTGCCCAAACTGGACTCGGACTTGAGCCGAGTGACGTGTTACCGATTGACCAAAACTGATCCGAAAACGATAAACGTCGACGTCCAGTTGAAACGCAGCGAGTTGATGTGGAACTGGTTGTTCGACCAAGACAAACTGACGTTGAGCAACGTGTGGGTGTTCGATTTGCAAAACATGGACTCAATAGCGATATGGTCTCATTTTACCATTAGTTTTTTGAAAAAAACTACCCGGATATACACGGTCAGTGTACCCATATCGAAAATAACTCGGGCTGGCATAGCCTTTAAAATGGCACGAATAAGCGCTATAATAATATCACCAAAAATATAGCTAAATATGCGCTAAAATCATGCAATAAAAACAATGTGTAAAAAAAAAAAAACCGTTTAAAATGTTCAAAAATGTATCGTTTACGAATTACGATAGTTACTTAAATGTGAAACGCATTCTGACCAAAAGAGATGTAAAAAAAAAAAAAACTATCCAAGATAAAAAATAGATCTTACGAAATTAAAGCTATAACATGTGATTTATCGTTTTTTCGATTGATTTTTTCATAAAACAATAAAATATGACCGATTTTAATTGAAAAACGGGTAAAAACGCGGAAATATATTTAAAAATCCAAAAATAGCATTAAAATCGAAATTATGCAAAAATATGCGCAGTAAACATTTTTAAAATGAGAAGCGTTATGACTTCATAAAAAATATGCAAACGCTATAGCCCTGTTCATACCTTTTGTTGTATTTATGGTTACATTTAAAACTACTTTCACACATTCGTAGATGATAAATGTTGATTAACAATATTGCACTCTGAAACAGTAAAATAGTATTGTACCTATACGACAAAATGCGTCTTGTCACTAAAAATATGTAAAAGAAAGTGAATATTTGCGGATTGAATTTTTTTTCTTCGAATTATATGTCAGTGTGTTTTTATTAATCAGTTTTTTTACTCTTATGATCACTGAGTTTTGTCGCGAATCTTTGGCGTGTTCACAGGACTCGAAACCGATGAGAATCAAGAGGATTTACTATCTGAACATGTCGCCGATAGCCGAAACCACGTTGAATATAGTCAAACAATTTTTCCCGAAAAAAATAAGGGATAGAGTGAGTTCATGAACATCGTGTACGTAACAAAAGTCAAACGAAACTCGTTTTCTTTTACAGATCGTATTCAGCGTGAATGCCGACGTTTTGCATGACGATTTCAACCTGGACATGCTACCAACGGAATGGGGTGGTAAAGCCGGAACTTGCGAGGAACTGAACGGTCCGTCGCGATGGTGTTTTTCACGATTTCAGAGCCGACAATTTAGAAATTATCGATTACCGAAATTTCTCGTAACCGGAATATTTTGTTTACAAAATGTTTTGTTCTATCTCCATTGTTGTTTTTTATCATTGTTGATGATTTTCGTACAGTAACGATACGTTCGAATTGTAGCGGGTTCGGGTTGTACGCCGATGTTTTTCGATTTGCGGGATTATCAATTCGTAAAGTTACAGGTTCTCCCGTTTGAAGTTAAAAAAGTTTACTTAAAACGGAAAACATTTTGAAAACTAATAAACGTATACGTACCTTAAATATTCACATTAAGATCATAAAATCGATATTATTTTTCTCCAAAACAAAAAAAAACTCCAGAAAAACTGCCGTATCGTATTTTGAACAACGTGTGAATAATATGATTCTTAAACAGTAGTATTTGTTCATAATGTGATTTTTTTATTTTTTTTTTTTTATGTAGAAAAAATGCACGAAGAGCTGATGAAATGCAAAAATTGGTGTATCAACTTGGAAAATTTGAAAGCCGACTCCAGTAAACGTATCGGCCAATCCAAAATTGCCGACGAGTCGATGCTGGGCGTCGAAGGGAACTTCAAAAAACTTATCGTCGATTAAACTATTGTGAAAACTTCTCCGTGAAAATTATTTCTTGTAGTCAAATCTCGTATTGGTCGTTACTCTTGTTTGTTTTTACTGTCTATCGGTTTGACGATATGTTCAAAAATCAATTAAATATAATGTTGTTTGTTATTTAACTTTCGTGTTTTATGTTTATGTTTTCTTAGTTTTCTGTATCATATTTTTTCAGCTTAATACAGCCACTGAATCAAAACAGTGAGCAACACGCGTTGCAGCAAATATGGACGGTTTAGGTCATCAAATTTCAGACAGCGTGTAGGTACTAAATTACTTTTTATCGGAAAATCCAAACATAAAGGGAAATAAGTTGAGTGGCCGATTTCCAAGCATTTATTGCCAGGATTTCGCAAAACATACGCACGTTTCAATAGCATATCGATTCATAGCTAACAAATCATAACCGTTTTATACGTAAATATCGTTTTTATCGGTCGTTTGAAACGTTTTTAATGTATCGGATATAGTTGGATAGTTTTTCGGCCTTAAAAATGTCTATAATTTAACTATAAAAAATATCGCACGCAAGCATCTATTATGTAGCATTAACGTTTTGATTTTACCAACAATAATTGTCTGAATGATTTTGTTCGTGTTGGATAAAGAAAAAATCTATACTGGTTGCTAATTATTGTTTTCTCAATTTTGAACCAAATGCCAAGTCAGTCAAATAATTCAATTTCGATATTTCACAATTTTTATCGAATTAAATTTTAATTTGTGAATAATATGTTGTTACGAATTTCAACAATCCGCTTAACAGTTAGTAGTGACCTGGTAAATATTTCATCTTTTTAATAAACAAAAAAGTGTCAACAAAATCTTAATTGGTAGTTTTGGAAACAGTCAGCATATTTTGGTGCAAAATTAATAATTGGTTCCACTAAAAAAAAAAACACGTGGACGCAAATAGGTACCTAATAGTTTATTCTGAACGATTTTTATTTTTTGAAGTTTATTAGATACCAGAAAGAACCAAAAACAGATAATACTACACACCAATTCAATTTAATTCAGCCAATTAGCAGATTTAAATATTATTACAATAATTATGAAAGTACTTAAATTTGTCGACAAACCTAAGTAAACTTTTCTGTGAGATATGTAGATTTAATTATTTTGACGGTTTGTGCGTAAAATAGATTTTTAGATTCCGAGTGTAACGAAGAACGTGTTGGTTTGAACATGATATGTGTGTTTTTTTTTCATCACTAAGAAACTACAATGACTTCTTTATAAGTATTCTAATTTTTATACTCATACCAGCTCTATGGTTACTTTTGTTTCTTTTACGGTACTTTGAGGTTTTGTTTTTTGAAATCTTAAAAATTAGATAAAATACAAAAAAAAAAAAAACTATACAAAAATTGGGTGAAACAGTAAAATTTATTGAAAACGAGTTTTTAACGAATTTAAAAATAACACTTTAAAGTTTACTTTGAGTTAAATTAACATAATTCATATACTATAAATTATTTTCTTAAAAATTAATTACTTTTACAAAAGATCAACTATTTATTATCATCGTTTAGTTGCAATACAAATAATACGTATGTTTTCACTACGGCGCGTTTAAATTGTGTCTGTTGTAATGATTTCTACATCGTCTCTTTAAAATAGAATGTCCGTTTAAGTCAATGCCATCTCACTCCGAAAGTTTATAAGTGTTTATATATATATATAGAAAAATTTAGGACATATTTCATATTTTTTTTTTCCATTTATACAATTACCTAACCATAACGTTATTTAATTTTACTACTCTAGCGTGAAAAAGTGGTGGTATTCAATCAAATGAACAAAGTAGGCATAGTATAAGACACTGAACTGATGATTATTAATTTAAAAGTATTCCGTTAGTCATTTAGATAGGTTCATTATTAAAATGTTCGTCTGCACTGCATTCATGAAAAGGGATTGTATTTTAACGTGCTTTTTGATACACTTTGTGCAGTTCTAAAAGTAAAATGCCTACCTCTAACTTCTAACAATTTTGCAAATTATCTCTTACAGTTAAAATCGTATAAGAATCTTAGTGATATCAAATAAATGTACGAATAAACTGTAGTGATCGGTGTGTTAACATTATGAAATTTCCAGTAAGAACATTGAAAATGTACTTTGAAATACTCATTATTCCGTAGTTCCAAACCTTCATCAAAGTATTATCAATTGTACCCGCTTAGGACTTAATATTTTTCAGCCGGTGCAATATGCTGCGATAAAAATAGGTATATCCCTGTTCATCTGTGTTTTGTTTATCTGTTTTATACCCTAATTTTACTATCAATCATATGAAAATAGAACATTTGAATTTCAACTCAAAGTAAGTTTGTACAAGTAAGAAACATAATATTTTGAACTCATCGTTAATTTAAGATTTTAGACTTAAATATCTATTTTTTACCATTTCGATTTCCCAGATCAACAAATATTGACAGTACATTCGGGCCGGTGCAGATGGAGAAAATGCATTGGTAAGTATTACAGTGACATGCACATATTTTTAGAGATCTAGATTTCAAATCTCTAGTTTAAAGAGATTTTAAACTTTTAAACACCCCCTTACATTATCCTATACTACTACGTATACTGTGTTCTCCAAACAATTTTTTTTTTCTAAAAAGTAACGCATTACATAGGTTTCTATCTAAAATTCAAAGATTTTCAAAGAATTCGCTTTTTTTGTTTGTTCATGTAATTCAATTATTTAGGGATAGATTGCAGAATAGGTACGTTGAAGTATCTTGTAGTGTATACGGTGGTCTGATGGGCCGCCGTTGTTTTAAATAGCACGGCGTTGAGTGTTAATTATCTTACTGGGTCTGCAATTATTATTCAAATTATTTAATTTGAAAAACAATTCAGAGAGAAACCCGGTGCGGTCACAACAGGCGTCGTGTGTTGTGCGACGTATCCTCATAAACCGAGTTCCGATAGGTCTATTCGGGCCGTACTCTTGTTGCGATTTTTACGCTCAAAACGAACAGAGTTATTATTTCAAAATATAATGTAATTATAACACGAATAACTATAGCGACCGTTGTAAGGAGAACCGCGGATACCGCTGCAGCTTTGAACGGGGCGGCTGCTGTATGTATATTAAACGGGTCTCAATAGTTCGGGCGAGTTTCGAGAAAAAGTTCTGAAACGAATTCAAATTTGAAACGAGTTTTCTGTCGTTTTCGCAAAAAACTAAGTATCTGAGCTTAGACGTTTTTTTTGTTTTGCGTCGTTGATGTTATGTTTTTTTCACAACAGTAAAAAAAAAGCGATTTTTCACACTTTGGTTCTCACGCACAAACTCCGTGAAACTCAAAACCGCGTTGGCCGCTTAGGCTTCACGATTTATTTTTTAGCGTCGCATTTACGTCCGTCGTAAGTCGGGCGCATTCAACGCAAACGTTCGTCTATGTTGTGTTATACTGCACACACAATCGCGGTGTTGTTGAAATTTAACAAGAACTATACACTTAAAAGCGTTTGTGTTGTAAATACTCATCCAAGTTTCTTTAAAAGTACTGGATTTTTAAAGTGTTTCGAGTAAATTATTTTAAAATGATGTTATTTAAAATATGTGATCATAGAATAAATGTGTTATGCGCTTCAAAAGCAAACGGAATACGTTTAGATAACATTAAATGGACGGTGTAGTAAGAATTAACAATTATAAACTTCTTAAATATTCATTTGGAATAGATAGTGGTAAAAAAATAGAAATTAATATAAAACACACGTGTCGCGTGAAAACCAATACATTCTTCGTTTCACTCAGAATCTAATAATAACAATACAAACAATAATAATAATATTATTATAACCACCATATATGTTAACTGCAGATTCAACAGATCGCTGGCGATTGACCGAGATCGCTGCACGGCTGTAACGTGCGATAACCGCATTTCACAACGACATCGATTATGGAGTGTAAGCACCCGTAGTAATAATAATAAACATTATGATTAACGTTCACCGATCGCCAGAAGGTACGACAAAAACAGAATATTCTAATAATATGTGTTTTTTGCGTTATTTATCTACTAAAAAAAAAAAAGAGCACGTCGGTAGCCCACCGCGTATAATAATAATATATAATAACACACTATTATTGCATTAATATATACTGTACCTACAAGGTCGACCGTTAATCGATATAAATAATAATAATACATTTCGCGCACAGAAAACTGGAGAAATGTGTTTTAGAACCGTGGTAACGCAATCGGTGTTTATGACTATACTATATTGGCGTGACTGGGTCGGAGTATAATGTATTATACAGGCTATATCGGACATCGGTTATTGCTTTTTAATTTTTTATTATTATTATGATTATCATAGGAATAACGACCGAAACGAACAACTTCCGAAACATCGGTTTACCCAATGCGGTGACCCACTCCGACGCGCGTAATCGCTACGCCAAACGATTTCTCACCCGACGGGAAATTCACTCTCATTCTTAATTTTATTCCTTCTTAGTTTAAAAGACTTCGAATCTCGTCTGTGTAGATAAACTTGGTATACAGTGAATCAGGATGAGCTCTATAGTTGTTCACGACGAAGAGCTTTTTTTTTCAAAATTCGATTACACACTTTGATACCTCAGAACACAAATTTCACAATCTAAATAGCCGTATGTAACTCTATATAGAGACGAGTATTATTGTTCTACTCAATCATTGAAGACGTTAAATAAAATTTCAAAATTCTTCTCCTTTTATTGTTTTTTTTTTAATTAGAATAATTTTATTTTAAATTTTGTCACCAAACAAAAGTTATTTTACGCACAGAACAAATGAGTGGTCCACTCGTTGTTTGAAATGGTGGGAAAAAAAATGTCCGAAAAACTTTGGTTGAAATCTACGTACCCTTATTCGCCCCGTTAGATTTTTGTGAATTTACTGAGCTTTATTTTTGAATCATAATTAATGGTTTCAGAATGTTCATCGACGTGAGGTGAACGTGGAAGCGATTACAAATATAACGATCGGCTATGACGCGTTTTCGTTCTCGTTCAAAGTAATTTCCCGGTACATTATTGTGTACATAAGTTGAAGTATAACGACCGAATTTTTTTTTTTTTCAATTTCGTCTGTACAACGATAAAATCACGGCGATCGCAACAGAACTCACCGCCGTGACATAACTTTCGGGTTTTTGTACGATTAAGTGAGACAAACCGATGAGACGCATAGCGTGGTATTAGAGAACGATCGCGATTCCCTGCACAGTCCATTGCGATTCCACGACGTCGATTGACCTTCAAACGTTGTGTTTACTGACTCGGCGTTCACCACTAAGTAGTTGTCTTCTTAATGTACCATTTTGTGAAACTTATTTTTAACTACTTTGTGTAAACTAGTATAATCACATAGGTGTAGTTTATTATATTGCGCTATAACGTAGGTAGGTGGTTTTTTTTTTTTTTATTAAACATCTACAGTTTAATAATCGAGATTTTGATGGTGAATTTTTTTCTACTATTGATTATATCAGGTAAATTATTCGGTTGTACAATGTTCGTGTAGTCTTTTCTTTAACGAGTTTTGAGACGAGCGCAACGTACGACGACGAATAGCGGGTGGGTCGATATAAAATTACTTCGTTCGAACTTTGATATTAATTTCTCTAGAAAGTTCTTTAAAATTATCTGAACATTTTAAAATGTATACCATTCAAAGGTTTAATGTGGGTGCGCAATGGTCTTGGTACCGTAGAAATCAGAAAAAGTAGGTTATAAAATATATAATATAAGTGTTGATCAATCGAGATTTTGACACGAGGACATCACCAAAACTCCTTTAAACGTCTATGCGTCACAATAATTTTACTTTATTGGCGAGACACAAATCAAGTATTTAAAGTTGACATATGAACTTTACTGGACTGCAATATTCTAATTTCATCGGCTATCGAAATTCAAACTTTACGACTTCCAAAATTGTATACACATTACCTAGTACATGTTATATAACTACCACCTACTTACTACTTAGTCAACAGTTTTTATAATAACGTTGGTAAGTTTATACCTGATACGTTTGGATACGAGTAGAATAGTACTGACGTGATAGCCGAAGTCTCAGTGACAGAGTACTGTATTTGTGTAAGGATATCGCTTTGAACGCACATTAAAAACGGGTAAATATATTACCAAATGTGTATTATGTACTGTACAAGTAGTATAACTGTAATTGCGGTTTGTTCGTATTCAACTCGTGCCCGTTATTGTCGAAAAATCAACGTTTTGAGTATCAACGTCACTTATGTTCGTACTTCAACGACACGATATTGCGCATTATAACGCACTTTCGTACCGAATAAGAGGACTAATTCGTCTCGTACGAACAGGACTTTTTATTTTGTGCAACAGTTGTGTAAGCTATAGTTATCCTTTCACTGCGCCCCGAAAGAACTCCAGTTACGTGCCGACCTATATAACAAGAACGCTGGGCGCCCGTGAAACAGTCTCGCTTTGATTATTCGCAAAAAAACAAACGAATAAATAACAGAAAAACCCGTCAAATTCGTCTGCACTCATGAACGAGCCTTTGTGTCTTGGATTTTATTACAATAATTATAGTGTTAATTCTTCGGTTGATTTTTTTTTTTTTTAATCGGTTTGAAAATATTCGGCCGTTCCGATCAGAACCGCGTGACGTGATGATACTACTATTATTGTATGGGTTCTATAGAAAAATGATATTGACGAGTTGAAATCACGCGTGGTTATTATTATTAATATAATCGTAACGATTTATTCTACCTTGCGACAACGAGGAAAAAAAAAAAAAATGAATGGAAATAATCAAAACGGAACCGTTTGCGTTTGGTCATCCGCCAGCTGTAGGTATAATGTTATATTATGCTAAAAATGTATACTTGTAATTCATACGACATACTTGTACAGATATAGTATTCGCGGACCCGTCGCAAAGCAAAGCGAAGATTTAAAAAAATCAAAAAGAAAATCAATCATTGATAAATTAACATATTTTGCAAAAAATTAACTAAAGAAATGTGTAGAGTGCGAGATACGAGATATTAATAAGATATACGTGTTGCGATAAAAATAATTGAAATAGATTTTGTTTAAACCGAAACATTTTTTCCTATACAAAATCTTTGATCGAAATGTGGACGATGTATGTGCTCTAATTAATTTAAATGTATTTATTATTATTCAAGGGTAAACACCCTCTTGTCGTGTATATTTCAATTATTGTATACAATACATAATTCAACTTGGACAAAATTCAAATTTAGAAAACAGGAAAAAGTAAATCAGTAAAAAAATCGGTAAAAAATAACGAATAAAACAACACGATATACAATTTTTACGATTGCACGATAAAATGGTAGTACTTAAATCTAGAATTGAATTCTTAAACTGAAATAGAGTGAAAATATCTGCGTCTTTTGGTAACTTGTTTACTTCAGAAATCCTATCTACTATAGACTCTAGCATTCTATTTGATTTTGAAAGATAAACGTGTAAGAGACGTATCGCAGTATTGTATTTCTCGCGGGCGTACGGAATTTAAACTCTTATGTTTGGTGCATCCGTCGTTCCGTTGTAAAGTTTATAGAAGAATAAACAGTCAGTTCTTCCGTTTTTTAACGGTTCTAATGTGGTACATTGAACGTTATTGTCTGCGTCGAAGTTTTTATACTGCGTACATTTCATAAATTTATCTTGCGCTTTTCCAATTTTTAACATGTCTACTTTGAACACTGGATTCCATATTATGCTAGTTGCATTTATTCTAGTTGTGAACGTATTAAAGATGTTTACGAAATTTCGACTGAGGTTTAATTCATTGTCTTTTTACAAACATTTCTCACATTTGTTTTGGCTTTGTTTTGTAGTACAATAATGTGTTTCTTAAAATATGATTTATCATCTTGTATGAGCTTTTATCGCACGAATAACTGGTGTATCATTCACATCGTAATCGACATAAAAATGTTGTGATTTTCTTTCGAACGTGATCTTTTCGCATTTTGTTGGATTAATTGTCATTAATTTTGCCCCGATCGTTAAAACAGTTAATACACTTTGTCGTAGATTACGGCAATCATCGAGATTGTTTGTGCACATTTCGTATCATCTGCGTGATACGACTCTCGGGTAGAGTTATTTAAATACAGTGTGAAAAGATCGGCTGACGACGAGATTCCACGTTGTGGACGTCCTGAAGAATAGGTTTAGGTAAAGAGTATTATTGACTATTGAAAAGTCGTTGAATTTTGTGAAATTTCGCCGCTGTTTATTTGACAAAAAAACATTGATGTTTAGTTTTCAGACTTAAAATCATAAACATTTTTTCAAAACTTTTTTTTTTCGTAACAGAGTTGAAAAAACGTTGGAAATTTGTCCCTCAGTTTGTACGCGTATTGTTATTACCGATTGAAGCGAAGAACGGCTGATAAAAATATACTCTATAGTTCGGTAATGGGGGTACACTTTGATTATCGCTCGAATTATTAGTATTCATCCCCGACGAGAAATTCGTTGTTTATCGTTGTTTGTCGAACGCGACGCGACCCGTTCGTCCTTTATAAATAAACGCCTACTGCAGCGTACTGTAAAACCAACCCGAAGCAGCCGCGATCGATTTCCGCGTAGTCCGCCGTATATTAAAACATTACGTTTTTACAATGTTTTAAAAATTAACGAAATAGAAAAAATCGTGTAAATTCTAAAAAGTTTGTGACAAAATCGTTTGACCGCCACCGCGCGCCCCTACGGTTCTTTCCGCGCGCGCGCCGATGAAAACCGACCGTTTTGAACGTGTGAAATCGTATTAATTATGTCCAACAATATAATAAACATCTACTCCGCTGGTAAAAAGTGGACGACAAACAAAAGCGTCGCAATATCATGTTATAAGTAGTATTTAGTAGTAGTATGGAGTAGACTCGATCGTCCCCGAACCGGTCGTCGGCGGTACGGGGGGGCGCCGAACGCAGTCTCGTAAAATGCAGACGCGACGGTCGCGCGTCGGTCAGTCCCGATCGATCGATCGTCCGCACCGGAGTCAATAACGGACGCGCAGCAGCAGCAGCAGCAGCTAGCTCCTTTTCAGCCGATCGCCGAACGTCGGGGAGGTCAGTGCCTAAAACACGATAGTTTACGATACGTTATTTTACGATATAAAAGTAGTTGTAGTTGTTGTTGTAATAATATAACGGTTACGATCAAAACACGAACAAACGGTGCAGGTTCGCGTGTACGCCTATTATTATTATTATAATTCGGTAGTTTAGAGGAGAGTGTTAAGAGAACGCGTTCGCCGGTATCGGTTTCCATAAGTTCGTTTCGTTTTCAAGCGAAGGAGGCACTCGGCCGAGTGCAGGGTCGGGCTGACGAAACCCTCATCGAAATGTCATTATCACGCGTTGGAGACGAATTTATAGTTATATCAGTCCGCCCCTGGCCGAGTGTGTCGACTTCAAACGACCGCGGTTTTTTTATCGTTTTCTTATTTCTCAAACACTGAATGGACTAAATAGAATCCTTCCAGCGACTTTACAAAGTCTTTTTGATGTCTTTTTGATCCAAAAACGAAAAAGCTGCGGAGTTTTTCAATAGTGCTCCGAACGACTGAAAACGTTCTGTTGCGGGCTTAACGGATTCTTTTCAAGTGAAATTAAAAACGAATTTCAAAAATTTTGAACAGTTCTATGTTGTTTTTTTGAACATGCTGAGTTTCGCGAAACCTCTAGTTTTCTGTTTACAATCTCGAACTTTTAATACCTTTTTAACAACATTTATACCAATGACGTGTAATTGCGAAGACTTTTGAAAATCAGTTCGCACGATTTTGGTTTTTACCTACGCGATTTTATTTTGTTATGCGATTCCTCTAAAAATTTTTCAAAGTTTTTGAAATCACACTGTCGAAACGGACAAAGTTTCAATGTTATACAAATTACAAACAGTTTCGATCTTTTTTCACTGAGATATTAAGTTCTCATATTTAAGTCTCTATAAACACTAATTTCAAAAGATTAAAAATGTTTGATAATCATAGTTCATACATGCATATTTTTACTCTTATTCTTCATTATTATTTCATTATTGTTGTACTACTTATTTTGGCAATAACTGTTATAGTGGAAATTTTTTCGCATTTTTATCGAGATGGACATAAAGTTTAAATTCAAAAATATATTGCTCTATTTTCGAGCGAAATAGAGAATTTTAAAAATTGCTATATTTTTAGTACTTTGCACACTGTCGCAATGGACAAAGTTTCAATGTTATACAAATTACAAACAGTTTCGATCTTTTTACACTGAGATATTCAGTTCTCATATTTAAGTCTCTATAAACACTAATTTCAAAAGATAGAAGATGCTGTTAGAAATGTTTGATAATCATAATTAATACATGCATATTTTTACTCTTATTCTTCATTATTATTTTATTACTGTTGTACTACTTATTTTGGCAATAACTGTTATAGCTGAAATTTTTTTGCATTATTTTTGAGATGGGCATAAAGTTTAAACTCAAAAATATATTTTTGAGCGAAATAGAGAATTTTAAAATTTGCTATATTTTTAGTACTTTGCACACTTAGCTAGCTCAGAATCGATGAATTCGATTCTGAATTCGAAATACTCCAGAGCAAATATGTCGCTAGGTGTATGATTTTTTTCTCGAACGAATGAAATTTTCGGTTCAAAAGTTACTGTAATTTGAAAATATATTGAATATTTTGTCACCGATAAATTTTCGTCATTTTACGTTGAAATTACTTTAAAAAAAAAAATGTACTATGACGTTAATTTCAACTCAAAATTCAGCAATAATCGTTCTTTATTACGTAAGTTGTACAACGTTAAGTTATTGTCACAATAGCCAGAGCAACAACACGGAAAACAAAAGACAATTTAAAATGGAATTTCAATATTTCCGTATGCTAATTACGAGGTCGTATTCGACACGCAAAAACGTCTCGTACTCAAATCAATATTATTTAGACAAGACATCTTAAAACCGGATCGATTACAAGAGTATATTATATTGTTATAAATGACAAAAAAATGCAATAAACGATAGAAACAATGCACACTAATTTGGTACGATCGCACTCGTCGTGTTTTACGAACCTGGACGTAATCGCGTTTGACTGTGTATTTACATTCTTCCCGGACTCGTCGCCGTACTCGTTTCAGTGCATCTAATTGTTTTTTCCCGATATTAATGATGCCGGAACACGATTTGACGATTATAATATGTCGCGGTTTCGACCAGTCTTACATTTTGTAGTGACCTTCGCCAGCTGCGTTTTCGTAATTTTCAAAATATTCGAAGAAACACTACTCAAATACTTTTACAAAGTATTTAAAAATCAACTCTCAAGGGTAAAAAAAAAAAAAAAAAAAAAGTATTAATATTAAAATATTTTTCAGAATTCTTACTGCATAGATCAATCGTTACGTCGGAAATAAAAACCGATTAAATTCTAATAATTTGCGTGCAGACGGAGAAAAACAAATCTGCTTTTGCAATCCGTTTAAAATTTTCAACTTTTTATTTATTAATTTTTAATAATTAAATCGTCGCTTTCGAAAATACGATTCAGAGCAAGCCTAGTTGTCTAGTTGGTATAGGCCCTGGTAAAAACTAAATTCAATAATGAAAATGTTCCGAAAGATGTTTTCAAGTATAAATAATATTAATTTAAATAATGAGTGAAAATTTCAAACCATTTGGACCGTTATTTGAGGAGTTAATACAATTTATAAAGTATCAATTGCACGATAGTGATACCATTGTTATAACCAAATTACACCATTTTTCAATACTTTTTTTTTTGGAATCTATTCGGCTGATTGTTTTGAAATTGTTTTTATCAGACAGAAAATTTTGTTCCGCGTGACATATTTTAATTTCAATTCTTAAACAACGAATTCGTGTGAGTTACGAATTTTTTTCTAAAAATTAGTCAAAGGTACGACCAAGTTTCGACCATTTTCCATTTTTAAACAACCAGAAAGAATGATTGTGAATATGAATTTTCGAAATTTTTAGTAACGTGTACACGTTGTGTGTTGGAGTTTCAAATTTTTTCGAGGAAAATCAAATATTTTATCGAAAAACGTCACGATGAAAATGGAAGTTCTGTACTTAGTTCAAATTTTTTTAAAAATCACTTGAAACTTGGAACTAACTTGTATTTTACGCCCGTTTCAATATTGTGCGAGAGTTTCAGTCTGTTCCGTCTAAATCGAGTATGTCGAAAAACACGTTAGCCGTAATTCTTAACGTTTTTTGTCGAATTCAACTTGGCTTATTGATTGTTATCTTTTTCAATTTGGAACTTTCCAATTTGAGACCCCTCAATTACAGTTCAGAGACCATTCGTCGGAGGTATCGAACATGCACAAATCGCAGCATTCACCCTTAAAGTTATTCACAGAGAAAAAAAGAAAAAAAACATCATTGTAAAAACAACACATTCTCGCTGACGTTCGGAATATCTAAATAAACGTAATACGTGTGCCCGGATCAGATACGGTATGCAGCCGGTGGTATACAGCAGTTTGCAGCTAGCCCGGTCGTGTCGCGCACGTGAAATATATAATTTATAATGTTTCGGCCGACAAATTCGTCGATAACAAATAATAATAATGTGTGTTATGTGAAATGGACGTTGTGCACACGGAGTTGAACTGCGGCAAATAACTGTTTACGAGCGAAAACGTTAAACACAAACAATTCGTCAGTCGCGACAACGCGATTTCAATGTAAACAACACGTTATCCTGTATCGTAAACCGGGCAAAAGGCTCAAGTTCGCGCGAAACGAAACAAACAGCAAAACGTTAAAGGTTTTTTGCCGAAACCATACGTTATAACATTATCGTAAACTATTATTCTGCTGTTTCGTTTATGTTGTTGTTTTTTTTTGAATCGCGACCGTAACATTTCCGATTCGCGTTTTAAGTATTTCACTAATAGACAGTCAAGTCGAGCGCAAGAATAGAGAAAAGCTAGGAATCATTTTTTTATGTATAACACTAGTTTCAACGAAACGTCGGTAAAAATCATCTCGTATAGGTACTATGTTATATGTACTTCGTATAATGTGCTATGAGAAAGTGTTAGTACCACGACTTGCATTCACGAAAACATCAAACACAATTCATAGATTTGATAAATTAAACGTCATTTTTTCATCACAATACGAGTCGCAGAATAATTAAACGGATAAGGTGTTTTCTCTTTCGTCGAATTTCCAATCGATTGAGGAGGAATTAACCGTACGTTTTGTATCGAAATCATCGCGAGCGGTGTATTGATGGAAGACAGACCGGCGTAGAAACCGCATGGTTATTTATTTCGACGACTCTTGAATGTTATTGTTGTCGAAAATTTTAATTGAAGTCGAAAAACAAAGTAGGCACCTACTTGTAAACATGTTATTATTATTATTATTGTAAGTCGTGAAGCAGTTTTGGAATTTAATAAAAACGTTCGTGTTAATTTTTTTTTTTTTAATACGTAATAAAAAAGTTGGTACTTGTTTATTCAAACATCATTTAACAATAATATTAGGTGAGCACGGTTGCTTGTATATTCACAACCATATTTTTCTTGCTGATTATAAATATGAACTTTATTTACGAACTAATGAAACGAATTTTATTTCACCATCAATTTTTTGAATTTTGAAAATTTTTGCACTTACACAATATTACCAACCGAAATAATGTCACGATTTAGAACAATTAATTACGTTAGACGATGTCCGTTTAAGATATTTGTTGATATGGTGTTCAACCGAACAGAATTTAAATGTTCATTCAATTTAATTATGATGTAAAAAAGCAATCGAAATATTGTACTACGGTAAAAGAAGTATCCGTTTATTCGTTATTTTGTAAATATTTGAATACGTATCGATTTTACCTGGTGAAAAACGGTATTGTCTTAAAGACTAATAATATTATAATATATTATTTGTTTTTTTTTTTTTTTACGTCATAGTGCCGCACATGTATTTTACTTTTGTTTTTTGTTACTTTAACGCCGCGATAAGAAGTATAGTGTACAGGTAAATAATATAGGTTGTGCTATTAATAAATGATTAGAAAAAAGTTTTCCTAATCTTCGTATTTTGGAAAAAAACACATTAGTACGTAATAACTAATAGAATGTTTATAGCGTTTTTAATCGTATAGTTTTATTTCGTGCCACCTACCTGTGACACGCGTGGAAATTCTCAAAAGTTTCATAACGCAGTCATTGGCACTTCGCATTATTATTATTATATTACAGTGGTCGAGATTTTATTTCGTTACTGTTTGGAGAACTTGATTAGGTTTGATGCCGTATAGAACATTAGTGAAACTATTTATATTGTTATTCGAACCAACTATATTGTTTTCGTGCGCTGCAGGACGCGATCGCGTCTGGTTTGTGCGCGTATTTTGTAAACATACGATGAAGGATGTGCGTTACGCGCGTTGGAAACCTGAGTGTTTTTTACACTAAAAAATCGACGACTTATGCGGAAAGTATAAATTCTGACGCGTTTTAAAAGGCACCGTACTGTACGATTTCGTCACTGGCATCTGAACAGCTGATAATGACGCGTTATATAAAAACGATGAAATTACTATCGCGCGTTTCGTTCGATTTTCAGAATAGCGAACTGCGATTAACGTTTTTTGAGAGTTCGTAAATTACCACTTTCGAAGCTCAAAATGATCGTCCCGCTCACGGATGCCCAGCTGAAAGCGATCCGGAACGCGTGCCCGAGATCGGACGCGGAAATCGACCAGGATTTGGCCATTGTCAGAAACTGGTTGGACAAGCAACCTCACCTACCCAAGACCAGTGAGTAGATCCATAAAAATCGGTTTGGTGAATCAATATAAAATTAATAATAACGAAATCGTCAAAGTATTGTTTCGTGTAGTTAAACAGTTTCCAAATACATATTGCCGGTGTGATTTAAAAAGGTACATAGGTTTTTTGTTCTTTAAAATTAATAAGATTTAAGTACCTATTATATTTTAAATTAATGAAAAAGAAAAATACGAAATATTTTCAAATAAATCCTTTAGGACAAAGAAAACCCGAACAACAACTCGAATTATTGTACTTTAATTACGAGTATGGATTTTACAGGTATTTTCAAAACGAGTTATTTCATTTGTTATACAATTTAATTATCTACTTCCAATTAAAACCGCTTTTTCTTTGTTTTGGGGTTTTTTAATTAAACATTGTATACACTTCACCGCCCTGTGGTTTATTGTTCTAAAACACACGACGCGTATTACTATATTTTAAAATGTAGTTTTCAGTTTTTATAAGTATTTATGGCACATGAATTTTTTTTATTATCAAAGCGTTTTACATAAATAACCTGATCGATACATCACTTAAGATAATAAATAACTCGTAGTACGTTGTAAAAAAAAAAAAAAAATAATAATAAAAGTAAACTGCACTAAAAATCGGTCATTAAAATTTAAGTTCAAAAATTAATATTGCCACTAATGATGGTAGATAAAATCAAAAAAATTTTGTCACATACGTCATTAACGTATCACACGATTTTAGATTCTGGGTGGAACAAAGAATGTATAGATTGAACCATTTGTTTCTTCATCACTTTTCGGGAAGTATTAAAAGCGCTCTGATATTTAGATGATACCTCTTGAAATGGTTTAGTTGACCCAAAACAGTATTTTGGATAAAAATTATGGTTTATTTTAAAAGTTATAGCGCAAATTTAAAAATGACGCGATAGCGATTGTTCCTATAACTGGTAAACTTGCGATTGATAATACTCAAATAAAATCGCGTTTTTTTTCTATTGATACAATTGAAACAAAAGTGTGGTGCCGATATAAAAATAAAATCATGTAAAAGTTAAAATTTTGGAGTGATCATCAGTTGTATTGTTCACACTATCGCACCGAATCACGGCGTTCGAAAATAAGATAGATTACAAAAGAAAAAGTTCTTAAAGTTTTAAGGAGTTTTTCATTTTATTTTTTAGAAATTAGTTACTTTAATAAGGCTTTTCGTTGTTGAATTTCACGCTGGTGTTATTGTTATAGACGACGATGTGATAAAAAAAATGTTGTTCAGCTTGAAGTATCGCACAGACAAAGTTAAGACCGTGATCGATAACTTCTACACTGTGCGGGAATCGCATCCAGAGATTTACGGAAATATGGACCCGACAACGGACAATTTCCGCGAGCACGTGGAACACGTGTGAGTAAAACGTTTACTATTTTTCCATCGCGCTTAATTCGAAAACACTTACGCAATGTTTCGCTATATGTGTCATTATGTTCTGTACCCACGACGTTTGGCGAACATAAAAAATTATAATATTCGAAATATTTTCGAGAATCAATATCATAATAAATATATTTATTTCATTAAAATATTCGCTTGTATACAACTGAAAACAATACGTATTGAATTCGCTCAGTTTTCGTACACACGGGATTTTTCGACTCGAGCCCACAGAAACGTATGACGAATATTGTATATGACTCGCGAACCTATTTTATACTACTCGAAATCGTATTTAATAATACGTTTTACACGTGCGTTTCGTAGTAATATACGAAAATGACTTATATACGTATAAGATACAATTTTTACAGCAACCGACGTTCAAAATAATGTTTTTTTTTTACGATTGCAACGTCGTACAGTAGTCGTTAAAAAATTATCATTTTATTTTTCCCTACAACTATATAATTATTATTTATCGTTCGAAATCATCGTCGTAGCTGATATAGATACCCGCGCTTATAATGCTGCGACACGCGATTTCTTAATGCTTTTGATGTAGGTATACATAAGTATTATAGTTTTGCAAAAAAAAAAAAAATCATAAGTTGTCGTAACGACGACCTCGTTAAAAGAAAATACGACTTCGAAACACAACGTACAAATAGTGACCACCCCCGTTGAAAAAAAGTTACAATTTCTTGAAATTTTACACAATGGATTTTTGAGTAAAACGATATGAAACGATTTCGTTTTCAGGCACATGTTTCCGATGTCAAAAGTGGACGCGAACTTGAACCGAGTTACGTGTTACCGGATGACGAAAACGGACCCGAAAACGTTTTGCGCCGAAAGTCAGTTGAAACGCAGCGAAATGATGTGGAGCTGGTTGTTCGGCCAGGACAAACTGACGTTGGGCAACGTTTGGATTTTCGATTTAAAAAATATGGACTCGTTGACGATATGGTCTCATTTCACTATAAGTTTTATAAAAAAAGTTTTAAAAATAAACATGGTGAGCACGGTTCGGTTATTTCTATTATAATAGCGATTATCGTTTGATGATTTCATTCTGAGATGATCAATCGAGTACATCAATGTTTTTTCATAAAATTGTAAAACGCCATTTCCAGTTGTTTTTCGCAAATTCGTTGGCTGTTTCTAAAAAACAAAACGAAAACAGAAATAACAGAATGGTTGTATTTTTTGGTTTATAATTTTTGATGTTTTCAAGTAGAGCAAAAAAAAAAAAAAATTACAATAAGCGTGGCCAAATTTTTTTGAGTCAACAGTTATGGTTTTTTTAATAACCACAGTTGAACACTCATAATCTTAACGAGTTAGAAGTTATTTTTTATTTTATTTTTTTAGTGTACCTACATAATTTTAATACTGCGTGTCAATTAATTGGTTACTAGTATTATCATTTTCGTTTAGGTTCATAATATTTATTTTGATAACAACTTTTCAATTTACAATAAACAATGTTCGACAAACATTGTTTTATCATAACACGTCATTGCTATAATATTTAACATAGTATAACTTTATACAAAATACAAGGAAAACCTTGTTATACCAGTTACGTATCATAATACGTAACTGAATTTATCAATTATTTTTATCAACATTGAATATTAATTAAAATCTTGGCTGGAAGTACCTTACTAATATTCAATACCATATCCATAATTCATAAGAATTGCCGGTTTTGCAAAAAATAAAAATCGAAACATTACAAATCACTTCGCGTTCGAAATACTAGTGCCAATGTTTCAAACCAGCTAGTTTGCGTTCTTGTAGTATCTTTGTGAGAATTTTTTCACTTTTCGTTGTTTCAATAAAATCCGTGTGAAACTATACAATAAACAAGTCGTAATATTGTATTATTACTATTCGCATCGAATGTGTTTCTTTGTCCGATCGAACGTCGTCTGCGGCGTATTTCATTTTAAGCACCTAGTTTTTTGTCGATGCACTCGAGTCTCGGTTCGTCATGATTTCAGGACGCAAAACCGGTGAGAATCAAGAGGGTTTATTTCGTGAACATTTCACCGATTGCCGAAACCACGTTGAACATCATTAAACAGTTCATTCCTCAAAAATTTCGGGATAGAGTGAGTTTGCGACCCTCGCACGACAGTACAACGAAAACCGAACGAATTTCGTAATTATTTTTGTTTCAGATCGTGTTCAGCGCGAACGCCGACTGCTTGCAAGACAATTTTGCCCTAGACGCGTTACCGACGGAATGGGGTGGCAAAGCTGGAACTACGGAGGAACTGAACAGTATGTATCGTTCGGTATAAGGTAGACTTCCTTGACTTTTAAGGGTGTCGTGGCCAGCACGATTTTCGTACCAAAAAATTTAAAATAATCGAATTTCGATTTTTCGTTTTTGTTTTTTTATCAGAAGTACGAGAACATTTAGCTGGTCGAATAGAATAAGTCCGACCTTAAGAACAGCTAGCATATTCGTTTTTGCACAACGCCATTGTCCGGTGATTTTTAAACGTACATTTTTCAATGCTATTCAAATTTGAACGAAAACTACAGAATAATAAACACAGTGCCGAAATAGCACAAAAAAAAAATATCTCAAAACAACTGTGTAATTTAATGTTCTATTTTTTAGAATATAATTTTTAATCAAAAAATTTAAAATGTTTTCACCCAAATCGAAAAAAAATATTAATTTAAACAACGCGTGAAAATTTCGAATTAAGTGAAAAATAATAATTATTACGATGATGTCAACTGCGCAAAAGTTTGTAATTTTGTTGTGTTGTTATTCGGTTATTTTTTCATATCGGCGCTTGGAAACATCGTCGCTTGTTTATCTCAAAATACTAAATGATTTAAAAGAATTGCATTCAAAATAATTTGTATAATTCTCAAATCTTAATAATACAAATTTGTATTTGATATTAATTGTATATCCTATACTTAAAATTTTCAAATTTCTATGTTTGACCAAAAATTGTTCAGCATAATTTGAATCACGCGCTTGCATTGAACACACGTTAAATGTTTGTAAAGATTTTATGAAAATTTGAAGTATTACGGACAATTATTTAAAGAAAGAATACGGTATAAAACATTTAATTATTGACAAAATCAATGAAACTATTGCATATTTGTACCAAAATAACACAATTTTATCAGTATTTTTTTGAAATTTTGAATGCTGATGGATAATTTTGTATTACATTGATAACTTACTTATTGTTCAATTCTTTAGTATTATATTTGTGATTTTTATCGAGAAGTACATCTCATATATGACAAATTTTAGCCAATTTCGACGGTAAAAATAATGTTTAAATTTTTTTTTTACACAGATAGAACGTCATCTCTTTATGTTTGTATTAAGTATTTAGGCGTAAAAACGGTAGATTCCAATTTTTACTAAACGAAAACTGTAAAAAATTTTTTGAAATATTTAATACTTTCAAATTTTTATAATTAGCCCAAAATTTTGTTAGAAAATGTTAACGCTTTTACTAATATTGTACCATGATAATGTGCTTAATTTATAGGTCTTTAGGTTTTATTTTTTATAACAAAAATGTTTCAAACAGTAATTGCGATTTGTTGGAAAGTAGTCTGCCGTATTCCTTATTGTGTTTACCCATTTTTGGGTAGCTTTTTAAACTTTTTAAACGTTTAAACCTTCAAAAATCAAATGCCTAGTGCAAACAACGAGAACTTGTAGAAAGTGGGTATTTTATGTAAAGATCGGAGAATTTAAGAAGTTTTCGCAGTTCAAAATATAAACATAGCATAATATTAAAACCTATAAATTTTTTGTTACACTCAAAGTCTAAAAATGGCTGTACCGTAAAAATGAGAACAATGTGTATCTTAGTTTTATGTTTTAACTTATTAATGTATTTCTTTTTTTTCATATTTTCTGTAGAAAGAATGCACGAAGAGTTAATAAAACGCAAAGATTGGTGTATCGGCCTGGAACATTTGAAAGCGGATTCTAGTAAACGAATCGGCCAATCCAAAACTGCCGACGAGTCGATTTTGGGCGTCGAAGGAAATTTCAAGAAGCTAAATTTTGATTAAATTTTTAAGAAAACGCGTTTGCCGAAGATCGATCCAGTGAAGAAATTATTATATTCAAATATTGCTTTGTCCTATATTATGATCTTTGTGTTACATTTCTATGTTTAGTTACCATACTATCAGTTTGATATGGTCCACAAATCAATTGAATTACTATTTTGTTGGTTGTTTAGCCATTATTTTATGCTCATATTTTGTATCTTACTTCCATATCGTACAATCGGATCTGTATTGTATTATACAGATCCGATTAGTTTGTCTTGAAATATTGGTGGTTTTATAGACTCGTCAGACTGTCAAATAATGCACTAAATTACTTTCTCTCGGAAAATCCGTATATTATTGAATAAAACAGGTATGTAATAATAAAATTCATGAAGATGAATACTAGACCCCACCGAGAATAATCGTGTGTGGTTAATATTATTAATTAATAAAAAAATGTTTTTGAAATTTGTAAAAAAATTACTATAAGACAGGTGTCAAACTGTTCAATGGATAAAATCACAAACTGATTATGCGTGAAAATTAGTCGATAAGTAGATTTAATTGTATATTACTATATTGAAGGGATTTATGATTTATTAATAAACGTATGACTTAAGTCTTAATCAATATTAAACTGTTCTTATAGTTCCGTATATTATCTATTTATTACTTTTAACATGTGTTGATGGTGTACATTTAGGACATAAAATTAAATCATTTTAGTTTTTTAACTACTTTTGTTTTATATTGTTTTATTATGATTAGCGTTGGTAGGAATCACACTTAAATGAGAGAGTTTTTTTCACAAAATTTATCAATCTCTCATCACAATTTTTTCTTAAAAAAAGTTGTAGTCGGCAAATAATTTTTGTATATTAGCTTTTAGACAAGTTCAGTACAACAAATGGTATATACATCTTTATTAAAAAAAATTTCCTAAATCGTTTACAAACGTAATATTTTACCACACGATTAGTTTTTATTGAAACATTTCTTGAAAAACTAAAAAAAAACAGACACCATATCACGCAATAATACAACAGGTACCTTTCAATTAAAAATAAAACAAACAAAATGATTCCTTCATTTATTTTGTTCAATAACAACTTCGGTTTCGGACATTCGTCGTTGTTATTTCCTTGTATTTTGATCATTATAACGTGAAAAAATGACGAGCGCATTCACTCCGGTATTATAATGATGTACGATTCAGCTTTTTTACTTCCAGAAAAAAAAAAATTTAATTATATATATTTACTAATTAACCATTAAAAGTTAAAAAATAAATCATTGAACTTGTTTCATTGTCAATCTCACTCGGAAATTGCCGAATTAAAATGATTTTGGTCTAGAGACTGTGTATTTTCTTTAGATGTAATAAAATAATTAAAGTTTTAAATATACGAGTATATGTAAAAATATGTACCTACGTGAAAATTAATAAAACAAACGGCAACAATTATAAATAATAAATTACAAATAAAGAACAACCATACAATTTTTTCGTACACAAAAGGTGACTATATCAACGTTAATTTATTTTTCAACTCGTTCAACTGGTTCAACACTTTTAATAGTCTTAATGTGGACACAGCTGCTAATTTATTTCACGAAGCCTTACTAAAAGCTCTATCCTAGTTTTGTACCTCAAAAAATTGTTAACAATGACAAAAAACTCCCCTGTTGGTTTAATAAGGAACTTATAACCCTAGTTTGGAAATAAAATAGCTCACTCTATTTACACTAAAACAAGGACTAAATCAAATTATGAAATCTTTTCTAATTTTAAATCGGAATATAAATCTAAGTCCAAAACAGTTTTTACGGAATTTATGCGCTGGTCGGAACGTACTATTAAATAAAATCCCAAACAATTTTGAAACTGGGTCTCGTGTAACACTAGAGCTCATGATGTACCCAATTCTATATTCATGGACGACATAACTGCGGATAATGGCGAGGCTATCGCTGAATTATTCTCCTCTTTTCTTCAGTATTTTTATTTTTCTTCATTTTTCTTCAGTATATAATATAGGACAAATTCTAAAAAAATCAGTATTGAACATCAGATATTCCCTCACTAGATACATCCTCTTTAATCTCTTCTTTACCGAAATTTGACCATGTTCTTCCTTCGCATTGTACAATTACCCTTGACGAAATATCCGACGGCTAGCGCTCTTTATGTAAATCGAAATCTTCCGGACCCGACGGTATTTCTGGGTATTTTCTTTCTAACTTATCTGATTCTATTGCGTATCCTGTTTATCTTTTATTTAATAAATCACTCGAGGAAGGAGTATTCCCATCCATTTGGAAAATTAGTTCTATTACCCCAGTTTATAAAAAAAGAGATAAGTCTAATGTAAAAAAATTACCGACCAATATTAGGCCTTGCACAGATTGGTAAATTGTTAGAGAAATTAGTTTTTAACCACATAATTAAACCGATCAATAATTTTGTAGATAACACGGTTTTAGGCCTGGCAGATCCACCATTTCATGCAATTTAACTTTGCAGCACTTTATCCTGGAATCTTTTAAAATTAACTGCCAAGTCGATGTTATTTACACCGACTTCGAGAAAGCTTTTGACCGTGCTGATCATAAATTACTCAATACTGTTATAGACCAATTAGGTTTTGGTGAACCTCTATTGTCCTGGTTTCACTCATATTTAACAAATAGGTCTCAATTTACTAAGGTACTTGGTTACTCATCTAATTTACAACCGGTTACATCAGAAACTCTTCAAAGTGGGCATTTATCCCCTATCTTATCAATTTTATTTATTAATGGCATCTCTTCCGTTCTTAAAAATTGTCACTTTCTCTTTTTTGCAGATGATTTAAAAATATATTGCCGTATCTCCTCTATTAATGATTGCTTAATCCTTCAAGAGGAGTTAAACATCTTATATAATTGGTGCCAAACTTGGGGTATTAATAAGTGTCATTCGATGTGCTTCTATCGCTCCCGCAATAAACGATACCAAAAAAAAAAAGTTAAATTTCACGATTTTGTGAAATATTTCTTCATAGAGTGAAATATTTAAAAATGAACACTACAGTGATAGATAATCAGGCGCGCTAGTATAGTGAACTTAAATCACACATACGCATTAAAATCAAATCACGCCTGAATTTATAAATAATATCAATTAAAAGTTAAAATCATATCCAAAAGTATATCAAACTACAATACTCCAACACTTAAGTGTTAAATTCATAATTTACATTATTATTAAATGATTTTTTGACGTCCACTATTTTATAGATTCATCGAAGCGTCTTCTTAGGTACATTTTATAATAGCATTGCATATTATCTATATTATCTATATAATATTATCATATTATCTATTACATTCATTCAGCATCGTAAAATGTTTACACTTAAAAAATGTCTACATTTAATCTTAAAGTAAAAAAAATTCTTTTTTTAAAAACGATTGTCCCTCAGAAACGGCACATAGAAATGTTTGGAATATCACAGAACTAAAATAGGACCAATCAATGTTTCAAAATGTTGTCCGAGCTAATAACAAAACGTTAATTTTTCGGCCGACTGGAACCACCTGTTTTATAGTAAAAACATGGCGACTTTTTTTTTTTTTTTAGTAAAGTTACAGAGTTGGAGGGAAACGTCACTTGTCTGGAAGGAAGGTTTATTTTGCCGTTTACGTACAATTTTTAAACAATGAATTTCTCAAAAAATTTCGATTCTGTGCGGAGACTCAGTGAGTCAATTCCTCAACTTGTTGTAAATTTTTAAGGTATTAGTTTAAAAGCAGTTTAACGACAGACATTTAAACGGTAAAGATTGGTTTTTTTGGAAAAGACCCCCGAAATTTTATAGTAAGCCATTCTACAGCATTCGTTATAGTTATAAAATATATCGTAGGTACCTATAACCAACTATTTATTCGTGACGGTAACTGGCGAAGAATTCTTCTTTTTAACGTGACGTGTATGTTGTGCTTTTAAAAATGCACTTGAAGAGGACCAGAATATTAAAACTCCTCTAACCGTCACAAATCGTGTACAATGAGACCATATCGTGTGACTGTTAAAAAATTGTCGTTTGTAAGTTTTTGTGAGGTGTTTTTGTTCAGAACGGGCGAGTTTGACGAAACAGTATGGAATTAAAAAAAAAAAAACATTACCGAATTTTACCACTCGCTTTCCTTCAGTTATTATTGTTCGTTGTAGTCCAATAATTACACTATCGTAATAACTATAACGGGATCGCCTTGCGCGTAGGTTTCGAGTTTTCGCCACCGCGTGCCGTCACCGTAAACCGAAACGGTTATAAAACATACGAATATTATTGAACAACGGAATGACGTGCGCAGAGATAGGAATCTCCGACAAGATCACGGGGCTGTGACCAATTATTTTTGTTACGATATTGTTATTCGTATGTTTCGTTGTAAGTATACCATATTTTCTTTTACGTTTCCCTTTCATGCGGTCTCGAGAAAAAACGCGTTTTTACCATTCCGTTCCGTGCCGTTTGTTTTTTGAAAATCTTTCTCAGCGCTTTTAATTATTTTTTTAGATTCTGAGTGATACGAAGAATGTATCGGTTTATGTGATGCGCGTTTTTTTTTTCAACCACTACATACAATCACGATAACTACCTCAACAACGCTCCGATTCTTATCGTCAGTACCTCTAACTATATGGACACTGATGGTACTATTTGAGCGGGTCGTAAACTTAAACGTCTATAAAATTAAAACGAAAAATAAGAAAAACCAAGCGAAGGAAGAAACGTTAAAAATTACGGCAAACGCGTTTTTCACGGCACGTCAAGTAATATTCGGATAGTTTTTGAAATCAATTTTTTCTATTCTGGATCCACAGTTTTCGAAAATTAATCGAAAATTCACGAACGGATTCAAATTATGTACGCCGTTTCGGACCCATATACTGTTTACCGATGTATTTACACTTTGGCGTTACACGTGGTATACGTCGGAGCGTTACTCACCGCAAAAAAGTGATAAGACGGAGTTGTTCGAAGCGAATTATCCGTTTTTGGATCTCCGAAAGTAATCGAAAACTAACGAATCAAATAAAGTATTAATTGAGTTTCCCTTTTTTTGTTTATCATTGGACCATTCTTTCTATCCGGAAAAGTGTCTTAACAGATAACAAAAAACATCGATTAAACTACTCCACACGGTTAGCAAGTAACTCGTTTGATTCAACTTTTTCAGTCCGTTTGAATCCGAAAATTTTGCCAAACCCGATCTTTGCGTAATATTACACGTATACTATATCTAATAACTTATATCCAACACTCCGCGTGCAAGGCTCCAGCGTGACGGGTTTGTAATTAATTAAATCTACGAGGAGTTCTCATCCACGTGTTGATACGACGTGACCTTAGAGTTTTGTCAATTACGCCATTGTCGGAGTCTTGCCAATACGCTATTGTGTTAATTTTCTGCGACAAAGCTATTAATAATATTAGAAAAAAAAACAATAAAAAAATAACATACCGAATGCCGTCATAATAATATCTCGGCGTTTCATTAATAATAATCGCGTTTTCTATGATAGTCATTGTGGTAGTAGAATATTTTATATTCGAATTATAACAGTATAATATATTGCAGTTGTAAAAAAAAAAACGAAGTACGCTATAACCCAAATGTATAGAAAATTATTATAATTTTTAATATAACACACAAAGACAATGTTCGACGTACACACAATATTTTCTCTTCGATTATCTCGTTTGTTCATAAAATTTTTATTTTTTGCACAATTTTTTCCCTGTGAGCATATTTACACCAGCCAGTTTCCCACTAATCAAAATAAGTTTGTATACTTTTTTTCTACAAATTTCATAATACGAGTACTTTGGCTTTTCCCGCGAAAAATTAAAAAATTGCGAAAAATTTTCCATAAATTTTTTTTAATCCAGTCGATTTCTATCGATATGATTTACACAAACGTCTCGAGTGTATTGTTTTCTACAACCATGCGCGTATATTGTTAATAATTATTATAGGCACGTATAAAAAAACTTCAACTCATTTCATGGCTTTCGAGTAAAAAAAAATTTATTGTTATTATTTTTTTTACGAGGATAAAAAAAATTTTAACCTCGATTAGTGCTTTTTTAATGAAGCTTTTTGTTTATCAAAGTCAACTATTTGAAACAGGTAATAAGTATCGGTCGGTATTTGATTAGTATGCGGACAATTGGTTTTTTGACTTTTGACCTTTTTTTTTTGTTCACAGAATACAATCTAATGACATTGATTCGCTCAATGATAAATAATTAAATCAGCTTGTTATACGAATCATATCAGACGAAATTTTTAGATTCTGAGCGCAGTAAAGAATGTATTGTTTTTACAATGATGTTTTTTTTTTCTTTTGCAGTAAACAACTTTAAGAGTATAAGAAATGCTCCAATTTTTCAAGTCAGTGTATCTCTAATGAAATGTCTATGAACTCTGATGGTACTTTGAAGGATTTGAAAGTTCAAAATTGAAAAAGTTACCGCCATGAAAATAAGGTGAAACTTAGGAGAAACATTAATCATGACAAACGTGCTTTTACACATCGATTTAATTATTTTTTTTCGTAACATCCAAAATAATGATTGGAACAAGCTGAAACTTTTACATAACAATATTAAAGTCGATAAGATACAAGTTTGATACAATTTTCAAGTGATTTCGAAAAGCTGAGTATAGAACTGAAATTCTCAAAAAATTTACACGGTTTATACAAGAAAAATGTATTTTTTTTTTTTTGGCTATTGCGTTTTTTTTTTTTATGTACGCGCTTTACAATACCTAAATTTAAAACAATGTTTTGTTTAGAAAATTTATGCGAGTCCGCTAAATTTTCAATTACCTTTAAACAATTAATGCAGTGGTATACGGTACCTACGCGAAAATACGTATAACACGTAAGTATGATCGAAAAAATTGTTTTCTCGTGATCTCGCTAGATTTTGATACTATTTTTACACCTAATTTGTATTATTCAGATCTTAGAACTTTGGTTGTACAATGGTATCGTCAAAATAAATCGATGACTCGGTGTAAATTTCAAAATTACAATATTTGTGTTTACGTGTACCGCAGCGTACTCGCGTTTTAAAATGTATAAGGTATTTTTCTCATGATTACTCATAACCGTTGCCACGATAACTAGGAAAATGCTTATCCAATTTTTTTTTTCAGATTTTTTAGTCACACAGAATTAGTAAGAAATCTAAAACAGTACCCAAACAAAGAACTTTTGTTTTCTCTTAACACTCCTATTGACAACACTGTTCGGTCCAGTAGACTGCGTAACTGGTATTTAATAAATTCATTTTTGTTGATACTGCGGCAGATGAAAAATACCTAGCCTAAAATATATGTTCGCGTTGAATCTAATTTTGATTGTTATTTGAATAGAAAATCAATTTTGTAAAAACAAAGTAAAAAACAAAATTTTTTTTTTTTGTTCTTTGATACATAGATCAATTTTGTAAGTTATCACTATCGTTTCCCCCCTCGATTGGTTAAAAGTATTTCAACCGATTTTTCAAATGTAGGCAGTTAAATGTCACCAAATTTTTGTTGCATTGTTACGTAAAACGTGGATATCACACTATACATCATAATGTTCACCCGAGGAGTAACGTCCCGTGAAAATATGAACGCGGCGGCGATTTTTTAACCCATCATTGTACGAACATTATTATTCGGCCGCTATAATTAGTGCACAGTACCGACCACAAGACGTTACGTAGTGCATCGTCATCATTATCATCATCATCATCGTCGTCGTCATAATTGTGGTTGATTCTAATATGAAAATAAAACAAGAATTGACTAATCCGTACGAACTAGTTTATGTGCTTATACAAACGCGTATAATATCAGTGTTTGTTTAATCGCAGCTCGTGTCTGGCGAACAATGCTTTGTTAAAAAAAAAAAAACCTAAAAAAAAACTTTTAACGAAACAATCAGTTCCTCGCGGGGCTTGGATTGCGATCGTTCGATAAAAATTGCGCGAAACGTAGCGCGTGTTGTTACAGATCGTTTAAGTCGCCGGCGTACCTGTTGCGTTGCCACTGAAAATGAAAAAAATCGAAAATAAAAAAACCTTTCTAAAAATTACGGTTGAATAGTAAAAAACTAATTTTACTGTTAAACGTTTTGAATAAAAATAAAAACGTACATGCAGTCAAGCCCCTGACTAATAAATTCCTGTTTAGTAATTTACAAACATTTTCCATCTATCCTCGAATGTGAAAACGTGATGCAGTTTATCAAGCGACTTTGTCGCGAATGGACAACGCTTTTCTTTTGCTTGACCGTTTGAAGAAGATGATAACACAAATAAATTATTTTTTTTTTATTTTAAGTTAACTTTTTATAAAAAAAATTTTTTTCAAAGTATTATTTGTTGCTTAACAAAAGATTTTTTTCTATCTATTTTACTGTTTCACTTTTCATTCGTGACGCGTCAACTTAACTATTGTGAATAGTTCACTTAATTGTATTCAAACAGTTTAGGCACTTTTTTTTTTCCACGCGTTCTTTTTCCTCTCGGCCGATGACAATATTTATCGTCTGTGCCAAGTTTAAGCAGTTCACTCCTCTCTACACGACATCGGAATGTAGGTTGAATTTATTCCGCAAGATTTGAAGCGAAAACTCAAACGATGCAAATCAAATAAAAGCGTGTTGAAGAAACCTAGATCGTAATGATTCGAACAAATCACGAGAATTGTTTATTTCCCTTTTGCGAGCGACGCGTTTCCACAGCAAATTGAGGCGATTAACTCGAACGAGAAATCGGTTTTATTTTTTTAATAATAATTACGTTAATTAAGGTCACGTTATAAGGTTTTCGCGGTAATAATAATCGGAGTTTAATCGAAGCGTTCGGGTCCGTGAAGATGACAGGTGTATCTACACATTTTGTTCAAATTTTGTATTTCTAGGAGTGGTTTTTACTTGACCACGGATATGTTTTTGAAAACGGTTGTACAATGACATTCGTAATATTCTTTGCGAAATAATTCCTCGAACGTGCGATTTGATGACTTTTCACGACTATTACGTACTCTTAAAGTTTTTTTTAACGACTGCCACTCGGTCACTAACACGTAAGTACAAGTATAATACGCTGTCATCGCTGCACTTACCGAGAGACACAAACGTGTATTTTAATGAACCTTATTTTTTCATACCGAAATGTTTATTCGGCATTAAACGGATAGAGCGACATTGAAACATCGAGGCATCTATTATTATATTATTGTTTCATTGTAGAATATTTTTGATTACCGCCACAAATCAACGACAACTTTATAGGGTTAATTTAGCCATTTTGTAGGTATAAAAATTTTAATCTTCTTAGTAAATAATCATAATAGTGTCGAAAAATGTTTCCGATAAATGCATTTTAAAACCAAAGTCTACACTCGTGGTATTCGACTTAAAAAGATCGCAATGACGAATGTCGATATTTTAAGCCGTTTTCAGAAAAATTTTTGATATTTGGTCCATAACTCAAAAAAAGCTCCAAGGAAGTACCCACCATCCAAGTCCACTTTTCAAATTTTTTAGTGCTATGACATTTTGTGATTTTCGTCCATCAAAGTGTTTACAGGAAAAAAAAAACGGTCCAAAAACACGCATTTTATCTATTTTTGGTGCCATGCTCTACCGTTTAGGCGAAAACAGGTGGCCACGTGGCGTGCACTCCGCTTTGCAACTTGCGATTCACGCGATCCTCGTACTACGGTGGGCTAAATTTTTTCTACAATTTATATATTTTAGCCGATAAAATATCTGAATTGCGGCTAGTTTTTATCGAGTTTATATATAAATTAGAATAATTATAATATAGTTATAGAGCAATGTAATATGTTTATATTATATATTCTTCAAATATAAATGATAGGTGATTGGCTCGAGATTGTAGATTTTTTTTTCTGTGAACACCATTGAGGTTAGTAAAAATGCTCCGATTTTTAAGATCAATAACTTTTCTGATAGGTCTATGATGGTATTTCGAAGAGTCTCAAACTTGAGAGTTGAAAAAGTTACGATAAAAAAATTTGGGATCACTCTATGTCTCGTGGGTAGTTTGACGGAGTAGCCACTACGCTTTGGATGGATCGCTAGCACGGTTGCCTTCGAAAATACTATTCTGATCGAGCTCAGTATACGTCCTGGTAACAACAAATTAACAGTAAAAAATATCAAAAAATGTATCCACCTATAAAAAATATTAATTTAATTAACGTGTAAGCATTTCAAACCATTTTGACCATTATTTGAGGAGTTAATACGATATTAATTGTATCAGGCAATAACGCGCGTAATTTCATTGTAATAACCAAATAATTGCACCGTTTTTCAACATTTTTTTTTTTTTTTCCGTGTTTGGAATCTATTGGGCAGATTATTTCAAAACTATTTTAATCAGATAGAAAAATTTGTTTTACATGACATAGGTTAATTTGATTTCCTAAATCAAAAAATTTGTGCGAATTTTTTTCTAAAAATAAGTCAAAGGTATGACCGGTTTTCGACCATTTTCCAAGTACAAACGACTAAAAAAAAAAAATCGTGTCTATGGATTTTTGAATTTTTCTATTAAATATATACATTTGTTGCGAACCTCGTGTTAAACTTTCCAATGTTGTTTGTAGAGAGTTAATTTTTTTATCGAACATAAGCCACAACGGAAATTTTCAAAACATTTTTACGTTCTTGGCCCGAAAAATTATCAAAACCACTCGAAACGTGTACCGAACTTGTATTTTACTCCTGTCCGAATGTCGTGTAAAAGTTTTAGTTTGTTCCGTCCGTTGTTTTCCAAAGTTACGGCCGACAAACCAAATCGAGTATCGTGTCATCAGACACGCAGTTTTTAACGTTTTCGATGACCAAGTTTTTTAATTGTATTTTTTTTTTTTTTCAAATTTTGAACTTTCAAATACGAAACACCTCACCGAGTAGTGTCCAAAGACCTTTGTCAGTTGGAACGTAAGAAAATTAAACATTGTTTTAAAAACAATACGTCTTGGCCGACGCTCAGAATCTAAAAAAATTCGTCCCACCGTCCGGTTCCGTAACGTCTTCTTCGCCGCCGCCGCCGCCGTCGAAGCGAGTGAAAGTCCCGACGGACGATAGGCGCGTTTTATTCACAACTCTTTCCTCCCCGCCCGCGCACCGCCGAATCGGTCTCGCGCTCTCTCGATGACCGGCAGCACCTCGCTCGCGCCGCACGACCGTCTCGGCAGTTCATCGTCGTCCGTTCCCGAAGACGCCCGAAGACCGCAGCGGAATTTTGAAAATTCTTAGAGGAGCGAACGCGAAACACGAGGTGAGTAAAATAAATAAAAAATAGCTAAACAGCGCGAAAATACGAATTGAAAATATAACTAGCAACATTGTTGTGCATCGTTTTCGCGAGCCTAAACGAAAGTAAATTTTTTTTGTCGTCGGTCTCGCGGTGGGTACCCACGGGCGCGCGCACCGTCGTCCGTCCGTCCGCGCGGTCGCGTTCGGCTGGTTTTGTGGTGAAAGGATAATAATAATATTTTTATGTTTTTTACTGCAAGTAGACGTTTTCATCGTAAACGCTATTTCGCTTTTTTTTTTAAATTTTTCAATTTAAACACGAATTATAAAGTTTACCGATCGTTTTATCACTTTACTCGCGGTCGGTTCTATCACAATATTATGTAAATGCGGTTTTACTGTAATTCGTGAATCGCAGGTGTAACACTTTCAAATTGTAAAGTAATATTTTCGAGTATAACGAAATCGCCTACGTTTCGTTTTCATTTAAAAATAATTTTTCATCAAGTACCGTACAAACGATATTTCTACCATGAATGATATCAAAACTTTAAACGTAAACATTACAGCAGCGTTCAAAAACTGATACCCGGATGTCTGTATTGCGGCAGTAGAGAGTTTAACTAATATATATAATTATTTTTTGTCGCACGCATTTATCAGAAAATATCCAAAGTGAAATAAAAAAATAAAACAAGTATTTTACTGATAAAATATCACAAGAATATATTTTAATCGTTCTACACGATCATTTTGTTACATGCAAGATTATAAAAAAATATTAATGCGTATTTTAAAAAAAATGATTCTTTTTAATGTCAAGTTTAGATTTTAGACGGTTGATCCGATAGCGTTTGACGGTCTATCGAATGGTTTTTAATGCGTTCTACACGGTTGAGGCGTTTTTTTTTTTTTTTCAACCGATAAGTAGGTATTAACTCCCAGTATTTTATAATTCTTTCAATTCATTATGTTTGGTTTGACTATATTTTACTATGCTGCATGTTAAATATTTTGCACAGTTCACGTAACAATATTGCAAGTTTAAATATGGTAAGAAAACGTGTAGCAAAACGTTTTACACGTATTTTATAAATTCAAAATCGTATACATTAGTTTTTGGCATAAATACTTCACTCGGTGACTTGAGATTTTCGTTTTCACTTTTACAATATCGTGTCAACTGTCCGTAAAGTTGTTTCAGATATATTACACTGTAGTACGTGATATTATTATTTTGTACTAGTTCGTATTATTTTTGTCAAAAGATCGTTTCATACGGTGCCGTATCGAAACCGGTGATGTAACGACGTCTTCGAGTACGCATGATAATTTCTCTGTTATGCAGTAGTATGTAATCGCAAATAACAGGTTAATAACGCCGTGAGGCGAGGTTTGTAAGTTCAAGTTTACTCGTTAGTTAGTGGGACTCGATGTTCTTATTGGGTTCCATCATTTTTTTTTTCAAACGGTTTGGTTGAGTTAACACTAGGCTTTCGGGGGGACCCCAAAAATATTTTAAAAATATTTTCATTTATTTTTTGGTCAGTTACTACGGTTTAAAAATAGAAATTTTGCTCTTTAAGCCCTTTGCCACGAGTTTAAGTATTGTGGTTAGACGTCTGCAACTTTCAAACACACAATGTTCTTCGACATAATACTGTTGTTGGCCAATTTTTTTTTTTCAACTTATTGGGTTTGAATTTACCTCGTTGTTGAAAATAATCAACTTTCATGAATATTTTGTTTTAAATTCCAAAAAAATCTCAACGTCACTGTTCTGAATCGTAATAATTTTTCACAACGAATTATTGTTTTTTTTTTTTTTTAAATCAAGTTTCTCTATTAGGATAACCTACTGATGTCTAAATGAAGACGCGCTCTGTCTGCACAAATGACGTTATGTATTATTGTAAAAAAAAATAAAAATTCAAACACACATGACAGTTGCAGCATTTAATCGGTCGTTGCCGGTTTTCGGGACACAATTTTGTATGTTTTTTAAGTATGGTTTTTACGTATTTCGTCCGTTCTGTGGTACAATTTGAAATTCTAGAAAAATAATCAATATTAGATGATTTACCTTCTGCGCTTCCTCTTATCAGTTCTATCACAGTCGCTGCATAGTAAAATTGGACTCGGTTACATTACCTCCGATCTCTCAGTTTCAGACTGCGATTACCTTTACCGAGTATTATTACGACGCACACATTTTACGCAACGCGAAAAAATAGAATAAAAAAAAAAAAAATTGCACAAAACACAATGAAATATCATTTTATTTCTTTTCGTGCTTGACAAAACAATTATTACGATTTGGATTGACCAACTATAATATTTCTCACTAATTGTCTCTGAAGTCCGTGGTCCGCGGTTTTACGTGGCTGCACCGTAATGTTTTCGCTGAAATTTACCAGCCATAACTACCTACTGTTTTTACTCACATTTCCGGTTTGTTACGTCATTACGCGAACGGATTTGTTATTTTTTCGCTTCTAGTTTTGATGATATATTTTGCTGTTCGTTTTCGTCGCAATCGGCTTGCTTAATTCACTTAGAAAGTCACGCTTCGACGGTTAAGACTCTTGAAGAATTTATGTTTTTTTTTTTGATTATATCCGAATACCGAGGTCGGTGATTAGTGGTGTCTGACTGTTAAAAAATAATTTTGTACACGCGTATTATTCTCGTCAATAGATACGAATACCAAAAATCGCGATTAAACGTGTGTTGAGTTATTGACGTTGAGTTATTGAATTCGGACGACACGGCGACTGTTTTGACCGCACAAAATATATTTTTGACGATTTGAAACGTTACATTTGAAACCGATTTTGGATTTTTCTTGTGATGGTAACCGTGATAAAGCTGAGTGTTTTTCGGCTTGTACGCTCTGTTGAATCGGTCACGTTCCGCCATATAACGTTAGAAACAGTCGTGTTGTAAAATCCTACAATATGATTTGGACACCCTCCGTAAATTCGCTTCGGTTATACGAGGACCGCAAAAATATGACCGTTGAAATTGTATTTAATTCAATAAGCGTTATCGCGACTCGATGTTCTAAGATCACACGTTTTACAAGGTACCTAGACACATTTTCATAACGCTATATAAGTGTGTGCGCGCGATATTCTTCTATTTGTGAATTCCCGACCTTGTGGGCTGCGCAATCGCTCGTCAAGTGTTTGATTTTGCAGATGGTTGCGAAAAATTTGAATGGGAAATATCGAAAAATAAATAAAAGCGGTGTAAACCTCGCGAAGGACAATGTCACCGTCGAGACGGTATCGGGACAAGGACTGTGCCGGAAAGATCGTGCGCAAATATTATGTTGTTCGGAGACGAGTAAAGCAAACAATAATTATGATTGACGACGATATTTACTTTCGGATTTAAGTTGTTTACTCTTCGCTTTTGTATAGTTTAAAATAACGCGTTTCCGTATGAGTTATCCATCGTTAAAACGTAGGTACTTAATTAAGAGGTCTGAAAAAAATTCAATTGAACATCAATTGAATGTAGAGAACGTTTTTTTTGTCGACGAGATTAGAAGTGTATAAGTGTGTGTAATACAAAACGTAAGGATTTTGACTTTTTTCGTTTCACCGATCGATCCATATAGGAACTGATTTCAATTCACCACGTTTGTAAAAAAATTACAAAAATTAAAAATATTTTTTTGTCAAATGGAGCTCCTGTTCAGGAAATTTTATTAAAGAACATCAATTCAGCCGATAATCTATAATAAACGATTCCTAATAATTGTTTTGTTCCGTTACGCACGGTTGTTTTAAGTATCGGTCTAATTTTTAGAATATTATTATTATTGACTAAACTACACGGGTACTCAAAACTCCTGAAAATCATGTGCGTGCGCTTCGAATCATTTTGCAAGTTCCGTATTAGTATTACAGATTGTGTAGTTCAAAACGACATTTCATAACGAAAAACTCGGGAAATTTTCAATTTATGACAAGGTTTGTATTGTGTCGTTGTTTTATGGCGTTTGTCAAAATGTTATAATATATATATCTGTATCTATATACTTTTTAATCGCAAATATTGTTTAAAGCGCTTCGCATTGTTGTAGGACGGTTAATTAACTAATGAAAATGAAAATTCAAAAAGTCGATTAAGAAGAAAACCTCGTTGTGAACCTTTTTTTCATATTTTTGTTCATCGGTCGTGTTGATACGAGAACAACTTTTTTCCCGTGTTTGAACCGACGATTTAAAACGATTTTGCAACGCTGTCCCTTAGTATTGATGGAACTAAGCCAATGTACAAAAAACTGAGACAGAGACTCGTCAACCAACAAATATTAGAAATGAAACGTCGTTAAAAACGGTTTTTTTGAAATTTTTTTTTTTTTACTAATTGAAGTGATAAAATCGGAAATACTCGGTCGTTTTCGAGTAGACTTCATGACGTGTTCATCATACGTGTTTTTCTTCGTCGCAATCTCAGACGATAGAATTAAATAATCATTAAACGCGAGATATATCAGTTGAAATAATCGTTAAAAACAGTTCAACCGTTACGAATGAAAAATTAACTGTGTACGAGAACATCGTTATATTTTTAAAAAAAATACATTTTTTTTTTTTTTTTTGAAAAATCGAAAACGCCCCACGAACCCATCGTCACAAGCTCGTCTGGACAAACATCCGCGCGCGTTTGAAGGTCACCACCGCGCGTGAACGCACTTCATGACGATCTGTTGAAACTCGCCGACTCGTTATCGTGACACGAATATCTTTTCTTCGTAAACGGTAAAATCGACTCTAGAGAGCCCTTTTTTAACGAGTACGTTTTGAAGCTTTTGTGCAGATTTGTCAAAAAAAAAAAACGAGTGGACGACACGCTGTACTGCACGAACCTCGACGCCTCCACTTCACTGTCGTTCACTACTAATTTTTCTCGTCTCGCATTTCGACAATGTCAACGATAACGATTATTCCTCTTTACGCCTACGTTTTCGCGGTGATTTCGCGGTGATTTTTTGTCCGTGTTCATTATGTAAACAAACAATCGGTACCTAACAAAACACCGCGGGCGCGCAATCGGTGGAGACTCGGGTTTCGTGCTAAGGCCGTACTACTATTGCGCAACGGGCCGATCATTTTATTACGACTTATACATAATAATAATAATAATTGTGATTAGTCTGCTGTACACGCGCGTAACACTATAGGTATGTGTGCACGCGTCATTATATCCGCCGACCATACGGCGGAAAACTTTCTCTTTTTTTTAAAAAAAATATTACGCGTTCGAAGAGACGTCGCACATTCCAAAAAATACGTAATCGCAGTGTTCCCGACGAGTTCCGTTCCCGAAAACGCACAAAGGCGTGGGGGGAGGGCGATTAAAACGATACATTTTAACCCGCGCAACTTCCCAAAATCGCATCATATTAACACGAATTAAAACGACGTTTTTTTGTTTTGTTTTTCGTTATGTTTGAAAAGTTTATAGGACTAAATAATACCACTTTATATCGAGCGGAAAATTTCTACTTTGAACAGGCGTTGCAGGACGCGTCCGAGGGTTTCGTGCGTGACCGTTATTATTATGTTCCGAACGGATTTTCAAAGGAACGTAAAAAAAGGTTCTGAATAATAAATTAACGATATTTTACTGGTACGAGTAAATGATCGCAACGCGATTTAGAAATCATTTTTTTAAATATTTTATCGTTACGCAATGATCCGTGATAGCTGGTACCGCGGTACAGTCTCGCGCGATTGAAGCAGGAGAGAAGCCCTTTCTTTTTTCAAAATATTTTTCGACATATTTTATAGCCGCACCGATCCGGCACACTCGATTTCGTCTCCAGACTAAACTTTGTTTTTCCGAATTGGAGCACAACCGTTGAAAAGGAAATTAAATTTTTGAGCCGAGTACAGTATCGAATAAGTTTTCATAAATACGTAACTATATTTGAGTAAATCTTTGAACTTGTACGGTTTTCAAACGAATAAAACACTGTTCAACAAACTTTTGCTTTCGGCGATTCGATATTATAGTTATTTCTGAATCCGGCCTCAGATTTGTCGGATTGACTCTAATTTTTGGAGATAACCACTAGTTCGTAATAAGAAAAAAACAAAAGTCACGCAGTTAAATTCTAGTAAAAATTTTTTTTTCACCATTTACATGTCAATTAATTTCCAAGTGATTTATGAAAAAACAATGGCGGTTCTTTTCACTTTTCAACTTTTTTTTTATCTTACAACTATGGATCAGTTGCAGCCATCAAATAGAAAATTATATAAAAATTTTATAAATACCATTTTTATGTTCGCTGCATATCACGGAACTGACAAAATTGCTATTAATAACTGAATTGCGTGAAAAATAAAAATATGTTGAATGATACTATGTTTTTTTTACGCTAAATTCAATAGTATAAAGATTTATTGTGTCGTAATTAATTAGGTAGTATTTTTTTTATAATAATTCCCAAATTCCAACTAATTTTTCCTTATAAGTGTTAAATTTAATTAATTAATAACAATACTTAGTTAATATTCTATTTTGTAACAATTTTTAATGTATTTAATCGACATTGGAATAGCCATTTATGATGGCCGACTATAACTGTTGGACTGTACAAAGGAATTTTTCAGACCAAACATACGGTAGAAAAGTTTTTTTTTCAATAAGTGTAAGGTACATAAAATGCAGTACTTACTATATTTAAAAAGAATTATTGAGGGTTTCACTTTTTTCCTATGTACAGAAATTGTATCAGTTTTTATTACGCAAGAATCGTAAACACGACATTAAAATCCTCATAAAATTTTCTATTCAATGGCTGCGAATTCACAAACGTGAGTATAAAAAAGTTATAGTGAAAAATAAAATACAGCTTAAGTGTTTTGATAAATCACTATGTAAACTCAATTTTAGAGGTCTGAGAAAACAGGCTACGGCTTGACGGGTCGGTTCCCAATTTTTCACAACTCTTTTTAAATACTACGTATTTTTATCGAAGTGGCAAAAATTAAAAATTATTAATGTTTTTTTTAATAGAACTTAATTTTTGGGTTTTACGAATTTGTGATTATGTCATAAACTAGAGTTAAATTAGAGGCCAGATTCCGAGTCATGAACGAAATTCTATACAAAGTCAGCTATCGAATAGCTGACCAATGATGTTTTCTTATTTTTTTGTTGCCCAGTATAATAAGCCAAAAAAACATGGGTTTTCGTCGAGATGATATAGTATTTGAACACAAATAACGGATAACTCGACTCAACCGAATCGCGGAAAATCCTAAAATATATTATCGTAACACGTAATTGTTTTAAGACAAGACTTTCTGCACCCAAAGTTTGTTTTCATATTAATTATAATGATCGAAATGCGTTTTATTATTATTATTATTGGATACGAAACAAAACACAACAGTTAAACGTCGTGAATCATATGTTTTGAATTCAAAACGTAACGAACTATCTGCACTATCCGCTAAAAAACGGCTTTCACATTAAATTTTAGAGAAAAAAAAATAAATAAACGTTAAAAAATAACGTCTTGTTTTGTGATTTGTGCAGTGGAATAGCCGACAGAATGACTCTCGTACAGCCGACCGTAGAGATGCAACAGCACATCCGTTCGGAACTGAACGAAGACGTGTCCACCCGCGAAAAGGATCTGGAACACATCAAGGAGTGGTTGCGTTTACAACCACACCTACCTCAATTTCAAGGTAAGGTCTTTGTCAGCGGCGTGCGCAGCAGACATTTAGAAAGGTGTCGGAAATATGTGAAGAATAATAACTAATTTTAATTTACTCTGTTCCTAATATTTTACCAGTTTAGCCTTGAACGAGCATCCAATTTGGGAGACACAACACAGCTTTAACCCATTAATAAACTCCCGATTTTTTTTATGTTTTTTTTCATAGCTTTTTATAGTAAAATGTTTTGGCTTAAGCGACTTTCCCTCAAATGTTCGACTTGAACTGTGCCGATGGCATTCACGCGTATTTAGGGAATTGCTCAAGCGAGATTCAATAAAACGCTGAGTGAAAACGTTTTAGAAACGGAGATTTTGAAATGTAAATATGTATACGGCACGGGATGCCAAATTCTAAGTGTAAAAATTCAAATCAGACTGCATTCTGTTGGTATACATATATATTTCTATAGTCGTTAATGGGTAAAAAATTCTTATTTTTTACTCAATATTTAAAAACCTGCATGTTTAGAAAACATTTACTGACTGACTTTAAATCTACGAAATTACCGAAAATAAAAATAAAAAAACAACGGGGACAGTACCTGCGTAAGTTGATGACGAGCGTTGGCCTGGAGTCCAGACAGGTTCGTCGCGATTTCGTTTTCGATTTTTGAGAGGTTCCATCGTTGATCCAACATAGTTCATAAATTCACGGGGATCATTGGTTTGGCGTTTATGTTTTCCATTCTGTCACGGGAAAAAAAAATATATATACTATAATATTCAAAAGATATTGTATTCACTCCTGTGTGGCCAACGCGTTCGAACACACTCATCTGTTCTTTAACGTTTTCGTCGAACAATGTTTACCGGCGATTCGATTTTCGCCGTGAATTAAAGTGCCCTACCACCTAGGTATACAGAATCGGTTGTATTTTCTAGACGACGCTCGGATCATGACGTTCCTACGAGGATGCAAATTCTCTTTGGAGAAAACCAAAAGGAAGTTGGACATGTACTTCACGATGCGAGCTGCAGTGCCGGAATTCTTCAGTAACCGCGACCCGTCCCTACCGGAAATCAAAGAAGTGATGAGAGTCGCGTGAGTATACGAAACATATCAAAGTAAAACGAGTTTAAGAGCGATCGTGTGTGAATTCACAACCTCAAGACGAGGCTCCGAAAAACTGTAATCCTTTTTCAAACTCGACTCAGGTTAGGTATCGACCGATACGAAAAGTTTGCACTGTGTGTTAAAACGTTTCTGAGCCATATTAATCGTCACGGCCAGTGGCGTGAACAGAAATTTACGAAGGGAAGGCACGTAAGTATGGAAACAAACAATTCATTGTGCCTCCCTAACGTTAAACCCGAATTGGGACTCGATATAATATAATTCGGGTAGGGAGACTGTTAAGAGAGCTCAACTCCTAAAACTATACACGAATAGCCCAAAAATTTTGTTTTTAACGTTCACGTCCTTCTCAAAAATAACTTTTCGTCATAAAACTGTTTGGCTTTTATCCCCTACCCCTACCTAAAATGTTTCACTCGAGACGTGCCTTCCAGACGTGTTTTTAAAGAGTGTCAATAGAAGTACTGCGAGGTGAAAATATTAATAAAAAACATTTATACTCGTATACGATCTTGAATTCGAATTTCCACTACTTACCAACAAATTCAAATTATAGGCATTTTATGTATCGCTCTTTATTCATTCTACTCTGTACGATCGATAATTTTTAACAGAAAACAATAACATTAGCTGGTCGTAATTTAACAAGTTTTCGAGAAAAAAATTCCAACGGGGAAGGATATAACCCTCAACCTTCCTCCCTTCGCGCCACTGATCATCACGTAGAAAAGAATATATCTCTATCGTCACGAAATGTAGGATTTCTTGACTGAAAAATGAAAAAAAAGCTTGATCCGACACGGCCTTTTAACACGGTTTTCGCGGTAAGTACTGGCCCGGCCGCAAAAAATAACGTTTGTTCGACGACGAAATTGCGGAACGTCGACTCGATAGCGTGTGTAAATTATTCCGAAAATTCCTCGACGTCATCTAATCTATATTCTAGGGTCGAGACGTTTTTGAAAGTTCGAATTTTTCACCGTAGTAACGATACACCGATCGAGCCGAGAAGTTCGGTAAAACGTATGCGACGTCACAAACGAGCGCGAAACTAGCCGTAACGAAATCGTGTTTCTCGATATTTTTTTCAGCAACGTGCCGCCGCTCCCGGGGTTGACGCCCAACGGCCGTCGCGTGATCATGATGCGCGGCGTGGATCTGGAACAGATCGCCGCGACCGTGGCGGACGGCATGAAAGTCGTGCTGATGATCGGCGACATACGGCTGAAGGAAGAGCACGTGGGTGTGGCCGGAGACGTGTACATACTGGACGCGAGCGTGGCCACGCCGCAGAACTTTGCCACGCATTTCGCCAAGTTCACGCCGTCTCTGATCAAAAAGTTCCTCATCTGCGTACAGGTGGGATATTTAACGGGCAACGTCCCGATTTTTTTTTACATTTTTTTACAATTGTTTTCAAGATTTTCAAACATTTTGAGGAGAAGAACGTGATATTTGCAGGTTCGCGATCACGTATTCGTGTAGCGCTCCGTCGAATATCACGATAAGCAGTTAGGAACTCGGTTTTAAAATTAATTCTTTCGTATTCGTTGATATTCCGATTGTTTTCGTAGTTTTATACTTCAATACGATTCGTCCTGACGATGATGTTGAAACCGACAAAATGGAACTTTTTATATATCATCGACGTTTTTTAGTGTTAGAAACTAGAACTAATGCGATAGGTATAAAAGAGTTTTTTTTTTTTTCATATTTCAGGAAGCATATCCGGTCAAATTGAAAGAAGTTCACGTGATTAACGTTTCGCCTCTGGTCGACACCATCATCAACTTTGTAAAACCTTTCCTCAAAGAAAAAATACGCAGCAGGGTAAGCGACCTAACTAGCTCATGGTATCTAATTAATCGTTTTTAGTTTTACCCAACGTCAATTTTATCACTTTTTCAATAACAATAATTATTCCTCTGCAGTCGTGAGCTGAAAGAAACCGCGTTAAAACTAAGGGGGCGTGCGTCAAAATCGGGGGGAAAATAACACCAATACAGCGTATATTGGGATCGAACACTAGCTGGATGTGTTATTTTAAAATCTTACAAAATCGGGAACGGTAAAAAGCAGAAATTTTTGAAACGGGAAAATAGGAGGAACATTAAAAACTATGACAGGAAAATAATTTTACAGAACAAATCAGGAAAAACATTTCAGGAACACGAATTCTCAAAAATAGTCAAAAACGGAAATCGGGAATTTTTTTTTTTTTAGGAAAAAGAGTTTTAGGAAATTGCGCAGTCAGAAATGATCGAAATCAGCATTTGTATTACTACAGGGGAAATGAGAATTTTAGGGATTTTCAAAATTAGAAGTAAGTAGTCAAAATTAGGAACATACGTTTTAAGAGTGTGTCCCCATTTTTGATTATTATTAGTATCGTTTGTTTCGTCACTTCAAAGCTATGATATTTTTGTGTGAGCGGAGCAAGTGCCAAAACTCAGTAGTAATATTCGATTTTAGTTGATTTTTAGGTTTGAGTTATCTCCCTTTTTGTGCTTTCTGATAAATCCTAATTTAAAAAATTTTTTTTTTCCTCAAAAATTATATCTTCCTGTTAGAAATATTCCCTAAGTATGAGTTTCCAAAGAAAAAATATTCCAGTTTAGACAACTCCCGATATATTTTTTCCTCACAAATAAATTCGCGATTATGGCGTTTTTTGACTATTCCTAAAAACGATGTACCTGAAAATAATTTGTCCCGAATTTAATTTTCCAGTGTTTGATTGAGCCGTCCAAACTGGGCACGTCATCCGTATTACGGTACGAATGACCGTATTTTGTGTGTTACAGATCCACGTGCATTCGAGTTTAGAATCGTTAAACGAGTTCGTACCTAAGGACATGCTTCCGGAAGAGTACGGCGGAAAGGCCGGGCCGATCGCCGACATAAACCGTAAGTCCGGAAAACAAAAAAATTGGTGATCGACCGCTATAAAAATAATTACCAGTGTAGAAAATATCAAACCGAGTCGTAAAGTTTATGTTTATTTCTCCAAAATGTCCGTACGATTTCACTTAATTTCGGAAAAATTGTTTTGTCGTTACGCGTTTAGTACACATAGGACAAGACTGGGCATTGTTGACTCGTTAAAAGTTAATAAACTAAAAGTTAATTTACTCGTTAATGTATTTTTTTTTCTATATCTTTAAACTTAATAAGTGAATTTTTTTAAACTTAACAATTTGACTTTAAATTAATCCGTAATCGCTTTTTTAAAAAAAAGTATTAGTAAGAAGAAAGTTAAAAAAAAAAAAAATACGTAAACGTATGTGAAAAAAAAGGAAATGTTTTATACTTGGTACAACGAGAGTTAAAAATACGAACTATTTTTCTCATATTAAGATAAGTTGATTCATTTTAAGTTAGTTAAATTTTAATTTAATACTTTTAAGAATAACTTTTTATTTTTTCGATAAGCTTAACGAGTTAAAAAAAGTTAACACCCAGCCTATTGACATTGGAAAACCGAATTATAAGAATCCGTCAATATAAACATAAGCTGTTGAAAAAAAAAAAAAGTTAGGTAGGTGCACCTAGGCTGTTCGCCAAACGTTCAATCTATGTAAACAAGTGGACACTTTTATCTGAAAAATATAGATCGTTTTCGTATGAAGTTCGCACTCTATAATATTATGCGAAAAATTATCTTCCGGACCCGATTTCGGAGATTCTTGCAGGTATCTTACCGATCTATAAACATTCTCGCTTTGGTGTATTTGTATAACTGCCGCCGAACCCGGAAAATTCGGTACCTAGGTACGTATTTTGATTACCTCGTGTTCACGCCGCAGGTCAGTGGTACGAGAAGATGGTCACGTACACGGACTGGTTCAAGGAACAGGAAAAAATCAAAGCCGACGAGTCCAGACGACCGGGTAAGCCGAAGACGCACGACGATCTGTTCGGCATGGAAGGTTCCTTCAAGCAACTGTCTATCGATTGAACGCGCCGCGGGACGGAGCTGGAGCGGCCCAGTGGATCATGTTCTTGGATCTGCCGCCATTTCTACGGAGGATTTTGTTATATAAAAAAAAAAAAAACTCGACCTAACCCTTTTACTTACTCAAATATTACCGATATATTTATAGACATTCGTTAAGTTCCAACGTTATTGTGTTAATTGTTACTTTATATAATATATATATACATACTACTAAAAACGTGTAAAAAAATATAATTGTTTCACGCGCTTACATCGGCTAAAGCCGTTTCGAAACGATTCAACTGGATTTTTTTTTTACATAATTATAACACATACTTATATATAAATACTTGTTGGCGTACGCAGGGGACCGGAGGTCGGGGGGTATAACCTCTATTGAATTTTTTTTTTTAGGGATTTTGTAGACTTACGACTGGCTAGTTATCGTCGTCTCCCGAATACTACCGGATGTTAGAATACATATTATAGAGTGAGGAAAATGAAAAATTGTACAAAAACACTGCTTTTTATACGAAGGAATGACGAATGCCGCTGTTCCGTAGTTAGAATTTCCCAGGTCGTACAAAAGTATTTACATTCCGAATTTTCTGTTTCTAAAGCGTTTACATCCAGAATGTTTTGCGTTCTATTTTATCCAACACGATCTTTCCCTAAAACACGTCAGAGGGACATCGGCACAGCTCAAGACATTCGGGATGGAGGAGACTTTAGCCAGAACGTTGATAAGAGCCGACATGTTTTAGAAGACGGAAAATAAGAGGCTAGGTGTTGTTTATCAACTTTTTAAAATTCAGTTGTCTCGAGTCTTAACTCTTAAGTCACTTTAATCACTTTCAGCTTTTACTGAGGACAAAACTGGTAAATTATAAGGAAGTCGCCTACGTTAAAACTGATTATTTTTTTTTCACATACTTACGTTCCACCTTTTCTGCGCACGCCACTGCGTTCTACACACCATATTATATACCTGTAGTATACGCGAAAATACAATGCACTACTTTTTAATGTATTAATATTATTATGTAAACGTAAGTTTATTATTATTTTTGTTTAAATTAAAATATAGATAAGTACGGTATTATACCGTATTGGAATATAGTTAACGATTCCTCTAACTAGATACCTAATATTGTTTTGTACGCAAATTCAAATAAGATCAAATTGTATTAATTAGTTATCCTGCACAGTTCACTATAGCATACTCCAAGAGTATATTAATATGTATTCTTATTATTAATTTTTGTTTTTTTATCCATTTTTTTTTTTTATAAAAGTATAATACGTTATAAGATAAAAGTAAAAAGAACGATTTCTGTACGTATTCGGTGTTGTGAACTATAATAACAGTACTGGGGAATCATATGCAAAAAAGAAAGAAACGGTGTAAACTCTTGGTCTGGTCCCTTATTCATTTCTATTCCATTTTCTATTTCTTTTATGCACGTCAATACTACACCGTTGAAAATAGTAACCCATTAAAGAGTAGTATCCTTTTTTCTTCTTCCTTAGTTTCGGTCAATAAAGACCATACCTCTAGAATATATACATACAGCCATCAATCTCTATCTCCCGCAAATTTCCGTCCACGATTATTCGGGTCAACATATTTTTTGACGCAATCTTTCAAAAGGTCTCCTCCCTACTGGGTTTTCCTCTATAACTTTTCTCATCAGCGATTCATGCTTCCTCCAGGCATGTTTTGCCCGAACCAGCGTGTTCTTTTTTCAATATGATTCAGTACATTTGGTCGCTGAATTCAAGAGTAGTAGAATTTCAAAGTACCAACTAAGCCATTTCAAAAGGAGAGTGTTTTAAAGTTTCTATTTTTTGGTTATGAACTCACTCATAATCGAAATGATAATATCCCAACAAAAACTTAACAGTGAAAAAGAGGGCCAAGTTTCAGTTCTCCTCCTAAAAATGTCAGCCTATCAAAGTCGCGATATGTAAATTATGGTTTAAGTTTTTCTTTCTTTTAGTCCGTACTACATACTAAACTTCTACTTTCACGATCATCGCTCATTTACTTATATTGATTAACACTTGGCAAGTTTTTTAAACAAGCATCTTCTGTGCTTACGTAAGAGGTAGGAAGGACAACATTTAGGAAAAAAATTAAAAGTTCCTTTCCCAAAAAAGTCAGTCTATCGAATTTGCGAGTGATCCTACATTGTGGCAAAGTCTATTTTATATATATTTCACAAACTTAGCAAGCGTCCATAGTAGTATAAGTATAAACGAATGTTGATCGTGAAAATAGGAGTGTAATAGGCCAAAAAAAGAGGAAACTTGGCGCAAAAATATAGATATCCTACTTTGTTAGGCCGACCTATTTGAGAGGAGATTTGGAACTTGACACATTTTTTTTCACCTTTAGGTGTTTGTTTGGATAATATTAACATACGTAATATGACGTCAAAAACTGCTTATTTTCCACAATATATTATTTTAACTGCTTCTTCTACTGGACGAAGTAAGTTTGAAATTTGTTGAATATATAGAGAATCGGGTGACCAAACAACGGACGTATAGTGTAAATATGTACGTATTCCAAATGTAGGAGTTGATTTTGAGGAGTATTTCAATAATATATACTATGTAAATTTTATTACTTTGATCGTATGAAATTTAACTAAACTGGAAATAAAAGGTTTTATAAAATAATAATCGTGAACAGTTATCAAAAAATTAATAAATTACAAAGCTCCACTAACCTATCGTTAAAGAATGTTTGAAACTGTCTAATACTTGCAAAAATTAATAGTCATTTGGATCGATTCGAAATTATAAACTTTTTTGTTTATGGATCGTAACAATTAAAACTAAAAAAAAAAAAAACTACAACTATTAATTGCAATCTAGAAACGATTATTTATGTTTTGAGGTATATGTAATATATGTATTATGGGATTATGTGAAGTTTAACCGTTTCTTTTACCCGAAAAAGTATAAAAAAAAAAAAACATCGTAAAAATCGCTACGCCAGAATCTTAAATTATCCACGTAGGAAAAATGATTTTTTTTCTATAACATACCAGCGGAGTCGACGTTTCCAATGTTGTAGACACGTGATTTCTGAATTTTACTAGAAAAACATTTTGTAACCAATTTGTTTGTAAATAAATATCTGAGTCAATTTTTAAGCCAACGGACTTAAACGACTTTTGTGTATAGCTGTGTAAACTAACAACGTTTTTGTAATTTGTTAAGTTAAGTTTATTGAAAAACCAAAAATTGAAGTTAAATTAAATGTATTTAAATTTATAGAAATTAAAAATTAACTAACTTAAAAAACACTTAATTAACTTGAATTAAAGATAACATTTCGTATTTGTAATCCAAATGGTTTTGTACCTAGTATAATATTTCTTCCTTTTCAGAAAATTGTGTTCGTATTTTCTTCGAAATTTTTTTCTTACTTTAATTTTTTTAAAAATTGTTTTTGATTATTTTAGATTAATTTAAAGTTAACAAGTTAAATTTTAAAAACTGGATTATTAAGTTAAAAGACAACAAACAAATTACGTTTAAATTAATCAACTTTATTATTTAATTTTGATTTTAAAATGAGTTTATTCCCAGCCTTGATAGCTTGATATACCATGAAAAATGTTATAAACATTGTACCTAAATCGTCACATTATTACTGAAAAGATTGAGCTTATAATAAAATAGTGCGTACACCGAGGATGTAGGTTTGTCTATTGTGAATCTTTAGAATACAGATGTTCTGTTTTTTTGGGGGAAATTTTTTAATAATAAATAAATAATTGTGAGGTATTTACGATAACGTCGTACACAAAGTAAGCGTCTACGCAATACTTTCGTTTGATTAGCTTCCAGTCAGATAATATCAAGTTTTTAAATTTATTTTGAATTTTCTGACTTAGTTACGAAAAATTTGTAGAAAACTAAAATAATTATTATTAATTGATATCTATTTTATGTAACATCCATACTGCAGTTATTAATATTAATCGTATAATTTTGTAATATTCGTTTGGAGATTATCCGAAAACATATAGTTACTTTTGTATTATATTAAACCGTCCAAATGCCGCGGTTGTCTTCAAAGTGCGATGATTATTGTTGTGTGTACAAACGTGTAACAAAAATGCGTAACACGAATTCAATCCATGATCAATATAGGTCATAAAATCAATATAGTTTACGTGTAAAAATAAAATCCGACTTTCTTATACCTACCACATACCTAAATAATTACATCTCTGAACCCATCTAGTATGTTTCAATCAATAATGTTTTAGTTGGAAATCGTTCGTTCGTAATAGAAAAGTTATTATTCTCCATCAGCGTATATAATCTTGTGGGTACTTTTGTTTTTATTTATCGTTCCATTATTTTGATGTTTGTTCATTTTTCTACGCACGGTGATGACGAAAATATGTCGAAACCGGTCGTAAATGAAGTTTATTTTCATAAAAGTCAAGGTAACGTAGTGGTTTTATCGAGCATCGTGTAATTATTTATCTGAGAGATTATAAAATTAAAAATGTACGCGTCAGACTCACAGTTAAGCAGGTTTACACTGTCGTATAGTTTATTGTTGGAAATTTGAGGGCATTCTGCCGCCACTTAAGGCAATATAAAAGAATTACTATTTAAATACTTTTCAACAAGTGCGTGTACAAAAATCATAGTTTTCGAAAAGATCTGCCCCGTAATTTTCGAATTCTTGAAAATTCACGAGAATTTGGTAGGTAACAAATTTAGAAAATCCAGTTCATCATAATAATACATCGGTAATATTAGAATTCGGATATTATTTTTTATTATTTCTACGTTAATGTCAACGGAAAATCATGATGGTGATGTACTGACGTTTGGCTATTGAACTTTAATTTAAATACAAAATTTTATACTGACACGAGTAAAAACGAACGAGTTTCAAAGCGAATTTAAATAAATTCATCAAGAAAATGTAGAGAGATGTTAGCTCAATGAATTTATCCGATGAACCGTAAAAGTAGATTAATATAAAATTTATGTTCAGTCGATTATTTTAGGGGGTAATTTTTTTTGGCTTAAATCGAGTGATGCCACTTAAATATTTTTTATCAGCACGATATATTTCATTTAAGTTAAAACTTAGGTTAAGTTATGGTTATAAATGTCCTTATAAAATTTGCCAATTTATTAAAAATACGTTCAACGGTCTCAGAGAAAATATATAGCATTTTTGCTGAAGGAGCTTAATGTTTTGGGTGTGTTACGCTGGTTCAAAACAATAATAATAATACTAGGAAACCTCAAAAGCGACACAGAAAAAAACATCAATTCGTAAAACCAATTGATTCTTTACTTCGCGAAAAATCAAAAAAACATTAGATTTGATAAGAAAAATATATTATGTGTTGAAAATTTTCTTTTTGAACGAATAACATTGTGTGAAAAATTAAATTATCATAGATTAGAACAAAAGTTCTCAATATTTCTAAACGTCAACACCTAAAACAAAATACGAGGATACAAATTTTTTGTGTAATCAATTTTACCTATCTACGATTGGAAAATTTAGTATTTAATATCTATGTACATTAATATAGTATAAAACGTGATTTTATATAATTAAAAGCCGCGCTTAAGTTCCCAATTATAATATTATATTAGGTACTTCAAAAAGCGAGGACATACAAAATCAAACAAGTTCGTTTTAACGAACGTTACCACTCGACCGTTGTCTGTGAAAAACGACCTAAAACATTCTATGACCGATAATGTGTATGCAGTTGGAAATTGGATAAAAATTAAACAGTCGCATAAAAACGAATAAATCCATCGAAATGTGTACCTACTTTAACTTGGATCTTAAATGAAACACGGCGTGAATGTCGAGTGATTTTTAAAATTAATTTGAGGTGTCGTTACTAGAAACAAAATTTAATCACACAAAGTATGTAGTTTAAACAAATCGATTTATATGATGCGTCTACATACTCGTTATATCCAGTTTGGAAGCTTTCTCGGAAAAAATGATTATAACAGACGACTTTGTCCGTCTCTATCCAAATTATTTAAATTTGAGATACAAAATTAAATCCTGGTTTGGTTCGGTGAACGTATAAAAAAAAAAAAAAACTATTCTTCAACAAGTATAATCCATTTATGTATTATATTATTTGTAATTGCGGTCATGACTCATGATCAATTTATTGTACTAGTCGTAGTTCCTATCTTGCGCGTGACATGTCAAGAACCACGTCATACATAGGCACCGCATATCAGCTTAACAGATCCTACTACTATAATACAAATAAATTATCACCATCAGTGCGTGGACTCAACTGGCAGGTTTTGCAACACAAAATATTCGGGCTCCCAAAAATCCTATAACCTTTCCGAAAAAAATCGTTGAAAAATACGACAAAAAACTATTTATTACTGCGTTTAAATCGTATTTTCTTTCAGAATAGTGCAAAACACGAAACGACTTTGTTGATGTTTTCGAATCTTCCGAGTTTAAAGGATGTTCAAATTTTGAGTCTAACCGTCATTCAATCGGTACTAAAGTCTTCACATTTTCGACAAGTTTGTATCCACATCGACTTCGGAATCCAATTCATAAACCTAGCATATTTACGTGGCTTAATTCTAGCCTTCTGCGTCCAAGCTTTCGGGTTAGAACTTGGGGATAAATATGGGGGCCCCTCGGTCCTCGTTTATGCTGAAGACTATGCAGCTGCATGTCCACACGCCCTAAGTATAAATTTTTTATAACATCGGTTAAGCGAAGCAGATATTTTAAGCAAGTTGAATCGTAAAAGTAAATGAAACTGTTGGACGGAAATAAATTAACGAAGTTAATTCGATTTGTAGTAATTTTTTATAGTTTTCACTTTCCGAGCGCGATCATAATTAACGTCTACATTTATGTGTTTTCTGATCATAACTCAAAAATGCAAAAAAGTTTAAATCAAGTATACCAACATCCTGAGGCCAAATTTTTAACTTATTTATGGTATCAAAGCCCAAAATCGATCAAAAACGATTTCGATAGTCGAACCGCGCCAATCTTTTTAGTTTTTAAAATTCTAATCGAAAAATTTCAAAAAGTCCAACAAAATACCATAGTATTAGTGGATTTTTTAAATTTTGTCGCGTTACGACGTTTAACGATCTGTTACGCGAAAAAGTGTACGCGGAGAAAAATTCATCATAAACCGTACAAGAGTCTAAAAAAGTGTTCTGAAATTCTTTCGATGGGTTTCTGTTCTAAACAACGGGGGATTCAACAAACGTCGTTCGCGATTCGCCCACAAAATTATTATCTTTCGAAATCGGTAGATGGCTTTTGACACGCTCTGTATACATAAGAGTTTGACGCAGTTGCGTAATCGCCGATCGATACGAGAATTCGCTCGGAATTGTGAAAGTGGTCGATTCTCTCAAATTTTCATGTGTTCTCGGAACCAAACTCCGTAAATACCGACGGACATTTCTCTCCGTCCGTCAGCCGCCGTCGTCTCACACTTCGCCTCTGAACCGTTGGCGCGAACGATTAGAAATCAATAATGTCGTTTCGGGCGCGCGCGTTCTTCTAATTATTTCTGATCTCGAGTTATTTATTTTATTTTATTTTTTTTTGTCCACACCGAGTTCATTCTCGTAATGTGTACGAATCTCGATAAATTTGAAAATATTTTTGAGGATCACTCAACATTCAAAAGATACGTTATACAGGTGTCCTGCATAAACCTAAGTTCGGTTGGATATTTTTCGAAAATTTTCAACAGCACAGTAGGTAAACAACATGTAACTCTTTTTCCGGTTTTTTTTTCTTGACTTCGTTCCGGGAGATTTTCTTATCAGTTTTTATTTTTGAGAAATATTGATTTTGTTTTTTACCGTGGCAATATTTCTCGTGCGCTTGTAATATATAAATTGTTATTCGGAACAAATAACATCTAAAAACAGTATCCAGTTATGTTCTCAAAATATCACAAAAGGCCTAAATTCGGTACCTAAATTCACATTTCGCAATGACTAATTCTACAGTCGTTCAATTTTATTGAACTATTGCAAATGAGATTGAAAATAGATGAAACCTTAAAATCTCTATATACTGCACATCATAAACTGTCGAAAAATTGTCACCCTACACTTCTATGGATGCAGTAACAATATATGTCGTGGAGTAGAAAATTTTTTCTGACCCTATACTAATAGGTATCTCAGTGTACCCACAACCACTTTTTGTAAAATTTTCCCCTCGAATCAATTTTTTAGATTCTGAGCGACGATCGAGGAATGTATTGTACGATTATATGTTTTTTTTTTTTTTGTGTGTCAATAACTTTTCGTATAGAAGGAACGCTCCGATTTTCAAAGTCAGTAATTTTTCTAAAAGGTCTATGGGCTCCTAACTGGTACTTTGATTGAAGCTTTTTTTTTTTGAAATTTTGCTTACTTATTGAGTTTTACCCTGAAAAAAAAAAATCGAGAATTTTATAAATTTTATAAATTTGAGGTTTGCACCTAATGACGTTTTCGGCTAAGATAGGAGTGCTTTCAATCATCATTATACGTTGAATACCACATAAAAGTTGGGATTTTGGTTTTCGATTATATTTTATTTGAAGCTTTTCTTTTATATTTTGATTATTTTCTGAGTTTTGGCCGAAAACGACGAAAATGGCGAAAACTCCAAATATTGGAGTATCGAGTATTATCTTTTTATTTTCACCTAGAATTTATAAGATTAGATAGCACGCTCAGAATCACGTTTTTTTTTTAAAATTTTATTGTTGCTTTCAGATATTAATTGATAAAAATACGGAGAAACTGCAACTTTTAAACCGAAAATGACTCACCCAAAGTGTAGTCGCTACTGTACCTTTATGAAATAAAATGAAAAATTGCTATAAAACCCAATATATGGTTTTGTAGATAAAAAAAACCGGTATCACTCTAGGTGGTCATGCTACTCAAGTTTGATGGTGTAGCGACTACGCTTTGGGTGGGTCACTGTTTTGGAAGTTGCGGTTCAAACGTATTATTTAACATCTGAAAGCAATGATAAATCATCGCCTTCGAAAAAACGATTCTGAGCAATTCGTCTCTGCGGTTGTCAAGTAAACGTCAATCCAAATTTAAGAATAAAAATTAAAAAAATACTTTTTGAAAATTTTTTTTTTTAGACAATGATTATTTTCGAAATACACGCGATTTTACAACGAAATCTCGTTAAAAACCGTGAGACCAAAATCGGCGGATAAAAAATTTTTGGTACGTATAGAGCACGTTGCGTTCGAATTTCAAGTAAAAAAAAAATCCTTCAAAAATTAACCCCTTTTATGAATAAGAAAAACCTGAAAACGGCTGTAAACGGCCTAAAATCAGATGAAACATTTTGAACGTTTTTTTAAAGACATGCGGTATATTTCACTGACTAAAATTTCGAGACTCCTCGACGATTGTTTTCCGACGGACGGGCACGCGCTGTTGACGAAATGCCGTTTTTCCGCGGGCTCTTCGCGATTTCCCGTCGCGTTAAAAAACTGTTGACCTCTCCGAAGTACTTCAAAAGAAAAGTCAAGTAGTGTACACGCGGAAAACTTTATGACAGGAATTCGGTTGACGAAAAAAATAAATTTTAAAAAAACATAAACGCGTTCGTAAAACCACTCTAGCTAGCTAGTACTCGTTGACGCTCAGAATCCGACATCGCGGCGTGTGCCGTTCGGCGAGGCGCTGTTTGTCGGTTTCGCCGGCGCCGGTGTTACCACCACCGCGACTTTTTATTTTTCGTTTTTTTGTACTTCTCCGCCGCGACCGACGCCGATAGTCGCGCGCGCCACAATTTATCATCATCATTACACACGCGTCTCGGTGCCCGGCTAGGTGTGTACATTATAATATAAATCAGACGCGCGTCTCCGTCATTACAGTGTTCCCTCGTCTCCAATCGTCGTCGTCGTACACCCATTATTTTATATAAATAAAGCGATTTTCGTCGTTGTCGCCGCCATTATAGTTATTATGGTAGTTTGTTAAAAAAAAAAACGTATAATAATCGGAAAAAAATTTTAGAAAATAAAAATAACGTAAAACCGTCGATACTCGGGCGCCGTTTTGTGACATTTTCGAAAACGTTGCGCCAGGTCGTACGCGATGTGGTGCGCGGTCAAGGTAAGCCGTTTACGAAAACAGATATATAAATATACGTTTTTAAACTGTCGTTTCTTCGAGTCGAGCTGTTTTTGTTTTATTTGTTTTTGTTTTTGTAAAATAACGTCGTCTCTTATGACGTTTTCACTCGATTTCGTCTAGATCTGTACGTAGTCCGTGGTCTTTGAAAACACGCGTCTAAAACTGACGGATTGGTTTTTTTTTTAAAAACGTACTCTTGCCATCCCGCGCGCCGTTTTAAACTCACTACTACACAGTCGAAACGTCCGCGACCGTTTTTACAATCTTTCGTCTACGATACATGAGCGTTTTATTATCACCAGAGCACGATTGTCCAAACAGCCTCGATCGGTTAGACGATAATTCCGAGTTTTCATCCGAGTTACGTTACCGAGTCATGTTTTTCGTCCCGTGGCTTTTTGAAACCCGAAAGACCTAGTTAGTTTGTACAAACCGATTTAACCGAACACATTAATCTGGACGAGCGAGTAAGTTTTTTTTATTCTCACGCGGATAATTTTCCCTCGGTTCGGAAACTTATTTCAGAGAATCAACACAACCATAATTTTTGTTCACAAACGTTCAAAATTCGTCGCACCAAGCTGATTTTACATTTCAAAATTCTCGTTTGTAATACAATTTTCATTCTCATACCCAATCAAACGGTATGATAAATCGCACGAAAACGTCATACTACGTTACAGAATGACGAACATGTGAAATCGTTGGGGAAAAAGAATGAATTCATTTGAAAAAGAACGAACGGTTTTAAGGAGGAAAACATACAGATAATGGAAAACATATATATTAATCGCGTATCGCTGTTTTTACGCATAATATCCCATACTGAATGATCAGAAAACGAACAGCCATATTATGATAATAAGGAAAAAAAACAAAAAATTTTTTCTTTGTTTTTGTAAAAATTGTCGGTAATAAATCTCAACTGACAGGTCTTCTCTATATTCAAATGACTACCTATAGTTTTACACACAAATTCGTTACTAAAATAAAAGTTTAAATCATTTTACAAAATTTATGTTCTGATAGTGTAGCAAAGAATGTAACGATATAGAGAGTGTTTTTTTATGTTAGTATAAATTTAGATTCCACAAACGTGTTTCGTTTCAAATCGTTTAAACTATTTTTAGGATTAGTATAGAATTTTGATCGTTTAAAGCGTTTGGAATAGTTTGATAGATTTTTTTTTAGAAAAACTTTAATCATTAGTTGTACGTTTTCTAATTCGGACACAGTCTTGACAACAGTCTTTTATTATTTTAAGTTTAAATTTTATGATAATCGGTTCTCACAATTTGTGATTGTAAAATTTAAACAATGAAAATTGGCAAAAATTTGGGAAAAATTAATTTTTTAAATTTATAGAAAACTATAAACTTTAACGACGGACCGAGTTGACGCAATGAAATTACGCATTGTTTAAATCATAATAAGTAATAACTCTAAATGATTTGTATGCGTTGCTTAAATTAATAGTGAAAAAATGATGTTTTCCATGTTGACCATTTCTAGTACGTATTATATAAACAAAGCATTTAATTACTCGTTGGTTTTCAACGCACCTATTTTGTTAGGACATTTTGTGAATAGTTTTAAAATAATTCTCTCGTGATATTAAAATTAAAAGTATCAAACAGTTTTGACTATGATTTAACCATCTTTTACCCTAATTGATCATAATTATACAATTTAATCACAGATTCTAATGAAAACAAATTTTTTTCAGAGGTCAATTACATTTTTTAGCTCAATATTTCTGTAGATATCATCAATATAATATTTTTAAAGGTCCACTGTCACTACTTTCAGTCGGTACTATTATTATAATATTATATAAAATCATCTCTTCTATGACGGAATATCATTATGTATACCGATCTCACTCGAAATCATCATTTTCGCAAGCAATTTGTAACTGCAACTTCCAAATCAGCAGTCTTATTATCCGTTCTGCATTACTACTCCAAATTTCTAACCATTCAATTGCGGCTCGTCACTTCTTATTTCATCTTTGAGAAACAGATAATGAATAACTACTATTTTATTTTTACACTTACAACAGACATAAACTTATGAAAAAATGTAATTTTGCTAAAAAGATTTTGATAAATCGTGTTTTATCAATATGCAATAGAGGTCTTCCGATATAATTGTCACTTTTAAAAAAAAAAGTTCAACACCATAACAAAACAACAAAAACTTAACATTTTCACTTATAATAATTAAATTATTAAATTACCCTTACACATCAAATTAAAAATATTAACGGTTTCTACGCATGTTTTTAAGTGAGTAAATATTGTTTTGATTAGTTGCTATCTTGTACTTGTTAGATAGAAAGTATAAGTACGTAATTATATTTTTTTACAATCGGTTTAAAAATGAACGTTTTTAATTTCAACTGTAAGTACTTTACACTTAACAAAGAAATATCAAGTATCATGTGTAATGGTTATGAATGCTTACCCGTTTTCCATTGAATCTCAATAAATATGTTTCGTTTTATCTTTGGTGCATTTTTCATCTACACGAACAATGTTTATCGGTCACTAGAAAAATATTTATTATTTTTCTTTTGTCTTTAGCCCGATACTATTTCAGTTATCTGTGTTGTCCACGGGAACTTTAAGGTCATGTTTTAAAGTAAAATCATAAACCTACGCGTCAATACGTCAACTGTACAGTAGGTAAACACTTGTTAGTTATTTACTTAATGTCTTTGAAAAGAGTTATTAAATGTGTAGTTACAAAGTGAATTTGTTTTGAAAGAGAAGGGTTTTCCATTTTAAAGTCATTAGCACGTTCGTGTAAGTTCTGAAGTGCAATAGTCACGTTCCACTCAATTTATATGACAAAGTATAAATTGTTTCGGAATAATTTCAATGGTTTAAAGAAACAATGTTTCTCGATTAAAACAAAAATTATACACCTTTTTAGCACCACGTTCCTTATAAAAACTGTATTATAAGTAACTTTATGGCTTAAAACGATATTCGGAGCGTTGTGGAATGATGTCTGAGTCGCTGATCAGAATTAATGGAAAATAGTTTTTCTCAAACGTATAATATTTATTATTCCGTTTTGGACTTCTCATAGATATAGTATGAAATTCTTACGGCTTACATTGCTTAACGCGATTGCATTCGTGTAGGTCCATCATAATACACACTCTGTAAAATAATCAAAATTTGAAGTAGGTAAATGTTTACAGTTTTAATACATTTTGATTGTTATACGTTCCTATACGCATAATTTGGTATAATACAATTTAAAAATTGTTTTCAAGTATGTTTTATGACTATTTTTCCGTTTACCGAGTGACGTTTCCGAGTTTTAAACTATAATTTTTCGTTTACAAAATTGTTAACACACCATCAAAAATTGAACAACGACTGTGTCGGTATAGACACTGTTCAAAAATTTCGTCCAAGTTGTTGCTTGAAAATTAAACTGCAATAGAATGTGTAATTCCGTACAAGTTTTCGCGCAAGCTATTGCACTATATTATTCACGATTCGCGGCCATAAACTAAGTTTTAAATCATCATTCGTGCCTATTTTTCCGATGTGAATGACACACTCGTTTATAAACTATTGTTATAATCTAACGAAAACGTTATTATTTATGATTTTTAAATAGGTAAAAACTGAACACTAAATATAACCCACATAATACGCACATCACTGTTGTGAGCACGTTTCGAGATTTACCAGATTTCTGCACCGTCAGCTGAGCTGACTGAAATAAAAAATTGTTGAATTTTCAACGAAAAAAAAAAACGTTTACGGTTTTTCTCGTACGTAAATTCTCTGAAAGTCGAACATTGCGTGTCGTTAGAAGCTGCAATAATGTTTTATGCGTTTATCATCGTTTGTCATTACCATTATTATGTGTTACCTGAAAAAGTCGAAAAAAAACCGTTTAACCGTTTCCTCGCTATATGACTCGAAGCCAATAATATATTTTATCACTTCTGGGAACATGTTTTAAAATTTGTATGCGTTTATTGCACTTACGATTTGGATCGCAATTAAACTGCAGCGCGTAGATAGGCACTCACATAAACTTCAAATCGTATAACGTTTGTGCTGTACTTATTTCTACGCGTGACAGAACGATTTATATTTCATTGGTAATGTATAAAAATTGCGTTATTTTTAATGTGATTTTTCATGTAACGCGATTGACAGTGTTAATGTAAATAAAATTATTGCTCGTTGACGTGGAAAATTATTGAAACTCGATTTAAAAAATTATAACGAAACGTTTTTAAAACATTTTCGATTGTCATACGGGTTAAAAGTGCACGAACGTTTAAATTTATTTCCATTTTTAGTGCGGATTTTTTTCCCTTTAACTTCAATACATTATTCATAGGCGGAGCTGTATATTAAGAAGAGAACTCCACGTGTTAAAAAATATCATTCAAAAATACGTCGCTCCGAAATTTCGTAGGGTATATACTATACAGGTAGGTACCTTTATTTTTTGAAGAACGTGAGAAATAATTTGTGATTTTTTTCCCATTGTAGATTATAATAATTTTTTAGCTTGGCTAAACGGCAAACACGTTTACAATAATATATCATCTTGTAAAACGTTTGGACGTATAACACACGTTGATTGTTTTGTACATTATATTTGTTTACACTAATATTTATAATAATACGTTTTATGTTCTGTGTTGTTTAAATTTATCGGTATATGTTCGCATCGCGCTATGTAAATTAATATATTTTTATTTTTACTTATTAGTCGTATAGAAACACGCACAAACAAAACTGTACAGCCAATTTATACTCTTTGAAAACAAGACGAACGATAAAGTTTCAGGTGATTATAATAGCGCGCTGCGGTACAAAAAATACTTAACGGGTTCGTCATAACGAAATATTAAGAAAATTTTACAACTCCTCGTCGAGTATTTGGCTAATTGCCGTGATTTTACGTTCCACTATTTATGTCGGTTAATACGTCAAACGTTTGTTTTTTAATTTCCACTTTTGTGCGATAGCAGCGTATGTTTACCATCGTACAACAATATTATAATTATGATTTGTCGCTTGTTATATGAAATCCAACGTAAGTCGGCGATAGTTTCACCGTGATTAACGAACCATTTTATATCCGTCATGATTAATCAAAAAATTATTTTTCACTAAAACGCGCACGATTTTCGTACATGTCGAGTTATGAAACGGACTTCAACATTGTCACTTTATGGGACAAAATAAAAGTCATTGAATTTTTTCAAATCGTTATTTTGTTCCGTAATTGTTTTCGTTAACAAAACAAAAAAGCGTGTTTTTAATTTTGACACGATAAAATGACATTCGAATCAGTGGTTCCGAAAACGGCGATCGTGTGACCAACGATTCGTTCAACAACGACGGGTTAACGTCGGTTTTAAAGTGTAAACGTTTTACGTAACACGATGACGAAGATTTTGCTATCTCGATGATTTTTGGAAATTTTTTCGTCTTAAAATGATTCGTCGTTGTGAACTTGAGTGATTCGGAATTCAAAACGAATTTACGTGTTTGTGGAAACGAATCGTAAATCTGCATTATAGGAGTATTTTAACTAAACAAAATGTAATTATATACGATATTTTACGGATATTTTTTCAGCTAAAACACACAAAAAAAAAAACGATATCGAACTGTGTTCGCAAATAGTGTTCAAAACGGGTGGTTTTTTGAATAATAAAAAAATGTTCGAGTATAGATTTTCAAAAGCGTTACAATATTATTACGTAAGAGTTCACGCGTGATATTGTTCTGTTGTTCTGTATTGTTCTGTGTTGATTTGAACGCGAGAAACACCCGCGGAGCGTTTGTGCCGTTGTTAGTATTTACATTCCCGCCTACAACACTCGTTTAATCGAGTACAAATTAATATAGTTAATTTCATATCGAACGCTTTCAGAACATTATGTATGCGTATAATACACGGTATTTGACACATTGTATAAAGCGAGGTTACTCCGCCACAGAGGATATAACTTTGCTACACTAAATAAAAAAGTCACCCACCAGACGCGTTGAATAGGTTTGACGATTCGTTAGTCCGCTGGAGCAGAGAAGGTTAAGCGAGTGTTCAAGCGAAAACTCGAGTTTACAAATCACCCGTGTGTATCGAGATTCTAATAAACGAATCTCAGAAAGACAAGACGGAATTTATTTTATTCGCCGATATTACGTTGTTGCTTAATGTACTTCGTTAACATAATATCTTTCAGTTAACTTTTCCTCGGTTTTTTATGTAAATAAATCGAAATACTTTTTAAACTGTTTCGGGGATACTTTGATACCCGTTAATAGCGTGTCAAAGTATCCTCCTTAAAATCATAATTGTTTTTACGACTTTTTATTTATTAAACATGTTTTTGTATTTGTGAAGCATGCGTAATACGAAAAAACTATAGTAACTAGTGTAGGGACTGTAGCGATGTTTAATAGACGGATGAGGTTTCTTCCACGACGAACAAAGCGCAATTTTCACATGCAATACATACTGTAACAAAGCGTCCTGCAAGGGGGATGTTTCGCTACACTTTCCGTTTTCCGTCCGTGACCTGTTTACGAAAAAATTAACGAACGTCCTACTTTTTAACACAACTTACACTATCACGCAAAGCGATCGGAAACAAACGTTTTCGTTAAAAGAAAAATGATTGCGAAAATTGTGGCAAAGTGACCTCACTTTCCGGTAGCAACTCTTTACGTCGGATCTTAATTTCCGCTTCCAGGCGTCGTTGATTTCTGTAATCGACGCAATCCTCCCACACTGCACGCACAGTTACATCACCGACAAATCTTGTTATTATTATTATTGTTGTTGTACCTTTGACGGCAATCAATACGCGGGTTGTTTTTTTCGTTTTTTTTTTTGTAGTCAGAAGCTCGCGCGGACTGTAATTATTTTTACTATAGTAGCCGCGGCCCGTGTACTGCGAGAGAACTTGCGATTTTTTTCAAATTTTTTTTTTTCAAACAATCCGTTTTGGGAGCGCGTGAATAAAAAATAATCGCGGTAAAAAGTCTATACGACAATACGCCGCCGCCGTCGACGAGTCACGGATTTATTCTTCCGACGTCAGTAGTAATAACAATAATAATAATAATAATAATAATAATAATAATCGTTATACGTACTCGGCACACGATTTTCGTCTGCGGTTAACCACGCGCTGCGGACAAAGCGCGACGAGAGGAGGTGCTGAATCGCGAGAAAAACACACAGCATCGTATAATACGATTTATCATTTTACTGTCGGCCGTTGTTTGCGACTCGTTTTTTTTTTCAAGACGACGCTCGTGAACGGGCACCATAATAGAGACAATATAATACAGAAACGTTCAAAACGGCGACGTTTGTTCGTTTTACGTTTCGCGACGAAACGATTCACGCCTTCGGAGGATCTACACAAGACTCTGAAAACGAAAATATTTTTTTTACGATCTGTTCACAAACGGAACAATAATAATGTGTAGATGAATAAGATTCGATTGCAGAGGATCGCTACCATTGGAGGAACCGTACACGAGGTGAAAAAAAAAAATAATAAGAATACGATTAATCAATCACACAATACGGCAAGTCACGGCACCGCGGATGTCGTTTTTATAATTTAGCACGGGACCGAGGGAGAGTGAAGCGACTGTTGATGAGTTTGTGGAGTTTGGCTATAATGAAGGGCATCAGAGTGGATCGATACACGCAGGAAGGGTGTTTGGAATTCGCGCAAAGTGTTTCGGACTGAAATCTTTGGACGCTACTGTAATATTGGAGATCTCGTCCGAGATCTTGGATCATCTTGGACAGCGTAAGACCGTACGTATAAAGTCGTGTACAAGTCGCGAGTTCGACAGGAAGCGTAACGTTTGATTGGACGGAAGTAAAGACCGAAGAAGTCAGGGTCGAGCGTTGAGTTTTGTTGACTTTGTGTGGCAGCCGACTCGGTGGGATACCGAGGTAGCGCGTATCTGTTGAGCAGGAGCGAGAGATCTATTAATTGAGAAACGGTGACTGACGGATGCGAAGCGAGAAGGTACAGCGCATCGACTTGGTGGATTCGTTCGTTTGCACTCCCCACGGTTCCGAGGTGGTTTAGATGGTCTAATGGTGGATAAGAAGAGGTTCGGATCTCGGTTGACTGACGGCTACGATAGCTTTGACGGTCAGAGTTAAAGAGGATAAAAAGTAGCGGAGCAAAGTCGGCACCTTAACGTACTGCGATCTGCGTATTTATTTCAAGAGGAGAAGAGACGGTAGGGGCTACGCGTACGGAGAAAAAGCGATCTTCGTGGTATGACTTGAGGAGTAGATAAAATAATGGCTAGGAAAGATCTGAGTACCAGACTCGATCAAACGCTTGGGAATACGTCGAGAAAATCAAAATACCAGTTTGTTTTTGTCGATCAGGCGATGAACCATATTTTGTACCGCTGAACGGTCATTGTAGTCGACAAAAAGCAAAAGTCGTTTTTCGAATATCTTGAAGAGCGTATCGAAATCGTTTGACGAGATAAAAATTGATATTTGTGTTTGTACTGTCATGTTTTTCTATTTTTCCAGTCGCTAGAGTATATTGCGTAATGCGCCGAAATGTTGAAAATCGCGCTTTTTCGGCACGCTTCTACGTATTATTGCAATCATTTTGTTATTTCGATCGTTTGCCTGCAACTAGTGTTGTGCGAAAGGATACTTCTAATTTTTAAGTTTTCGAAGCTCCAAATTGTGTAATTTACGTCAAATGTTTGTGTTATTACACTTTTATCAAAACCGAGGCTCGTGAGTTCGAGCGTGAGCTCAAGAAGACGTCGCACTACCAAAAATTTAACTTAAAACACGTTTACTCTAAAAGTAGTTGTAGTATGAGGATAATGGTTTTTGTTTTAACGAGGACCAGAATATTTTCAGAGCAACAGTTTCACATCACTTTTTTCACGACTCGGTTTAATGTTTTTTTTTCTAAAATCTAACTTAAATAATATTTTAAAGTCTAAACGAGTATATCGTATGCTAGAAAAGATATTAAAACGTTGATAAGTAGATAAAGTCGTCGTCTAAAATTTTAAAAATATTATCGTTCTATTAGAATTTATGACAGATTTATTTATACGGTTGCGAGTTTATTTTACACTAATAAAATAAATTTTACAATCGCGTGAACGCCAATAGTATAGTATTTATAAAGACGAGAACAATTTTTAATTACTTCAAACACTTATACGCCTCGAAAGTATCAAGCGTTCAAACAGTTTCTATAAAATCGCCCGTACAAATCACGTCTTGAGCCGATTTCACCGCGAAAAACGTTTTGCGAGAAAAGTACCTCCTGCCGCGGCGAATCGAAATATTCAAATTATTCAAAAAGTTTAAAACGTTTCACGGCTATTCGAGTTCGGACACTTTGTTTATTCAAATGATGCGTGATTAAAAATATCCATTTTAGTGTCGATTTCACACACGATCAAAGTGTGAACTCAAATCCGACCTACAGAATTTTTTCTGTCAATCTGTTGCGGGGGGAAAAAAAAAAGAAAAAAACGGGAGGTGACTCAGGCGCTTCGCGAAATTCCCGACGGTTTTTTGAACGTCCTGTTTGCGCGCAGCACGGGAGAACGGTTATCTGTTGACGATTGAACCTACTATAACATTCATTATTATTATTATTCGTCGTTCAATACAATGTTATAATGTAATGTATACTTGTAAAAATATAAACTATCTGACGCACACAAACGGCAATAATTAGCCGCGCCGCTGAACCTGTTCTCGAAGGTCGCCATCGTTAATTGTCGCACGCGTCGGAACGATATCAGAACGATCGTCTAATGATATAATATATTATAATGACAGTTTGTCGATAAAGTCGTAGTAATTCTCTTCTCAAACACCCCGAGTTCGATTAGGGTGTTATAAATCCGAGGCGAAAATATGGCGAACTTGACGGCTATCGACCCATACTTTCGAATTAGTACGTTAGTCGGAATTATAATAGTGTTGATCGATCACTGCGAGCGCTCACTCAGAACCGTTTTTCTACAACTCCAAAATCAGCGACACACCCATAGCTGTGACTTACCATGATTGGAGTAGCGCTAGTGGTGTATAATCGCTACTACTGTCGACTTCTCGCCTGACCCAGAATTTCACTGCCTTTTATCATCATTCTATCGCGTAACGCTTACGAACATTTCTGATTTCAATGCGTTTATAATATCTTAATAACAAATACACAAAACCAATAAAAATTTTAGGAAATTCGAATTGTTATTATTTTTGAATACCTCACAACCTGATTATATATAACTATACCGTATTCAAAATGAACTCACTTTATTTTGTTTTTATACGGATGTTTGTTCGAGTGGTATAACGTTTTGATAAATAAATAATAAAAATACCATACGCGAAAAGATTGGAAAAAAAAAAAAGATATACATTGATAATTACGTTGTAAGGACATCTTTGATATCAACTGAAAATTATTTGTTATGTTTTTTTGAACCTTTAAAACATAAACTTTTACACGTATGTAGAAAACAATTCAATATTTCTTTCGATCTGCGTTTATGTAACGTACGATAATTAACACTAAAGCAAATAGCAGTTCTGAGAAAATATTACCGTTCACATAACAACCATGGTGTTCATTGACTGAACAATCGTCAGCGAATGGAATTTTAATAGGTCACCACACTGTTATACTGTATAATATTCTTATCCGATAGTTTAGATTCGTTCGATAACCATTGCACACATTGCAAAACGTCGAGTGTTAAATACATTTTGAAAATGAACGTCTATTATATATTTGTTTACACTTGACAAAGGTGTATTATTATTCGTTATAATTTAACAGTACAATCAAGTCATCGCAATCACAGATTTTGTAGTTTTTTTTTTTTTGAAAAATATCAATTACGATCCAAGTGCCGAACGCGAAAAGTTAATGGTTTGTTCTATAATTTATTTGTTTTCGCGTATTTTACTAAGGCTTTTGTTATAATCGTCAATTTTAGATGACAACGTTTGAATCCTTAAAGTACAATAAGCGTCTAAAAAGACCTTTCAGTTTAGGGGTACTGACTTTAAAAATCGGAGCATTCCTTATACCCTTAACGTTGTTCACAGAGAAAAAAAAACACCGTTCGCTGAGGCTCTAAAGTAATCGTCGATAGTTTGAAGGTTCTGATATTAGCTGAACATTTGTCGAAATTACTCGCAAAAAACCTACATCTTATTTATCTCAATATTTCGTAAAAGTTTCGGATAGTTCCGATCGCGTTTTCGGAAGTTATGGCCGAAAAACCTGAATCGATTACGTCGAAAAACACGTTGGTCGTAATTTTCAAAGGTTTTTCCTCGCTTAGTTTTTTGTCTGTAACTACGTTTATTTTGAACTCTCGAATTTCCCAAACTCGTCATCAAAGTACCGCGCGAGTTAATTTCTGTTGTATAACACACGCGTTTTGTTGCAGACGAGACACGTGGTTCTGGCGCTGTTCTCTCTGGCCGGCCTGGCGAGCGGCTACGACTACAACCGGGTGTTGCGGCTGTCGCTGATGTTCTACGAAGCTCAGAGGTCCGGTCACCTGCCCGCCGGCAACCGCATCCCGTGGCGGGGCGACTCGGCGACCGCGGACAGAGGGCAAAACGGCGAGGACCTGTCCGGAGGATATTACGATGGTGAATGCAGCGACCGTTATATAATAGCGTCGTGTATTCCAGTGGTGCGCAACCTGGGGGTCGCCGACGATTTTACACCAAATGAAAAAGTCTGCTTACATAATGTTGGTATAAGGATCGTATCATCAAAATAAATAATTTTGTGGGGGGTCGTGGATCAAAAAAGGTTGCGCACCACTGGTGTGTTCATTAATACGATAACAGAAAAACAAAAAATCGCTCTAGGTCGCGCGGGTATAGTTTGACGGAGTATATATAACTTTGGGTGGGTCGCCGATTTGCACGTTGTGGTTCTAACGTATCATTTAACGTCCGAAAGCAGTGATCGCCATCGAAAAAAACGATATACTGAGCGAGCTCGGTTGTCAATTAGTAAACGTCCCGGCGACGATAAAAATTGAACGGAACTTTCTGAAAATTTTGTAGTTCTACCGGTACAGAGATTTTTGTTGAAAATTTCTAGACGATAGAACGATTATTTTCGAGATTACAGAGAAATAACCATTTTAAAATGAAATCTAATGTGTCGTCAAAATTCTCGAAACCAATATCGGTAGATCGAAAAATCGTGAGATTTTCAAAACATTCGTTGTATTAAAAATCGCGTATTCTCGATTTCAAAACTCCTCGATGACTATTTTCGATGGTTAGGCACGCATTATTGACGAAATGCCGTTTTTAGCGGTATTTCGGTGGTTTTTCCCGTTGCGTTGAAAAAATCTCTAAAGTGCCATCTTAATCCGATTTGCTAAAAGAAATGGTAGAAATTAGTGCACTCTTTCTGATAGAAATTTTGTTAACAATATAAAAAAAAAAAAAAAATGAAATAAACATCTTTATAAAACCAATCGCCTCCTCGCTCGCGTTCAGAATCTATAATATAATCTGTAAACATGTAAAGCTTGCTTTAAAAATTCAATCCTTAAAGGATTAATAGAAGGGTTTAATATTATTGTAAGAATTCGCAAAATTTCTTAAAATAACAACATCATAGATTTTGATTTTTTCACTGAAATTCGGTCATTAGTTTTCTTTTGTTAGAATTTAGAAGAGGATTTTCGAAATTGAACTCCTAAGGTGAGTGTTTTTTACTGAAATTAGAGAAAAAAATAACAAGTTTTGGAATGTAATTACACGCGGGTAACGTCAGGTAATGACAGCTACTATATACAGCGAAAGATACACGGGCACGATATAGTATCGATAGCAATTTAGTAGGAATGATCAATAAATTACGGTTTTCGCTGATGACGGTTATTATAACCGTCAACTGTTATTCGTTATTGTTTTTATCGTGAGTCGGTCGTGTTTGGTGTTGAGACTATTGAGACGAGGAAAAATGTACTAAGACAATAAAAACTGTTTCCAAAAACCTTTTCGATGTTCGGAACCGAAACCGGGACCTTTGTTTGAGAAAAATCGCTTTTAGCCATGTACGGATGGTAAAATTTAAAACATAAATTAAAGATATATTGAACAATGATTAAAGTATAAAAATCTAAAAAAAAAACCCCTGTTCTGAGCTACCGGTTTGAAAACATTACTATTTTTATATTTTATCCAGACAATTCGAAGGTATAGTAAGCTATGAATTTTAGAGTAGTACGATAGTAGGTAGATTAATTATCTGTATCTGTAATTTATGACATATTAGAATTGTAACTGTACTGTTTTAATTTCAATAGGTACGTTTATTATCGGCATTAATGATCTATTCTCTGCAAGGCGCCTGCAAGTTTTGTTAACGTAACGAATCCAATATTACATTTTTATGGCTAGACGTTTGTCTGTTAAACAATAGGTAATGGGTGTAATAGCATACAGACCCCACACGTTGCACAGGCCTAAGAAAAATTTTTTAACGTCGTATTCCACGCATATATAAACTGCACTCATAACACTCGACAGATAACAATATTGGTACAGCTGCTATAAGACTAAACTAAAATTAAAACAATATAATATAATGACGCCTGGTGTTTTACGCGATAAAATAATTACGATAGAACAAAAAGGTGCGAGTTGTACAGGAGTGTGATGGTGAGACCAATCGTGATGAAGGGTTGGACGGCCAAGAGGAGGGTGGAAAGGAGAACGAGTGCCGCGGTGGAAATGAGAACGCTGAGATGGGTGAGGTTAGAATAAGAAAAAGTAGAGGATGACCGAAGAAGAGATGGATAGAAACGATTGAAAATTATATGAGGTGTGTCAGTGTGTAGGGGATGTTGAAATTCTCGTGACGAGTTGAGGTAAAGTACAAGGGTAGCCGACCCCGAATAGTTGGCAGGAAGGCGAAGAAGAAGAAGAAAAATATTATGAACATTATTACATTAGAAACGGCCTCGGTAATAATTATTACACGCCCCTGAAATTAGATGAAAACAAAAAATTCTGAGACGAATAATCAGGCAAAATATCTTTTCTAAAAAGATATAGAGGCCAAATAAATCCACGATTTTTTTTTTTCATCCAATAGTGATATTCGAACGGTTCGTCAGTTAAAATTAGTTTTCGTCTAGTTAATCGTTAGAATAGTTCAAAACAGTGGAACAACAGTTATAAAGAATGAACCATAGATAACCATGTTTAAATGGATTTTTCGAAATAAACGGCGTTTTCTCGACGGTTAAACGATTGAATGACACCACTCGCTATAAATTTATTTAGACAGAGACGAAGATTAGAAAATTCGTTTGTCCGCATTAATCTATCCAGGATTCTAGATTGATTTCAACTGCGCTACTTACCGTACCGACAAATAGTGTAAAATGTGTTTTTTTGGTTTTCAGCCGGCGATTTTGTGAAATTCGGTTTCACGATGGCCAGCACAACGACCATTCTGGCATGGGGTTGTTTGAGTTACAAAGACGCTTACAAGGACGCTAGTAAGTGTCAAATATTGATAAAAAATGATAGAAAAACGTTACGTCAACTGTGGCGGTACCGCGGCGAACTTAACGAAACGCACACGCCAAGTTTACAAATTAAAATTTTATTTCGGTTACCTGTTTTCATGTTCGATGACAGACGAATGGGAAAACGCGTTGAGCTCCATCCGCTGGGCTGCCGAGTACTTCATCAAGTGTCACGTGAGCGATTACGAGTTTTACGGACAGGTCGGCGACTTCAATCTGGACCAGAGTTTTTGGGGTCGTCCCGAAGACTTGAACATGTCCAGGCCGGCGTACAAAATCGATAAAGACCGACCAGGTAAAAATCGGTTGAATGTAACGTATAGCACTTTTTTTTTTTTGTTAGAACTGCGATTCGCAGGTACCGCGCGAAATAAACATTTTAAACTTGGTAAAAACTGTTCTACTCGGCACAGTCCTATTCTCAAAGTGGGTAATCATTGACGAGCACGTCAGTTTTCATTTTTCAAGAGGAAAGTTATTATTATATCGTTGACCTAGTTTTCCATTAGTTTTATCAAACAATCGGGTTAAACGTCCACTCGTTATCGAACAAGACAAAGTCAAAAAGCGAATAATTTAAAAAGTTTTTGACCGGACAAAAACGGAAGTTTGAAATTTAAATCTTGTCTAGTGTAGGCGGCGCAGGTATTTGACTCATTGAACACGCTCAGAGTCGTAATATTTCGTGGCTAAGCTGCGGTCCAACTTACGGATTTAATATGAAAATTTTTGTTACCCACCCAAAACCATATTACCTACCCGACAAGCGAAATGCGTGTACGTTGTAATTGTTATTTTCTTCTACGGAATCGCGCGCGTTCATAATTCCGTCCGTTTGAACGTTTAATTTCCGACGTGCGCACGCGATAGCAGCAAATCCAATCGACCCTTTGCTGAAGCGACGTCGTAATTTCCTACTTCGAGGGTAAACATTTTGTAATAACGAGATATATATTATGCACGTTATCCGTTACGAATTGTAATTTTTTATCTACCGCGTTAGGACTAAACAAGAAACTTTAAACCGTACGAAACGTTTAACATTTTTATATATAAAACTTTTCGAACGGTTTAAAATTTTATATCTTTTAACAACACTCAGTATGGCTAAAATACAATGCGTTTCGTTCCACGACCCAAACGAAATCCGGCAGAACCGTCATATAACTGTATGATACTCCAAACTAGTGTATAATAGTTTTCAAGTTCCGTTGGAAACCGTTCTCAGGTTCCGATCTGGCCGGAGAGACGTCTGCCGCTCTTTCCGCCGTGTCCATCGTGTTCGCCGACATCGATTCGAACTTTTCGGCCGACTGCTTGGAACACGCGAAACAGCTGTACAAGTTCGGCACGCAGTACAGAGGCCTCTATCACGACGCCATCAAGGGAGCGGCGCAGTATTACGAGTACTGTATAAAAACAATACTAAAAATACGTATAAAATAGCGTGGTTAAACAAAAGGAGGTTTGAGGTCGGTTTGTTTGGCGTAACGATTACGCTCTGGGGCGGCTCATTTATTTGGGGGTAGGCCGATGTTTCGGAGGTCGTGGTAGGTATTTCGATCATTTTTATAACTGAAAGCAATGATAAACCGACGCACGTTTGAAAATTCGAGCGGCAGTTGTGTGAGAACCGAATTTTACGAAAAGTGTCGGCTGTATTATGAACTACCTATATAATATACAATATACCACCTGAAAGACGACTTTAGGTAATCGCTACGCCGGACAACATCTCGTCCGTCCTCAAATCTACTTCTTCCTCCCTTTTCTTTTCTTTTTTTTATGTTATACAACGCACCCCATGAAAATATCGTCTCCGTCGGGGTTATTAGCGTTTTCAAAACTCGCTGAATGTGTAAGATTTTAAAAACTTAAAAAACGGAATCACCAAATCGGATCGTTCTTTCGTACGCGAAAACACACAAATAAACGTAATCCGGTTCCTATTTTAGGTCGTGTCCGCCGGACAAAAAAAAAAATAATCAAAAATGATTCGGACGTGTTTAAAGTTCTAAGTCTAACTTTTTTCAAACCCGAAAATTTCAAATTTTTCACCGTACGGTGGAGGGTGGGAAAGAAAAACGGTTTTTTTTTTCAAACGTTGTTTTTCGCCGTTTCCTCCTGCAGGTCGACCGACTACGGTGACGAACTGACGTGGGCCGCCGCGTGGCTGTACAAGGCGACAAAAGAAGCGCAATATTTGGACGACGCCGAGTACATGTACATGAAATACCGACTCAAAGAACGGCCGAACGAGTTTTATTACAACAAAAAAGTCGCTGGCGTACAGGTATGATGAGTCGTATTTTATTTCTTATCGACGTCGCACGTCGCGTCCTGCGTCCGGGTCAGATGAGCGAACGGTGGTCGAATCGAACGTTTCAATATGATAAAATATTTTGTAAAAATGATGGGGGACGCTCCGTTTCGAACCGGGCTGGGGCTCGGGGAAAAAAAAAAAATCAAAACCATAACCAAACGTTCATTCGAAAACAGCTGTCGTAGTAGAAAAAGCAAACTTACAAGAGGAAATCGATAAAATAATAGCAAAAAAAAAAACCGAAAAGCGTACGTAACGTGTAATTCATTACTTTCTCTAACAACGAACGCTAAAAACTGATTTTTGAATTTTGTTGAAATTGGGGTATCGCGGAGTGGTTGAAAACTATGACTAAAATCCAAGAGTAAAACCTCGACAAAACCCGTTCTGAATCGATTAGAAAAAGAAAATCGTTTTAAAATCGTATGACACCGAGACGGATAAAAATTATTTTAACTATCGTTGGTATAGTCAGACCGCGGGCACTCATTGACGGGGAAAAAAATTAAAACGTAACTGATTTTGAACGACAATCTTGGATTTTGCGGCGTTTTCAGCAGTAGTAGAATAATTAACTGTAGCATCGGTTTCAATTTAATTCGATTGAGACAGCGCCTACGGGAAAAACGATCTATGACAACTTTTACGTCTTTTTCCCGAAAAGAAAACCGATTGTGAACACTAGTCACTTTATAAAATTCGTAACAACAACGCTCGTACCTTGCGTGTACGCGCACGAACAACAGTCGAACGATAACTAATTTTGATCTGATTTCATAAAGCATATTCGCGACAGGGTGAAAGCAATCACTCCGATCGTTTTCCCGTTTAGCGACATTTCGACAAACAAACGAACATTTTACAATCTTCGATCGCGTGTTGACGTGTGCAGCTTCTGGCACCACTTAGAGGTGTTTTATCGTAACTACACCAAACGTGATCCGTCGCTCGTTTTTCTATATTATGGTCGCAGGAATGTATTCACCGAAACATTCGTAGATTTCGAAATGAGCCGGTTGTTAGTTTTTACCCGGACAAATTAGGTACGCACGACTGCCGCGGTTTCGCTGGCCTGCAGGACACGCTTTTGTTCGTCAAACGGCTTATCGCGGTCGGCGACGTGCCCCGTTTTCAGACGCTTTTGGCGCAGCTGACTGGCCAGCCCGATTACACCGAGGCCGTGCAGAACTTTTGCGATTACAACGTGGACGCGCAGAAAAAGACGCCCAAGGGATTGCTGTACATCGAAAAGTCCGGTACGCTGTGCCACGCGGCGAACATCGTGTTCCTGTGCCTGCAGGTTATTACGCCGTTCGCGCGACGTCTTTCGACGATTATTTAAATTATAAAAAAAATATATGACGGTGTTGTATGTTCAAAGGCGGCCGACATCGGTATAACGCCCGCAAAGTACCGAGGGTTCGCCGCGCAGCAGATTGGTTACGTGCTGGGCGACGGCGGACAGAGTTACGTGGTCGGATTCGGCGAGAACTATCCTCGACAACCGCATCACGCCGCGAGGTAACGATTTCACGATTTAAATAAATGTTTTGTTTTTTTATGATCCTGAGAGTAACGAAGAGCGTGTGAGTTATAACTATTTTTCGTGTCAACCATCTGTTTCTCGTAGCTCCTATCGCAACATCTTGAGTTATATAGGCTCCGCGAAGATCCGAAGCGGACTCCCCGTCTCTTCCTCCAAAACTGTACTCGGGGCCGGACTTTCGGGGCGAGTTTTCTTTCGACGTCCCTAATAGTGAAAAAATTACCCAAACAATCTAAGTCGATTAAGGTAAAAAAATTTTAAAACTCGCGCGTTATGACTACCTAAAACGCGTTTATACATTGCTGTTTTTACATTCCGTTCGCACCATCGATCGCCCTACCCTCGAGGACACCTAATCTCCAGCTCGTCCAATCGCTATCGTCTTCCGGATGTTTTTCCCCGGATCGAAACCCCGTCATTAGCAAACGTCACGCTGGCGAACCTCGTCTCTATTGTAACTCCGTCCGTCACGGAGAACAAAACGCGAGGAGCGCTCCCGTCGCCCGAGAACCTGTGACTACAATAATTTATAACATAATCGCGTTTTTAATCCCGTTTGTGTCCGCAGCTCCTGTCCGGACCGGCCGGATCCCTGCGGCTGGGACGCGTACCGGAGCCCGGACCCCAACCCGCAAGTGCTGTACGGGGCGCTGGTCAGCGGGCCGGACGAGAACGACAACTACAAGGACCTGCGGCAGGAGTACATCTACAACGAGGTGACGCTGGACTACAACGCGGGCTTCCAGTCGGCGGTGGCCGGGCTCAGGCAGCTGGAGCTGGAGCTGCTGCCGCGGCGGCGGGAAGGAGCGCGGCGCGAGAAGTCCCAGCGGTCGCCGTACGCCGGACTGTTCGACCGGGGCTGGGCGAACGTCTTCGGCCGCGCGAACGCCACCGGCGCGCCGGCGCAGTGAGGGACCCAACCCGCGAGTCCGCCCTCCGGTCGCCCCCGTCGCCCCTCGCCGAGCCCCTGCCCCCCCCCATCCCGAACCCTGTCGCCCCCCGCGGGCGGCGACGCTCACCCGGACGAAACGCTTCTCCCCGACGTCGTACACCGTTGTTAACTATCAGTGTTGGGACGGTAACGGGTAAAAAAAGCGCGTGTCATCATCCCTCTTGAAGTCTCGCACTATCCCGCGATCTTGAACGCCGCGTGGTATAATACTCGTATTATATTCAGAGTCGCTTTTAGCGCCACCTTTTAGCGTCTCGAACTTTGCGAGAAAACGATGTTTCGCTTTGTTTGTTACTGACTTTTTTTTGTACCCACTAATCCACGGAGATCCATCGCGCACACACACGTCTCAATACGCGACGAATTAAGAAGATAACGTGAGATAACGATTGAGATGGTATTTTTTTTTTTCGTTCCCTGCTACACGCCTACCCAGCAATGATTTTCGGTTTTCGAACCTGTGCGATTCTGCGCTAGAAATGACATCGTATCGTGCAGTGATGATACCAGCGGTCGTGTAAATGCCGCGGGGGAGGGAAAAAACAAGCACAAAAATGACGAATGTGACGTGGGCGATTTTAAATTTTTAAAAAAGTAACGGACGAGTAGTAGTTTACTACTAGTTTACGCGTGTTTCGAACGACTTGACTCGGTCACTTTTTTCATTAACGACTTACCCAACACTGACGATAATCCACAACCCCCGATATACGCGACCTGCGAGGTTTATTCAGTGTTTATCGTTTGTGACGACGGTTTCGACTCGAGTTGACCGGAATTTTTTTTCTTTGGAATAAGAGTCTCACGAGAATGAAGTTTTGAGCGGATCCGCGATCGAGCTGTTTGAAGAAGCGTTAAGGCACGTGCTTCTGCCCCCCCTTTGATAACGTGTCTTACCGGAATAACTCGCTCGCAAAACGGTTCGATTTTTGTAATTTTTTTTTTTCCAATCATCCATACTTATATTCTGTTAAAGTCCTTCCACAGAATGGACTTTTATATCGTAACGAAACGGTTTGTGCCGATATTCTTAAAAGTGTCCCGTGTGGATGTAAAAAACCAGGTAAAAAAGCGGCGCGATCGAAAATCGAACCGTTAGAAGTTTTCTCTTTTTTCGTCGGTTCTACGGCGGGTCTTTTTCCCGGCGAAGTAAATTTCTGCCGTTTAAACGCATCGAAAGCGATTGAAATCGTCTGACTTTCGATCGGAACCGAGTTTTTTTTTGCGGCCCCGTAACGAACGGATGTAGACAGACGAACGTGCGCGGACGGACGTTGTGTTTACTGTTGTACATCGACCGAGAAAATGTCGGGAACGATTACGGAATAACGGGTGTTCAACGTGAAAAGAAAAACGCTATCGTCGTTAGTGTAATTTCGAAAAAAGACGTTCTACTCGTAAGATCCGAATCGCACCTTGAGAACTATTGTTTCACACCGGTAGTGACAAAATCGCGAGTCGCGCCGCCGTCGACCGAATACAATATAAATATAATTATTCCCGTGACTTTCTGTTCGAATCGGTCGAAAACGTTGTTCCTCGGGTACATTACAATCGATATGAGTTATTACGCGACTTCGGATTTCGTTCGGCGATTCGTTGAAATTTGAGATAACAAAAAAATAAAAACACCAGCTTCGATCGAACACACGTATTTGAAAACTGTGATATTCGAAAATTCAGTATTACGCGTAGGTACGGATCGTCGTCATGTATTTTGTATATGTAGTTGCAGGTAATAATTATTTCTAGCACTCTCTGTTAAAACTGCACCCATAAACCGTAATATACCCGTGTTTGTGTCTATAAATATGGTTTATACGAAAAACAAATCGAGGAAACCTACATTTTTTTCAACTTGAAGAATTCAACTTTTTTTCCTTGTGTTATCAATTATTATTATTATTATTGTCAATTTGCACGTGTTACGCGACTATTATGTAAAACTTTAGATATTTAAGTGTATAACGTTAAAATATTAAATATCACGCTATAATCCTAAAACGTTGCGAATTCCTTCGTGTGTGTAGCGCCCGTAAGATTGTTTTTAACCCGTTGACCGCGGTTTTCGTCATGAAAATAATTATTACCCGTCAGTTTGTTAAGTCGTATTCAACTATTGTACCGTGTGTAAATATTTTTCTTACTTTTACACCAATAAATCTGTTAAAAACTATATAAGGTTGTTTTATTTATAGTTTTCACGTACCGAAAATCTAGTAAATAGAAAATAAGTGCATATGAGTGCAGCGATTCGGAAAACCATAATATAAACAATTTTTCGGACAAAAAAACTCTTAATTTTGTGATTTATTTTAAAGGCACACACCCGTGATTTTACGTGATGTGTTACTCTATGGCTTATTTAAACCAACACCACCATTCGCGGCTTTTAAACAATTTTCAAATCTTCAATGATAATAACATATTTATTAATCTATAAAACGGTCGACATAACATTTCGATGCTACAATTCATAACCAGGGCCGTGAATTTTTTGCAATAAAAAACTGTTGCATTAAATCAGACAAAAAATATGCAAGAATACGCACTGAAAATTCCAGAACGTGAATATAAAAATATAAAAATATCTTTATAAAATTAATTTCCTGGTAATTCATTACCGCAAAAAAAAAAAAAAAAAGGAAACACAGCTACAAGAAAAAAAGATGAAACGCAGTAAAACAAAAAATAATAATTCAAATTAAATAATTAAATATTTTACTGCGGTAAATTAGTACTGCGCAAAAACTCGATACGAAATTATAAAACCGGATAAAAGTAGGAAAACAATAAAAAAATTACAATAATTAAACGCTGCAAAGACAAGAATTTTTAAATTTTGTGATGAATTAAATTTTTAAAGACATTTAAAATATGAACCAGAACATTTGTAAATCGAACGTAATAGCTTACAGTTTTATCAACAGGCACATCCCACTAAATGCGGCTCTAGACATTTTTTCGAGGTCTCTACACAGTTAATGTTTTCATTATTTTCTATGTGACAATTCAGTTGCGTCTGATATTCAAAAGCTTTAAGAACGACTTTTTAAATGCCCTTCAGTTTTATCCTACTCGGTGTTAAACAATCGTTTCAATATGTATTTTAAATGCACAAAATAACAATAATAACGGATCTTCTGTGGAAAATCGTTTATTTCGTGATTTGTTTGAGAGTTTAGTCAGAATGCGATTGTGACAATAATATTAATGATTTGTTTAAGTGACGTAAAATGCAGTTTGTGTGCACCATAAACGTACCGAAATCTTCGATTCGCGGTCAAAACACAATCACAACAGTGCGTTTTAACAATAATAATACTATCCTCTTTCGGTTTTCAAATACCTAATTTATCGGCGTATATTCATAAAAAAAAATGTTATCTACATTTTTTCGAAGAACGCTGTACAATTTGACATTTGAATGCATAATAATAACTGATCATTACAGGAATAAGTATATAAATACATAAGTGCGTACAATATACACACTGCACGTCACTGGAGAAGCGGGCCAGGGTCGACAGTTGTCAACGGGCAATTATTTCGTTCGAATGCAATAATTTTAGAATAAAAAAAAAAAATACTAAATTGATAATATAATAATAATATCAAAAGTGACGACGACAAATTATACAATTCAGTGCGTTTAGATACATTCTCCGCCGCAGATTACGACGTGTCGCAATTTTTTTTCTCTTTTTATTATCGTTGATATCTGCTAAAATGTTCCTTTTTTTCGCACAGTCGACGGCCGTCTTTTTGTTTTCACGCTGAAACCACCGTACGTCGTACAGATAAATATACTTGAAAGTATACCTAGGTGTGTACGTATTGTAAGTACGTTTGTACGATAGTATTTTTACGTGTAAGTAATGACTGATTTGACGACATAAATGGGTTTTAAAACTATACGCAGAACGTATTTTGAGTGTTTAACCGAAAATTCCGATCGGTTAGTGAGGCGGCGTATAGAATCTTGTTTAAACCAGCGACGGAACTGATGTTAGTACGATGTTATCACCAGGAAACGAGGAAAAAAGACTTATAAGAATTTTTAAAACAAAATTGTGTTGGCCAAATGCGATGAATCGTCCGATAATTAATATCTAATTATAGTTTATACAAAAATGTAAATGTTATGGAATCATAAACATAAATTAAAAAAAAAAACCATTAAAAAGTTTATGATTCACAAGGGAGTGTTAGACTGTCTTTCGACACGTACCTTTGAATATGATTATAGTGATTTCAAAGTATTCCAGGTGTATTCGAATGTAATTTCTATTAAAACAGATTGTTAATACATTTTTTCAAAAATATCCAAACACGTCCTCGCTCGTTTAAAAAAATTAAACGTTTTCCTAAAAAAACTCAAAATTTACAACTTACACTGAACACCGAAAAACTATCCGAGAAACCGGTATTGAACAATACGGATAGGTAGCAAAATACTGAAACTTCGACAAAAAAAATATGATCGTCACGAATCGGCCGAGATGGAATGGAGTTTTTTTAGTGGTTTTGTTTGAATTATAAACGACTCGGTGGAAAATACCAAACTTGTTTCAAAATGATTAACACCGTAATATTCCTGGTGTATACGAGTTGGTTATGGCAAAAAGAAAGGAGACACGCCTAAACATTTAAACACGTATAACGATACTAATAAACGTTGCACTAAAACTGATCGGTAAAGTAAAATGTAAAAAAAAAAAAAAAAAACATTCATGTAGTTATGCAAATAAGATTCTTTTATGCTTTTACGAGACTAACCGTTAGGTTTGGAATCCATAAAAAATTACAATATTATTAAATATTCTAAATGTCAAGTGCAAAATATCACCATACGTTGTGCAGGTAATGCATTTGTCATTTATTTTCTCATTTTGTTTTAGTATAAAAACGTTTTCTGCAGGATTGTCGTGCACGTTACCAGAAAATAAAATTAGATTGGCTAAACCCGAGACCAGCATTTTTCAAGGGGAAAAATAATGGGTGTGTCAACATAAAAATCACATTATATTCGTTAGTTCATTGTAATTTAACACGACCTAACAATGTGTAAGCTAAATATTCGATATGTTGTTAAATATTTTAAAAAAATCAGGACGGTCGGAGGGATGGCCCCTTTTTTTTTTTAATTAAACTCACTTCTCAGAATCTAATACGTATTGGACACCACTCCCCCGTTGACCGCAGAAACTTTAAAATTCGACACAAAGTAATAGGTCTCGAACGCGCGAACCAAAGGAAAAAAGCTCGATGATCATTAATTTCATATTACTGTTTGTTGATTTGTTAATTTTTTGAACGCATAAAGTGTGCGTCAACGATTGCCTACATAGATTTACCAAAGTGATCGTAATAATAATTATAGTAATCAACAGGCGTGTGCTAAAAATATGTGTCATTGAAACACGACTATCGGGATCGAAATCCTTGTTTATAATCATAGTTCTTATAGTTTTGTGAATTTCTATAATGACTAATCTTCACGGTGACGATTCCTTGAAGTTAATACGGAAGACTTACCCGTTCTTGGCCGGTTTTTTTTCTTTTTTAATTTGTATAAATTTATAAATTTTGAAAAAAAAAAGGCGAGAAAAAACTGTAAAGATGAAAGTAAGAATACCTACCGTAGACGCGCATAAACGACTATAGAAATAGCCGAATAGATTCCTCAGCACTATATACCTATACCGACCATTGAAGCAAAAATCGCAATTCGTCTAAACGGCAATGTTTTGCTTCCTTATAATATATACATGAAAACATTGATATTTAGACAGATTTTTGCTTCGACGATAATCTGAAGTCGGCTATCTAGTTGTTTATATTATAAATAGTGTCTATCGCTTCTATACTCATAAAAAATGATACGGTTTATTAAAATTAAAAAAAAAAACACTAACGGATGCAGTAATAATATTACGAAGCAAATAATTTTTTTGGATTTTCTCGTAAGAACTTTTCTTGATTTGAGTAACGTAATACTCAACAAAAACAACCTTCATTCAAAAAGTTCTAAACTTAAATGCGTAACGAAATAATTGATTTAATGTAGAAACATATTGATACTTTTATGACCACATATCCTTGACATAATATTGAGGCAATAAAGGTTCTTGGCTACGTATGATTGTGTGCAAATTTCTGTTTAAAATACCATACAAATAGGTTTAAAATATCAATCTTAAATCTACAAGACACTGTTGATACTTCTTTGAATAGAAAAAAAATTATTTCGAAAACCAACTTTATGGTTGATAGAACTGAATTCATAGCAAATAAAATTGCCGATGTGGAAATTAGCAGATTTTGTAAGCCATGCTTTAAGAATAATTTTTTCAACTTATAAATTTTCACCATTTTTCAAATCCGTTATGAGCACAATATTTACTGGAAATAACATATACGCGTTCGTCGCGATAGATTTAATAACAAATATGCTACATTTGTGGTCTAAGAACGATTTAGGTTTTTATCGATGAAAACGTTTGTGCAAAAACAAATTTCAGACCAAATAAAGGGTTTTGTCTGTAGAAAAAATATCGTAACAAATCTCTACGGTAAAAAAACACACACATTTTTGAAAATTTTCGGGTTATCTGTGTTCAACTCGAAAATACTTTTAAAAATCGTTCGAATATTGTGTAACTCGTTTGTACCTACTGCATGATATGTATATTTTTATGTTAACGATTCGGCTCAATTTTAAACAAATATTTCAATAATTTTTTTTTTTTTGGAAAATCATGATGGGAAACACATTTCACTGATGTAGTTTAGGTTCGTTCGTAAATACTTGAACTTTTCGCGCTCTGTGCGTTTAACATTGCTAAAAACGTGTGATCGGATGAAGTGGTGTTCGCGTGAAAATTGATTACATTAACTGTACCCAATTAGAGAACGAATGAACAAATATAATTTATATTCTGTCGGGCTTCTAAATTTTAAAAAAATTCTAGTTTATTTACTGTCAATTTTATAGAAGATATCGACTGCAGTTATACTTACCGAAAAATACCTTAATTTACAGCACCTATATATATATATATACATATATATATATATATATATATATACTCGTAGTCATTATTACGTTTGACCAATTCAATTCAATGCTCGACTTGAGCGCGCGTAATAATATTCCTTTAATAATGTTCCTTTTTTCATGTACCTATTAATGTGTTCTATAACGGATTCAAGCGAAAAATACAGCGTAATTTTGGTGTAGAACCGTCGTCGTTGATCGGCAGAAGGTTACGCTTTGAGTTACGGACGGATGGCGAACTCGTAAGATTGACACGTTGTGACACGCTCAGAAGGATTTCGTTGAGTTCAGCCTCATCTCGTCAGCGCCGAGATCCTTCTGCGCGATCTTCGGCTTAACTAATTGATCGATTACGGCCGTCACTGCAGCAGCCGACGACGATGCGTAATTAACGTCCGTGTCAATACCGTGCAATATTCGCTGTCGTTCCGAGGTGCGATCGTCGCCGTTTCTTCCGGTTAACGGATTAAATTTTCGATAGTATTAAAACACGTAGCAAGTGATTTTTCGTTCAGAATTAAAAAAAAAAAAAAATCTTGTGACCGTGATCGAATCATGTTGTTCAATAAACGGAGGAAAAAAAAAACACTCAACTTTACCCTAAATCGACAACAACGACGGCGAGGAATAAAAATAAATCCGATCGAGGACTGAAGCTCGGACACTCATTTATGAGTCGATTTTATGAGGTAGGGCGACCATAAGGGTTTTTTTCTATCAACTAGTTTGGAATTATAAACACCATTCATTTGTTACTGGGAAACATGATGTCGGTGTCTCCGGGGACGTATTCCCGTTCTTTGATTCAAATGCCGTGAGTTTTTGCGGCGGTCGAAATTCATCCACAGGAAAAACAACCGTGTTATTTACACGACAGACAGACGTTTTTCGTATAGATCAAAACCAATATTGTATGTTCGGATTCGGAACGTGGATTAACGTGCCGACGGTTTCGCGAAGATGGCAGCTGATCAACAGAATTAAAAAATCCTTTAGAGTCGAAAAACTGTAGTTTTCTCGCGATATATTATGACAAAAGCGTATTTATCGAGGAATGGGGAAGATTGTTTGAATTCTCCCTTCGGTGGACCAAATTCACATTTTAGTTTTGACTTTTCGTGCAATGTCTTTCGTAGCGATACAATTTCTTATTTTATTTTTCCCCGTCATTCAAAAATCCGTGTTAAAAACTCAAGTGTATTACTTGAATACAGACGCGAGGATTCGATTTTACAGAATCCAAACATTTTTCCAAATATCGTATTGGTATTGAATCGTTGTAAAAAATATTGCGAAAATTTCAGTTGTATTAGTTAAAGCTCCGTGTACTCCGTGTGTTTGAACAAAAAAAAAAAAAAATGATGGAAACGGTTCGAAAAAGTATTTTACCGAAATAGTGTAAAAGTTAGAGACCTTCCTCTCAACGTCCCCTGTTTCCACCAACGGTTTAAAACGTTTTTCACAACACACCGCTCACATAACGTAATTATACATACGTAAGTACACTAAAACGCGGTGAATTTTCGACCGAATCGTTAAAACGTCGAGAAAACTCGTAAAATATTGACCCGTCCATACAAGTAGACACCCGCTTTGGTCGCTTCGTAGATTATAACTTAGAAAAAAAAAAAAAAATGCCGTTCTTTAGTACTGAAAACCGAATGGTTGTTCCGAGCAGATAGCTCGTTAAAATCATTGCTTTGGGCTATAATATAATACGGTATAATCGTATTATAATAATAATAACGGCATATTCATTTTCTGCAGTCTCTTGTACGCGGAGAGTTTTGCGTACGGCGAAATAGCGTTTATAGCGCATAAAACAAAATATAAAAAATTACGAAACGTTAATTTTTTTTTTTTTTTTCGCCGGCAGCGAAACACGATTAACTTTTTAGATCACGGCGCGTTTTGAATTACAGTTCGTTCGTGTTCTATTCTCGTTCGGACGAGTTACGATCTAAAGCACTTCCCGTCTTCGTGACAGAAAAATATTATTGAGACGCCGAGCAAAAGGTTAATTTTTAAACTCACACGTAATTGTTTTTGTTTTTTTCTTTCTCCCATAATGCCTTCCAAATTCTTTGCGCCCGAAACGATGCGAGAGCTGCTCCGCGATTTCGCTGCGTTCCACGTTTTTCCGTCACAAAGTGGTTATTTTAGTATAAACACCTATTTTTTTTTTATCACTATAATGTCTACAATATTCTCGGAGAAACGGTTGACGTTTCGTAGTGTACACGATTCGAAACGCATAAAGGCGGAGAAGTATGTACCATCGCTCTAAAATTTAAAATTATAAACAGTTAATAATATGTTCGGGCAGTTGTTGTATTATATTTTGGTACCTACGTTTATTTCAAAAAAAATTTTCAGAGGAACCAAATCGAATTTGTTGTCGACCGCGTAAAAATCGACAACACATCGTAGATCAGCTACGTTCCGTTTAACTATTGTTTGCGAAGATGTAAATCGTCCAAAAAAAAAGATTATTTTCACAACACTTGCACAATATAATGAAAAACAAAAAAAGATTAGATTCTTGACTAATGTTTCAGACAAGTTAATTTATAGTATAATATGTTATAAAACAGTTGGACTGCCGTTGTAAACTGACCAGCAAACTCGAGTGTATTAAGAACAGACTTATACGTGCGCACGCAAATAAAACGCGTTTTAGTGTTGGTATAATAATTTTTCATGTCTAAAAAATTTAATCAACCATTGCGATATTCTTCGTGCAACCAGCCATAATTTACTAGCCAAAACGGCTATAGTGGCTGAGGTAAGTTGGGATAGATAGTTCGAAATGTACCTACGTCCTATTTAATTTTAAAACGTTCCAATTGAACTCGAAAAACAGAATAATATTGTCGAATCACAGAATCATCGTATTTTTTCCTTAACCTTCAACAAGAAATAACAAAAAAAGTTAAACATACTTGGAACAACAATTCTGTATAGAATTCTCACCTATAATCATTTCAGAGAAATTAAAAACTATAAGGAAATGGAGACGTCAAAAAATTAATCCTTGCCAGAAAATGAATCGGAAACTCGGAAACTTCTCCCTCACTTTTTTCGAATTTACTATAATTGCGTATTAAACTCTTTGGTTTACTCATTTGCCGTGGCAGACAATCTAGAAACAGTCAATTTACTAATGATATTTAATACTCTTTTTTAGAAGTAATAAAAAATTAATCGTGTACCGAATAGGTACTCCTATTTTATTGTAAATTGCATTGTATTTGCATTTCATACGTATATGAGCTATGAAGGCTAAAATACTACGTTCATGGTAAAGTATCAAGGTAAAATTTTCATTTAAATTTAAGTATAAAAGTGTGTATCATTAACTAATAAAGTAAAAATTAAACAATAATTCATTGTAAGATACCTACTCGTAGTTCACAATTTAATGATTCGTCGAAAAAAAGATCTTTATAATTAGTTTAAAGTTTCTATTTTTACGCACACCAATATCGTTTACGTTGACCATTTTAAAATATGCTTTGCAGTACGGTGAAAATAGCGTTAAAATTCTATTTAAAGTACACAAAATCGAACGTGTTGGAAATTTTTTTTAAAAAACAGTGTTAAAGATGTGCTGCCTCCGCAGTTCGGTTCGTCAATTCGGATACTACTCTACGTTCTAACATTATAACTGTCGAATTTCTCAACTACCGAGTTAAAGTTTTTCTCGACGACTTAACGACGCGTTCTAAAAATTTCAACTGTATAGTCGCATTCTCTTAAAAGTCATAATAATGTCAGACGGTTCGACAGTGCGGTTAAATTCGGGCGAAACGAAAATCGCGCAATTCATAAAAATCGTTCAGTCGCGATGACATTAAAATATTGTTCGATCCGTATTTCGTATTTTTTTGTTGAACGCTGTACAAATAACGTACGCGGATTTCCTTTTTCATTCCGGTTCGATACGACTTCGAGACTCGATACTTCACAACTCGTGCCACGTAGGTATAATTCGCATTGCGATCGACGTGAAACACTTTTACGCACAAGTACGCGCTTCTACGAGCGAAAGGATCCGCAAGATAATACATCTCGCGTGCGCCCATACGTACCTACTCGAATCCAGTTTGAACGAGGTATTAATGCAGGTATTAGAGTATTATTTATATTGCTTTCCACGAGAAACAATACTGTAATCGACGTTGAAGTATCGCTCCATTGTGCCAGCCGCAGGTCTTCGGGTTTTTATTCTCCACGCGTTATAACAATACACGCTTCGTTTCAAATTTAAATGCGAAATCACGATGATTCGTCGCGTTTCGACGCGTTACAGACGATGACCGTGTCGTTTCCTAACTTGACACTTGATCCTGTTCGGTTCTTTCGAGAAAAAGAAAGAAAAAATGATATATCCATTTATGTATAAATACTTTGCGCGTACGTTTGTTCCACTTATTGGAATCTCTGGTCCGTTTACCGATAATTTGTTCGACTCAGTTCTCGGATCCCAGCGTCGCATTGAAAAAAAAAATGTTATTTTAACTTTAAAAACGATGTTTTCGAGAATCTTGCGTAACGGTCAAAACCAAATTCGTCGTTGTATTTATATAGTTTTCGACGAGTGTCGCTCTAGTTTTTGTATGTTTTATGATCGTGTCGTTAAAAAATCGGACATCATTTTTGTGGTTCAATATACGCTATTGGCTATTGACTGCAGGCGTGTTATCTGCGATTTATTCGTAAGTGGATATTTCGTCAAATCTGTATTGTCATCGCGAGAAAACAGTATCTACCTGCGTGAGTATATTGTGTTTATGATAAATGGCATCTACTTATAATGTTTATATAGGTGCGCAGCGAAGGTATGTTTTGAATTTCAAATTTTTTTCTTGTTCGACTGCCAATACGGTGTTAGTCCGATCGGATTGTTTTGTAATTCCACGAATAAACATTGTGACAACGTCCAAAATATACTGCACAGTCCGCGTTATAATAATTCAATTTGTAAGCACGATGGCTTAAATATAATATTATACACGTTGGCCAAGTTGAATTCAATGAAAAAAAAAATTCCGCGTTTCGGAAATATTATCCATTCGTTTTGTAAAACACTTACCGTTCCCAGGTCTTCTGTAACAAAAAAACTAACTAAGTTTAAATGGTCCGTCGGAACGTGCAGGGTTTCGGGAATAAGCACCAAAAAGAAAAAAAGAGCTGTCAGTTATATTGTGATGCGACCAAACAACGATGGATCGGTAAAAAAAACCACGGGTAAACTAGAATACATATATATAATGATGGAAAATAACGTGATTTTTTATGTTAAAGAGATGAAAACTGTTGTTGATACGAGAACTTTTTGTGGGTTAGGACCGTGAAATATCCTACTATAGAATATAGCTTTTCATGTTTTACCGTAATGCCGCTATTTTTAAATCAATTTTTCCAGGACTAATTTTGACGTTAAACTCGTGCCTCCGTTAAACCTCTAAAAAACTATCCGCTTTTGATTAAAAAATAAAAAAACAAACGATGAAAATCAGATAAGTAGGTGTCTACGAGACGTACGAGGGATTCTACCTGTACAGGTGTTGTTTGTCTGTAAAAAAAACAGCGATCGAAGGCTATCAAACGATGAGAGTTACACTGCATTGACGGACGTGAACCGACGCCGTTAAATTGACTAAATAATTTTACTCCGTATAATATTGTAAACGGAACTCAAACCAAAATCGCATTGGAACGTTTTGTCGTAGCGAAAAAAATACGTAATGTTTAAACTCGATTACACGTACGACCGTATCGACGTAATTTTGTTGCGATGTATTTTTTTAAATTAAACAAAAAGTATATCAGTTTTTGCGTATTTTATACTATAGACTCAGAATTAAGCGCGTATAGTTATTGTCACCGCGTTTAACAAAGAACCGCGTCGAGAACGTTTGCAGGTTTATTTACATATCTGTTATTTAGACACAACATGTTCCGAACGCATTTTTAGGAACCATAGAACAAGTAGTAAATGAATAATACAACATGATTATTTTTCATTTTTTTTTGAAAATTTTACTACCAAAACAATTTTCATTAAAATGTACATCTCAATGTCTACGCAGGTATTTAGCCGAAAATTAGAAAGCGGATTTGTAGGTTCTTAAAAATTCAGAATATGACGGTACTGGAAAACATCAAAATATGCTCTAAATATTCACTCAAAAACTGGCAAAATATGCTAAAAAAAAAAAAAAAGAGAAGCGATCCTATTTTTTCGGGGGCTTTTATTATTTTACCCCCAATTTTCACCAATTGATTGTTTCGGAACGTTATAATAATTTATTTTTTTTTATTATTTTAATTGTATCGTACTCTCTCTCTCTCTCTCTCTCACTCCCTGCCTCCGCCGAACGGACGGCCGAGCGCGCGCCGTCACCGCGGTGGTCTCGCGATCGCTGCTGCTGCTGCAGTAACAATTCGCCGGTTCGGGTGAAATGTGTTCCACTGTCGTCGGCCACGAGATCGCTGTCGCCGGATAGATATAATAACAACAATTATTATTGCTGGACGCGGAGACCTGAGCGTGAGTATAAAACAATATTATTTTGCGTGGCTTTCGTTGTAAAAATAATAAGTTTGAGGAAAATATACTGCGTGGATGGTAGAAATTAAAAAAAAAACCCGCCAAAAGCGTAGCTTGTGGAGGGCGCAATACCGAACACCTCTAATATACGAAAACAACAGAGTATAACGGTGAAAACGAATTAGAATTTTTACAACGTTTGAAAGAAACAAAGAAACAGTTTTACGATGTATTTACGTGATATTAAATTCATTTACACAGTGTACGATATATTAGCAGCGCCTAAAAAAACCCTGCACTACCGACGTTAAATTCGTCACGTAATATAATGTCAAGCGAATTCTCTGAAGACGGAACTAGAGAAATTCGATTGAAAGGGTCTTGCGCAGCTAATCGTCGGTTTTGTCGAAGTATACTTACGAGGTTATCTATAGATAGATACCCATTAGATCCTATCCTATTTTATTCCCGAAAATCATCTACATTTAGACCATTTTGCAAACGTGCGAAGAACCCGAATCGAGATTTTTCTCGGAGCTAACTTGTAATATAAATGTACACCCCTGGAGTCGTCTGGTTTTCAAATTTTTTGTTGAAAACCCAGGTTTTGGAAAGTTTTTGTAAAACGGAGCTGACTTGTTTTTGCGCGTTCCCTTGAAATTCGTGCTGTAACAAGCGACGTCATAAAAATATTTCTAATTTTTACCCATTTAGGCGTCAAATTTGAAAAAAATACTCTCTTAACGAACCGTCGTCGAATAAATTTTATGTTCATATCTTCAGTAGAAATTTTACATAAAAAATAATATTCACAGTGTACAATAAATCTAATTTCGTTCTTAAACATGCGGTGGCAGTAAATTGAAACTTTATAACACGATTTAAGTGACAACCCGTCATTTTTTCTTTTATATAAGTACGCATAAATTTTAAGAATTTTTTGTCATCTGATATAAAATGACATTCATTAATCACCTTTATAAAAACATACATATTTTGCTACGAAATCATACAGTATTTTATTTGAATTCAACATTCAAATCAGGCCAGTAAGGTGTTTTTCCGAAGGCAAAATTAGTAAATATTTTTATTTTTTTTTTTAGATTTTTATTATTTGCAAATACTTAATTTGTTTTCTCGTTGTAATTTCCGCAACTTAATATTACTTTTAGTCAAAAATCCAAAGTAAGTGATAAACACACCTTCTCGAGTAGTGAGAGTTTTCAATTTTTTATCTCGTATTTTATTTGGATTCTTAAACGTTTATAACGTTTGGAATAATTTGAACACACGTTATCTTTACTTAAATCTATACGGCTTTTGGGAAATAATATTTTGTCTATAACTGAATTATAGATTCGTCTATGCTCAACTTTTTAGACACCACACACTTGTTTTCATCCGAAACCATGACTTTTTCAATATAGAAAAAAATAATTATTATCGTACAAAGTCAACTATCACAACTTATGTGTTATACTAATATATAAGAACTTCGACGGTAGTATAGAAAGTTGTGTAGTGTAAGTGCATTAATATTGTGTACACGAAAATACAGAATATTAGGGTGGCTAAAGCGACAACAAAAAAGTATTTTGTCTTCGCGAGAGTATTGTTCCAACGATACCAAATTTAAGTTACGATTAATTTTCACGTTGTTTTTGAGTTTATTTTTATCGTTGCCGAGTTAATTTTCTTTTTTTGATAAATCCGATTGTGCAAAGTTTGATCCCGTGTACACTGTAATATATTTTGCATAAAAAATATGTTTCCAATGACAACGAACTAAAATTTTTACGGTCTTAAAATCTAAATTGAGATGATAGGCGTTTCAGCATTGTAAATTTTTGTCTAGAAAAAAATTGTAAGCCACAACAATTTACTGCTAAAAGCGAGTTTTATGGTGAGCGGCTAAATTTTGAGAATATGAAATTTACCGGTTAAAAATTTAGAAATAGGTATTTAAAACACTTAGTCTGGTACCTGCTCGCGAACGTAAAAATAGAGTTATTCGTTCAAACATTCACGCTATGGTACGATTTTAAGATTTTTAAACAATAAGCTCCCGTAAAATTTTTCAAACGAAATTCGTACATTCAACATTATATCCAATCGATGTTGAACATTTTTTTAATACGATTATTAAATAGTACGAATCAGTCAACTAGTTTTATCAATGATGTATACCGTATTTGTAACTAACGCGTCAAACGTGTAACGAAATATATTATGTTAAATCATTTTTGACAATAAAAGAAATGTAGACTTATATTCGATTTTGATTGCAAATTACAAATACATGGTTAAAGAGTAGTATATTTGATCGAACGAATAATGATTTTCACATTTCGAAACAGTTTTGACACCCTCGTCGTTTGAAATTTCCCGGACACAAACGTGAAAGGGATAGACTTAGATCGTCATTAGCGTGAAACGCTACGATACCGCTACGTTTACCGTAACCGTGGTCGTGGTAAGAAAGAAACTACTATTCGGTTTCTTTTTCGAGCGACTGGCCTAAGCTATTTTGACCGCGGAAATGTCTCAGCCGTCGGCCAAAAGTTGTTTTAAACGCCAAAAATAACGTTTTATTCTTGCCGAAATTCCAACCGAACCTTTTTTATTTCATCTTTTTACTTCCATCGAGTCCGGCCGAAAAATGCATTCGACGAAACGGCAACGCCACGCGCACGTAACAAACTACGGTTCAATCGCCCATTGTTTTCTAAACGTAAATATAATTATTTACAAACAAACAAACCATGGACAATATATTAACGGTGTCCGTATGGCATAATATTATGTCGATAGAGAAACAATAGCCGACCTGCGATATGTTATTATAGATGGAACGATTCTAATAGTATATTATATGCCGTGTTTCCGGCAGATACGATTGCTTTTATACGGCAGCTGCTGCTGTTTCACCATTAGTTTATTGAAATTTATTCGTCCCGGGATAAAAAGAAAAAAGGAGATTTTTCTCTTCTCGACAACGTCGACAACCAGCTTTTCGCCGTATAAGGCGTATTTACCCGTGTAGGACCTAAACAATTGTTGAAAGGAATTACGGGCTAGTGCAGACACGGTTAAACGGTTTTAAAACGCGACAGTATAATACGAATATTAACACACGGCATATTGTTTTTTTGCGTTTGATTTCAGCGGATTTCTTAATAATTACTCTCAGTGAGCAGCCGCGGTTTTCAATAATCGTATATTATGTTCTTGTAGTAATATTATGCGAATTCGACCGCAGCGCGTGTATAGAAAACGGATCGTTTTCACAATCGCAAAATTCCCGCGACACACGCCATCGGACACTGTTTTTTTTTTTTTAGATTCTGAATGCGAAGAGAATGTATTGTTTTTACAATGATGTTTTTTGTTTCTCTGAGAACCGTTTTAAGGGTACGAGGATTTAAAGGGTATAAGGAATGCTCCGATTTTTACGTTCAGTACCTCTAATGAAAGGTCTTTGAACTCTAATTGTACTCTGAGAAGTCCCGCATGCAAAATTGAAAAAGTTAAAATCAAAAACTAGTTCGACCCCGAAAACGTTAAAAATTATGGCTAACGTGTTTTTCGACATAATCTTTCTTTTTGGCCATAACTTCGAAAATAATAGCTAGCTGAAACTTTAACACAGCATTGAATGACGTAAAGCAAAGGTTCGGTCGTAGTTTCAAGAGATTTTGAAAATTTTAGTATAGAACATTAAAATGTTTGAAAATTTTCTTTGTGGTTTTTGTTCGATGAAACGTTTAATTTTCGAGAAAAACTATTGAAACCTTAACACAAGGTTCGCAGCAATCGTGCTAGTAAAAAATGTCGAAAATCCGTGGTCCAAGGTTTTTTAGTTGTATTAAGTTGGAAAATGGTCGAAAATTACCTTTGACTTATTCTTTGAAAAAAATTCGCACAAATTTGTTATTTAAGAATTGAAACCATGTAAAACAAAATTTTTTATTTATGAAATTTACTAAATTCGTCCGGGACAAAATGCGACCAGACATCGATCGATTTTGTCTTCTCACAAAACCGGACTTTGGGAAGTTTTCACTACCCGATTATCGTAATAATCAACTATTAAAAGAAATCACCAACAAATACTAAAAACCAGTATGGTGGATGTTTTATCTTACCAAGCCGTGTGTTTTGATTTTAAATTTGTTAAACAATCTACCCAGAGTCCTGCAGTTACTATAATAACAGTCACTACTTATAGTGTGGATATTATTTCGAATGTTAAACTGCTATAGGCTTATAAGATAACCGTAGTTTATCGCTAATAAACATACCGTCGTTTACTCGAGATGAACCCGACTGTATTTTTCATCGAATCCATATTTTTATCGAACCCCGTGTTTTATGTTGTTTACGTAGGTACTCGTTAGGATCATCGCTATTTCGAGAGTTTTTCGCGTAACCGTATCGTAACGTAAGTTCGTTTACTCTCGTACGATACATTCGGGTCGTTAACACCGTTTTTAGATTTTCTACTCAGAAGCGGGTGTTCGGTACGAGCCGTCCAAACGTGTTTTCTTCCGAGCTCGACCGGTCAACGATTCACAGACTGCGTGCGCAAATCTGCTGTAACCGAACAAATTGGCGATATTATTTTTATTTATTACTTTTCGACTCTGACTGCGATCGGGTCGACTTTATAATAATACGTGTTGTTGTTATTATTCCCGCAGAAGGTCAACGATCTCCGTCCTCGACCCCGTATGCGCGCGAACTGCGCGAACGAATCGACGTGACGCGCGAATATTTCGTACAACCGAGATTTGTCGGCGAGGTATTTTTTTTTTTTGCGAAAAAACTACGCAAAAAACAAATAATAAACGGTCCGACTTTCCACCGGAGTCTCGGGGGCTTGGAACGTATCGTCGAGCGATTCAGCCGTATCAGCGATCGGCGAGAAAGCCCGATTTCCGGGTTTTTTTTCCACGGAACGTTTTCGATTGCGAGTTTTTGAATTTTAGGATGAATATTAAAACGCGTAAAAAAAAATAAAAACGCGTATTTAATCACGTTTCGGCATTTTCAATCGCGCATTTTGTACTTAACGAATGACGTTGCGCGTGCGAAAACAGACGAATCGCTCGCGAAATACTGATAGTTCCGTGCGCGCTGGGTAGGCAACGATTTTTTTTCTAGACAATACGGAGGGATTTTTCGAATCAGAAATTTCAATATTTTCGTGAATAATATTATATATATATATCAGTTTTTCAAACAGAAATGTACACCTAACGATTCCCAATCGATCGAAACTAGCCATTTTTACGTGCGTCGTATAAAAACCGCTGGAAAACTGTGATTTGAAAAAAAAAAATAAAAGAGTTACGCACAAGTGGTGATTCACACCACTGGTGATTCGAAGAATGACCGCGCTGTGTTTGGCGATTTATGGCGATCGGGTGAACAAAACCGAGAATCGGTTATTAATCTAGACACTCTTGTTTATCTATCTACTTAAATTATTGAACGGATGAAAACACTTTCCACGTACGATTTGTATCCGAACGATTTATTCCGCTCCGAACCAATCCAACCGAACTTCTATTGCTGTAGGTACTATTCTACTATCACTAGAAATCTTAAATAATATAATAATTCAGACGGGTTTCGTAACCGATCGCGTAGGTTTTGTCGGATAGACTTGAAACTTTTACGCTGACTTTAAAACATGCTTCGATTATGTTTAAAATTTACAAAATGTCGAGGGCTCGTTTACCTCTATCGGTAATTTCGTAATTTTCGCGAGCAATCGATTGCTTACTATAATACGGATTCTATGTAAACGTCGAACCGTACGATTTCCGTTGACTAACCAAAGTCGAGTTTATAACAAACTTTCCACACGACTCGGCGGTATTCGCTATGCTTTTTACCAAGTATAGCCCGAGCGCGCGGTATTGCTCAACTGTGGCGGTTTTTTTTTTTTTACAGTTTTTACTAATTAAATCCGATTTTACATCAAGGTTTTCGACTATATTTGCGGCTTTTCCGCCAGCGGCGTGTAATTTCAATCGGAACACCGCCGATAGCAAGGTTAGGCGGCAGAAATCGAGACGCGAGACCTCTGCGGCGCAGCGTACGCAGGTGGCGGTTTGCGACTATAAAAATTTCTCAAGAACGTTTTACACCGCGGAGACGACCGAAATCGACGATTCAATCAATTATTATTTGTTTCTGTTACTTTCTCGCGATAGCTTTTCAGCTGTGCGAGAACAAAGCGAGCGCGTGTTTTTCACCGAATAAACAAAATGGAAAACGATCGATTCGAGACCGTCGGCACCTACTCGGTGCAGGGCTACGTCCGATGACGTTTCACGATCGTTTCAGGTTTTGTTCCGCTTAGATTTTTGCCCCTTTTGTTCCAATACGAGCGAGCAAAGGCCGTTGCTCAAACTCGTCGTTGCGACCGACGGACGGAGATGAAATAAAGATCAGAACGATATTGTGATTATTTCTTACGTGTTTGAGGACTATGGCTAAAAAAAAAAATAGGTATTTTAATTAAAAAAAAGACAATCATAATGCACTCGACTACACGTCGTTATAACATGTTAAAATTGATTTTTCGTTGTTGTTAAATTTTCTCAGCTGCTGCCGCGAACGGTGACACCCGCGCGGCAGGCCGTGGATAATTATTGTAATTGGTGGCGTTTGGTCGAGGTCTCGCGCGATTTCCACCGCGGAGGAGTTTAGTCGCGAATAACGGACCGTGAAATTATACTCGGAGAAGTTTTTTCTCCGTTTTTTTCTCCGTGATAGGGCTGATTGTTGTTGTTCGTGTTGAACATATTTTGTACACGACGGATGCAAACGTCTGCGAAAATTTCGGAAAGAGCGAAATGTTTGCGTATATTCGCAATTTTTTTTTTTATAAGAACGTAACTCGGAGCTAAACCGTAGCCACCCGTAATGACAATAATAAAAAAAATTGCTAATTTTGATAACAAAAAAAAAAACTAGTAAAGATCGGACCGATTGAAGTGATCGATATTGTTCTACTACCAAAATCGAATGTCGCAGAAATCAAAAATATCGTTGTAAGAACGGTGGGCACGATCCGAAGAAGACTCGGCATAGCAAACTTTGGCGTTGCGTTTGTTACTGGTTAGTAGGACTAAAAAAAACGCGTCGGTTTCGCGAATCGACGACTTTTTTTGCCGATCGAAGTAGCCGTTCGAATTTTGTGCTGTTGGATCGAAAATAAAGTATTTTTTTTTTTCCCCCCGGAGGAATATAGGGCAACTTGTAACATATATTAGGTATTCGATATGTCTTTAAGAGTAATAAAAAAAAACGTTTATTTTGCAACTCTTACACGCGAAAATCAGCCAGCATTACAATATATCCAAACGCACGATGTTCGTGACCGTTACACATCAAGATGCGATCACCGTAGATACCGAGGACAGGCGCACGTTAATCCTTGGCTCGAACAAGTCGGTTCTTCATTAAAACGGAGTAAATGGTTTGAACAAAACGAGATCATTGTTTCAGACGGTTTTTGGACGAACGACCATATCTCATAAAGAAGAGTCGACGGGTAGCAAAATTTTTTTCCGTTCATCGCGATATCTACACTCGTTGTGATATTTTCGTAAGTTCGCTCTTTAGAGGGATCGTTGTGAAAAGACGACGCCCGTTTTCAAAATATTGAATCGAAGCAGTTTTTTTATCACACAATACTTCAGCGTAACGTACACACACAATATTCGGTTTACTTCCGATTTTTTTTTAGACCCGACTCTGGTGAAAATTGCCTTCCGCGGCTGATCGCAGAAAAGACGTTTTCCGCACGAGTGAAACGCACTCGTCGACACGCGCGCTCAGAATCTGAAACCGTCCTGCGCCCCGACCGAATGAAGGGGCTCAGGAACGTGGTTGAAACTCTCGTCGTCGTACTCGAATCATACGTGTGCGGAAAAAATCAACAGCGTTTCACACGGTCTCTGCAATATTCTGGGAAAAAAAAAACCGTCGATTCCGAGCCGGCGTACACGACGAGACGACTGTTCCCGCAACGGTTTTCTGGTGTTTCATATCGCCCGCAGGAACGCGAGAAACCGCCCGCGTACGTGACAATATCATTATAATTTTAAAATAAAACTGTGTGATGCGATATTTTTAGCTCACTACACGTGTTTCGTGCGGACATTATTATTACGGACTTTCTCTCCGCTGCAAGCCGTGGATCGTGGACGAACGAAATTAGTCCGTTTTATTCCGTGTTTTTTCACCATTGTGTTACACTAACCGCCCGTAACGCGCCCGTACCACGGCCGGTAGTTTACCTCTGAATTTAATTATCTCTAATATTGTCGACCAGATCTCATACTACACGCACGCGCTGCGGCGAAAAGGGCGAAACAACGTGCTATAATAAAAGTTTATAGTATTTTTCCCGAAAACCGCGATCGTTGACAAAATGAAACGTGCGCCGAAACGTCGTTACAACACGAGTGCGTGGCAGTCTTTGTCCGCGTCGCAAACGGTTGAAGCGAATTGTACGACGGTATTTCCGTTCGCTGCCCCCGTAGTCAGTCGACTGTTTGACGTTTTTCCGAATCGACCTTCAACAATCACAGTACTATGTGAGCTCGCGTTAAAACAATGGTCCAGCGGAAAAAAAACACAGAAGCGGCATTCTTACGCCGTATCGTCGCGGAAACGTCGTTTTGGGTGCAGTTTTCTTAAACGTTTATCATCTCTGCGCGTCACGGTAAAACGCACGCGAATCTCCACGTCTTCCACGCGCGACGCGTCGTGTTACGACGCCGTGTAAGATTTGTAAGAACAATAACCGACGAACGTCGACACCGAAAAACGTCGCAGACGAACGAACGTCGCAACTGATTCACTCAGACGCGCATTCTGTCGGAAGTGCGAAAGACACTTTGACGTTTCGGAAAACGCGTTTCCACACTACGTCGTTACGCGGATCCGAAATGATTGTGAATCATTGTTCTGTGTTGTTAACCAACTGTTTTTCTTTTGGGGGAAGAAAATACGTCATTTTTCCGTATTAGTCTGATATAACAATGCGTATCATCAAAGGAGAATTTGAGAAAAGTTCAAAATGAACCGTTTTTCCGTCCGGTTCGGTCACGCCGCCGCACTAAATTACGTTCTTTACCGTCATTGTTACCATGCCGTATATGTTTGGTAGATCTGATTTACATGCAAACGCGTACCATCAACACGATTGTCTTCTATACAAAGTCTCTACCTAAAAAAATAAAAACTACGCAGAATGCCATTTGTAGGATTCTTTAAAAATTTCAAACGTTCCGCGGTAACGGACTGCGTATTGAAATTTCTCGATTAATCGTTCGGTAAACAGATCGGTTTTTTTTTAATTTTAATTTTAAAGGCCAATCAAAGCGTTTACGGACTACGGTAAACGTTAAGGTCATAACGATTACAGTTGTAATTAATAAACCTTACCTTACATCGCGGTGTTTGAATTGGCGCACGATAAACAATACTTAAAAGAGCGATTGTAAAATAATATAACGGACCTACGTTCTCACGCGCTTGCTCGCGTGTGCGGAAACAACAATATATAACTGTAAACATCACAATTAAAATCGTTATCACATAATATAATATTGTATTTAAAACAGGCGCTGCTTTTAATTACTATAATTGAATGGCTAATGAAACATGGATACTATGGATGTGATGTAAGCAATTTATTAGGTAAAATAAGTTTCTTCCGAATTCGGGATACGACTAGTTTCAGGTCTTGTTATTCGATGCCGTGCAAAGGAATAGACGACTCGGCGGCCTGTATGAATGTGAAAAACGAATTATCCAAAGTATAAAATCATACTGAATTATTTACAAACAAATAAGTATTGGACGGTAGGAAATCGGTAAAATAATCACGTGAATTTTTTGATTTAATACGCCGTAACGAAAAAAGATTAGGAAAACGTAGCGAAATATGTTTAAAAACCTAACGCACTCTGAGTATTTCGTATTAGACGGCGATTAGCTACTGAGAAAAATTGATGGTCAAATGGCAAAATGTTCTTATTATTAACGTGCGCAGTAAATTATACGTACAGTTCCATTCCTAACTGATAAAAAAAAAAGGCATTAACGATAATAATAAAAGTGTAATTATTTGTTATTTTTTCATTCCTATTGATCAATTGAAATTCATGTTTAAAATAATGACGATAAAGTATATTCGCTCAATATTTTACTAATTAGGGTACAACAATTTTTTTTTTGTTTCACGTTTTTATTTTAGATACAATACTGTTCAAGTATATGTAAATCTTATGTAAGTCAATTTTTTTTTTTTTGAGTACCTAATCGCGTTCTTTTAGAGTGATGTGTTGATAAAAATTAAAATATAAGAACTAAATATGAAACACGTCTAAAACGATTCTGCGGACAAGTTTCTGTTACCTAGTCGTATATCCGGAAAAAAAAAAACAACGTTTATTTATTAATATATAAAACTGGATCGGACCAATTACGAAAATTTTAGTTTGATAGTACAATTATAAAGTCAATTTGTACGCAAAGGCATGTACGTTAAAAAAAGAAAAAAACATTATAAAAACTTACATAACATTTTTGAACAATAATTTATAAACGTACACAAAACATATAAAAATAAACAAATAAAGACGCGTTGCGGCCGATTTCATCGTTCGAAGAAGTGGAAGGAATGGATAACGGATTTACCGAGCGGGAATCAAAAACAGGGATTCGAAAGTCTGCAGAAGTATTTTGCAGGAGTATCGAGACTGTAATATTGTGCAGTGTAATATTATGCGTTCTATTATTGTACGTTCACCATGAAACAATGACAACAATGATTTTAAACGTGTAATTTAATTAATTTATGAAACAGTTTGCGCTTTTATAAGGAACACGCCTACTAATTCGACAACGTTGTGTCGTGCGCTTGATATGTTTTTAACACGTTAAACCAAACCGAGCAGTACGGTTTTCTAAACGAAAAAAAATTCAAAAAAAACAAAAAAGAATGTTAAGAAGCGTTGTCGATCTCCAGTCGGTTTGAAATTTCGAATGTTCGTTACACACACACACATTGGACTTACTCGCGTGTAGAGAAGACAATGAAACGGCAGCTCTTCCGTTTCCTCCCGCGTCGCTATTATTCTCATCGTAACGAAACCGCGTCTGGTTTGTATAGTTTCGTTACGTCGAAAACGCAATAATAATTTTTCACACGCTCGTGCAGTTTTTGGACTTTCGGTGGAAAAATTATTTTACGACGTTGTAATAATATTGTTAATTAACTGGACGCTGCAATTACCGTATCTCGAACCGTCTCGAAGTTTAAGTATTATTCGGTCCGGGCGACTTCTTCGCATCTTTCAGCTTTTGAGGCCCCTGAGGCCCGTGGCCTCAAAACAAACCATCTGTCCCTGTTCACAGCCGCCCCTTTGACACTGTCTGTATCCCGATTTGTCTTGGTCCTTTTTTACTTTTATCGATCCGTCCTTATTTCGTTCTTGGTCTCCTTCCCCGAGCAGTCCAGTTTATTTATTACGTACACCGTATCGATTCGGCCCTAAATTGCAAGCCAACTTAGTCGCTCTACCTATATATACCGTGTCGTATTTCCGCCATCATGTTTTCCGAATAGTTCCTGCAGTTCTCCATTAAATCTAATTTCGTATGTTTGGTTTTTCTTTTTTTTGGAAATCCTTCTGAGGAATTTTCTTTCCGAGACGAGTTTAGAGATTATCGGGCTGCCTATAGATGAACAAAATTTTCACCACCATTATTACCGTATGTGATTAAATCCACAGTACGTTCAACGAAACAAGTAATAACGGCAACTTTATTAAATTTTAACTAATCATTTTACTATAAAATATATAATATAGGATCCTTGAAGGTTATCCACAGCTGTGTAACTTATTATAACGCGTAAGTTAGACGGTATGTATCAAATTAAAATCTTAAACGCGTTTGTATGGACTGTTGGTATACTAAGCGAGAAAAGTTTTTCCGTCCAGTAAATTCAACGTAATCGATTTTTTTTACCAACCGACGAGACACGCATTATACCTACCTATTCTACAGCTCGTGTTGAACTTGTAATTTTGATTTCAAATAATGGCGCAGATTTATAAAAATGGGTGACGAAAAACCACGTACTTTTTAAAAACTTGTTATAAAATTTGAAACATCGATATACGGAATTGCACGTCGGGCTGTAGAATATTGTGTTCTATGTGCAACGAGAAAAAACGTGTACGCTGCGATTCTACGAGACGGGAAAACATTTTTCCGCAAAGTATGTTTTTGAACGAAATTTACATTGGCACCGAACCCGCGGTAAATCTGTAAAACTGTGTATAAACTATATATATTCACTCATACGAACAAAACATAAAAAATTTACCATGACGTGTAAAACTATTGGTTGTCGGAGCACTTATTTATTTTTTTAACAAGCGTAAAAACGATTATTAAAGCGTTTGTTATTACTAAATCGTGAATATCGTTATACTAATTTATTCTACTCAAATGTATAATTGTTGATAGTATCAAGTTCGACCAACAAATAACATAAAACGTTTTCACATTTTATATTTTATACACTCGTTAATTATTTATGAATAATTGTAAATTTCAAATGGTATATGCCTAGAGTTTATAGAGTTGTACGTTATAAACAAACCAAATTAACAAATACAATTATGGGAATGTTAAAAAAAAAAAGTTTCATTTGATTTTAAAGTATATAGACGTCAAATCAGTATATATCATTAAAATAAGTGGTTCTAATTGATAACAATTGTGATTATTTAAAAAAAGAACACTCTCGGTTGAGTAATTCGATAGAAATGTTGTTTTATTTTACTATGCTGCTATATAATGCTCGCATTTCGTGTCAACTGTCGACACGGTTTATAAATCAAAAAAATATTAATTTTAATGACATAAATGTATTTTATTACTAACGATACTATTATAATGAAACGATAAATTAGTCATTCTATTGTTTACATAATGTGAAATTTATTTTTTCGGAAGCAATTGAAAACTCCGATTTCATAAATAACACGAGAATATGTATCAGTATTTCTAGTAGCCATTAGTTTTTTAAATACTTATAAGTAAAAATGATACGAGATCGTCAGATATGTTTCAGAACCTGAGAACAATAAAGCGTATGTAAATTTAACGTAAATGTTTTTTATTATTTATTTTACGAACAATAAAGCAGAAAGGGTCAGAGAAGTTATACAGTTTCTACCGTAGTACTTGCGTAAGTGCTCACATTGTCTACTAATTTTTTTAACGCGATGTATAACCGGTGTTTCTCGAAACATTCTTTAACTATAAGAATATGAAGTACATTTGCTGAAAAGTGGAAGTGAACTAATTGTGCTTACTGTACGTATTTTTCTGTATTATTATTTTTAATATTCGTCCCGATTTGTTTTTAACAAATTTATCAGCTACACCGTACAATAGTCGTGTGGCGTAATCGATAATTTATTTTTGTGTTACTTCTTGTTTGATTACACGAAAACAATTGTGTTAAACTTTGTCCACCCTAATCCTGAACCCGAGCTTCGCCAATTGCTTATTTTTATCACAGATTACACTCTTCGAATGGGTGTTGAAATTTTCTTCTAGATAAAATTACAGAACAGATAAAACAATGACCTGGATACATTAATCTGGATTAGTCTCAAACTGAATCATTACGAGTTAAGTCAAACTCGATGGTGCCCTCTTTTCTCACATACATACTATCATTTGAAATCCAAAAAAAAAAGCAAAAACCCGATTTCGTTCCCGTATAAACAATCGAATCGTTAACACCGATTCATATTAGTATTCAATGAAGTATTATTGTTGTATTATTAATTCAGTTTGTAGAATCGTTTTATGCCAACAGCTCACGTGAACACTGCTGCGTTGATCGAAACGCCGAGAACAAAGTCATATTTTTTTAAATCGACAACAGAGGTTATTGCTCCGGATGACTTGATCTTTGATATACTTACACGACTTAACAATGTGCTTACGTCGTTTGTTTACAGTTTTTTTTTATTAGATAATTTGCAAGTGTTTGGCGTTCTCGCGTTTGATACATTTAAACTGATAAAGGCATTTTTGATTTGCTGACGAATAAAAAAATAAAAAAATGTAATACGAATTTCTCACTATTATCGACACGAGTGTTTTTAAGGAGTGCATAAAATCATTTGCCGTACTTCGCATACCTACACTTATACGATTCGGACATTTAATTCTGGATACCAACGTTTTTTGCCGGCTTTTTGGGCTCTACTTAGGACGGATTCCGATCACGCTTTCGTGCAAATTCTTTCGATTCGCTGAAAACGGGTCGTGATAATGGCCAAACGAAGAGATTCGCGACCTCGTTCCTGATTTTTTTTCCCACAATAATCAACGAAATCGCAAACATAAAAATAATAATGAAAATAAAAAACGTGCAAAGACCCGATTCGCTGGAGGACAATCGATGAAAATATAATGTTATATGGTCTGTCGACCGCCGTCGCTGTACGAACGCATCGCGGTCGTGACAATGCAATATTATAATAATATTAATATCATCTTCTCGGCGGACGACCAAGGCCACAGAACAATCCTGAATAAGAACATTGTAAAATATCTCTTTACGTAGGTACCCGAGAACGGATAAAAATTCGAATATTTTCACTCGTCGATGACCCGCGTGTACAATATAAAACAGTATCTTCGTTAGGTAGGTACACTAGAACTGGTAAAGAAATACGATTTCCGAAAATACCGGTCGATATCCTTTCTATAAAGCAATTACTATGATAATATTAGGCTGAATTTGAATCGATATAGTATTCTAATAACATACATTATGTACACAGTGTGTATACTTCCAAAAATCAAGGCTACGCGTAATAATAACGACTAAATTAAACTCAAATTAAGTCGGTTTATCGAATGATCTAGTTATAGGTCGATTTGAGTTGACCCGTTCAGTCAAAGTTAGAAAAACCTTAGGTCAGGTTAATTTTGTTAAAAAAAAAATCACCGATCACGACGAATTTTATGAAACGATTTAATGACGTTCTACTTCCACGTTTATAGGACTTTCTCTCCTCTTTTTCACCTCTTCCCGAAAAGTAAAAAATGTTCGGTCTGGATACAGTGCCAAAAGCCATCCGCGACTCGAAAATGATAATACTGTATGCACTTCACGTCGTATTGACAGAATGATCAATTGTAAGCGTATACAACAATCATTTTTTTGATCTGTTATACAACAAAGTAGTGCGGTTTCACCGAGTGGTTTTTCGACGATTTTCCGACCAGAACGGCTTTAGCTCGAACGCTGTCAGTGTTCCACTCCGAAAACTGCGCGGTACGGCCGCGATCAAATTTTATACATTTTAAACAATCGTGCACAGGAACAAACAGCTACGGGTAACGTTATAGTAATTAACACTTCGGTAGGATGTACAGTTTTAATTTTCACAAAAAACAAACACCGGCTTCGAGTGTCTGTGTCTCACGAAAGCGAGCTTATAGCCCGTGAAATAACCGAGTACGTATTATTTTCATAAGAACGGTAAAATTAACATAAACACGACGACTCCGCGAGAAAATAAAATAAATACAAAATTTACGTGCGCTTTTTAACGTCGTCGATTGCCAAGATTTTATTGTGTTTACGAGCAGTTCGCGTAGACATTATTTATTATCTTGGCACGAGTCTTCGTATTCGGTTTTATCGTATCGCTTTTACACGATGTTGAATACGATTCTAATTCTTTGCGTTACGTTCGAAAAACTCGCTGGAAATGATTGTTCTCGTTGTAGATTCTGAGCGCGTTTATATTGATTTTACAATGACATTTTTCTGCGAACGTATTTTTCCCGACTGTGATCCAGTCCAGTTTTATAAGCGTGTCATATATGATGTCACGAAAAAGAATCGAAAAGTGGACCGATATGGTAGTCCGATTGAAGCGTTTTTTAAACACGTTTTATCGTTCTCGCGGTGATTCAAAAACGAAATCAACTCTTTCAAATGCTCAAAACGACTCGACATTTTCACTCGTCGTTAGGACGAGTAATATACAAACGTGATTAGAAAAATTCTTTTTTCATTATACATTAATAATTGATTCTAAAAATCTCAATAATATTTTATACGACGTTCTGAAATTTAGAACTTGTTTTGACTCGCTCAGTTAGCTTAAACTCGTAATACTTTCGTAAACGATCCATTTACGGATTGAGTATAAACGTGAAACTAACAAACTTTATTTTATATGATAAATTTATACGGTAACTATTTGTAAAAAATGTTCTATTCCTTATTATTATTATCAACGTGATTAGCTCCGAACCGTACACTGGTTTATATTTCAGCATTATTACGGTTATCGCTACGACCATCGTATATGTTACGTTGAATACACAAACTATGGACCTATATGATATAGACTTCATTAGGTACTATTTACCTTAAAATACCTAACCTTTGGCAAACATTTTCGTAAACTAGTTTATCGCGTTTGAATGACGTAGGATGGATTAATACGGATATTGATGAAGTCTCGTAGCAAGTACATTTTGTGTAAAATATTTCAGGACCAGTTACAAAAACGTTTCTAAACGTCTGTACAACGCGGCGGGCGAGTTTGGAACGTACAAATTTAACGTGAGCTGCGTCAAAAAAGAAAAAAGGTAGTAAATTAAACGAAACACATAAATGAAGGTGGTGTTTGTACGCGTTATTCCTAAATTCCTTAATCAAGCACAGACTTTGGCGCTTGACGATTACGGACCGCGTGCAGTTCGATGAAAACAGAATTTGTAAAAGGATTTTTAGTTTTAATCTACTACTATTTGACTAATCAGTACGAATCAATCGACCCGGCCGCAAAAACGCGAAATACGACTGTTCGAACCCGGCGCGGATCTTATACCTAAATACTGCAGTGATATATATTGCGAGGAATAATCGTAAAATCCGAATGGGTCAACATGTGTTTAAAATCTATTTTAACGGAATCACGCCATCGTTGATTAGCGAAATATCGCGATTTATTCGTTCTGCGATTGTTGAAATTAAAAGCGTACAACGGGTTCGCATAAAAAAACCAAAGTACACCACGCTTATCGATTTCGGAAGTTTGAATGAAACAATGTTATACGTGTTAAACGGGCGGTGGTGTTATTAAAATCGCACGCCATCACGGCATGCCGTGATATAATAACTGAAAAAAAAACAATAATAATATTGGGTTATGATTTCGTAATCCAACAAACTCGAGTATTTTTTTTTTGTTCGTTTTCGCTGGTAGTTGTTGTAATAGATACTCGTTGACTCACGTCGTTTGCCGCTCTCGATACGAAAAAAAAATGTTAGTTATTCGATCGCCACATGATATTTCGTATAAGAAAAACAATTTATGGTCGTAAAAATACGCGTTTCTCGCGTCCAAAAACAACGTGTTTGAAATACGGACAATAACGGTCGTTTTATTTTTTGTTCAAAAACCTTTTAGGCGAAAAACTGTAGCGACAGGAGAAAAATTCCCAAATTAATCGATATTTTCACAGTCAAAGCTTACGCTGCGCAAACGTACTACACCTGATACTTTACTACACAACAAACCTAACGGGTCGAAAACCGTCCGCTCCAACGCTCCAGTCTCGCGTTGAAAATAGGAAAAGGCCTTTATGTTACAACGCAGCTCGTATCGTTTTTTTTTTTCGATTACTACTAAAAAAAAACATTATTATACGCGAAATAAAAATTTAAAACCGCGCTTCTCGAAAATTACGGTTCGAAAAAATGATGTTTTAAATTCCCGCGCAGGTACCGGGCGGCATTCGGGATGAGTAGCGGCGGATGCAACTGTCCGGTGACCCAGCCGGGTCCCACGTTGGCCAGCACGTGCGGCGGGTCGGCGTACATGCTGTTCATGGGCCTGCTCGAGGTGTTCATCCGGTCGCAGTGCGACATCGAGGACCCGTGCGGCCGGCCGTTGTCGCGGCTCGTGCCGGACAGGGAGTACGACTTCATCGTGGTGGGCGGCGGCACGGCCGGGAGCGTGGTCGCCAGCAGACTCAGCGAGGCGAGTCCAATTCAGTATACATATATATGTGATATTCGCGAATATTTTTTAAAAAAAAGAAAAATTCCTCTTTTGTAAAGCATTCTGACGTAGTAATAACGATTAATAATAAGTTTTTAATCGGTACGATACGCCTATAAAGCTTTTAGTCCGATAAAGGTCGGTTTGAAACATAGTTATAGTTTGAACGGGCTATTACACGGTTAAAGTCTGAACCGGTCGGGGATCGTTTTTCAAAGGAAGTTGGAAGAATTACATTTTTTTTTTGTCGGCATATTATACGTTTCTAGTTTTGCCAACGGACGTTTTTTTTTCTGAAAATCGTTATTAAATTTGTTTGTGTTTTTCTAAACGGATTTTACGGTTTCGCTTGCCAGGTTCCACAATGGAAAGTTCTGTTGATCGAAGCCGGCGGCGACGAACCCACCGGCACGCAGGTGCCGTCGATGTTCCTCAACTTCTTGGGCTCGTCGATCGATTGGAGTTTCAACACGGAACCCGAGGATATGGCGTGCTTGGGTAGCCCGGAGAGGCGCTGCAACTGGCCTCGTGGAAAGGTAACGCGATGATATTCGTGTGTGCTTTTTAAATTCTGAGCGGAGCGAGACAGCTATAGCTAGGTTTTACAACGATGTTTTTTTTTATACTGTTAACAAAATTTCTACTACAAAGAAAGCATTGATTTCTGCACACAGTGCCTTTTTAACAAATTGGATCGGTACTTAACAGTGGTCGTTTTTCGATTTTATCAATAATTTTTTATCGCGACACGAAAAACCCCCGCAAAAAAGTGAGAGAATCAGTTAAATACGGCATTTTGTCAATAACGCGTGTAGTTATTTCTCCGTGATTTCGAAAATAATCAGTCTTTAACAAAAATGTAAAACTACGAAAAAAGGTTTCAAAAAGTTTCGTTCGATTTTAGACTATTCTCCTCTGTTTTTAGATTCATAAATGAGTTAATTTCGGGTTTTTCGTTTTTTATTTTCTCCCAGGACTGCGATTGGATTAGCTCGCTCAGAATCGTTTTTTTTTCTCGAATACATTCGTTGCTTTCAGATATTATATAACGCGGATAAACCGCAACTTTGAAACAAACGACCCCGCGCAAAGCGTGTTCGCTGCTTTTACCGCGGTACCGTTTTTATTTTTTTCTCCAAAAGTCGCGCTCCGGCATCGTGCGGCCGAGTAAAAGCTGTTTTTGTTTATATATATTTTTTTTTTTATTTTAACCTCGCGCAATTCAGTAGATTTCTTTGAAAACATAATCATCCACCGAGGCCGCGGTTTCAGACGAGAACGATAATTATTGTAGCGGACTTGTGTAAGACAAATTACGATTTATATGATTTTAACGAGAAAAATAATAATAATAATTGGGTCGACAGCGTACCCGCTACCTATGTCGCTGACCCGTGAACAGTATGGAAATCGCGGGCACGCGATTCTGGAAAACGATCATGCAATCCGTCTATTCCGATGATTACTGTCAAAATCGTAAAATTAAAAATTTTTAAAAGCCGAGATCGCTCACGTAGTTTGAGGGAGTACGATTCGGGTGGCTCACTGGTTTGGAAGTAGCGGTTCGAACTGATTATTTAACATTTAAAAGCAACGATAAATCATATTGCTTTTAAAAAAAACAGAGTTCAGTTATCTAGTCCCGGTAAAAATAACTAAAATTGACGAAATAACGCCGTTTTATCGATATTTTTTGTATTAGATTAGCACGTCTATAAATGGTCTTAAAATTCAAAAACTCATAGCCGCGTAGAGAGAACACTAATTTAAACAACGTGTGGAAAATATTTGAACCGTTATTTGAGAAGTTAAGTATTACGATTTTCAAATTAATTGCACAACAGTGCGTAATTCAATTGTAATAACCAAAAAAAAAAACACCGTTTTTCAACAATTTTTTTACACGCTTTCGGAGTCTACAGGGCGGATTGTTTTGAAATCGTTTTGTTCAGATAGCAAATTTTGTTTTACGCACTTTCTTTAATTTTTAAATCCTAAACAATAAATTCGTCTGAGTTACAAATTTTTTTCCAAAAGTAAGTCAAAGGTACAATAAATTTTTGAAAATTTTCCAACTTAAAACGACTAAAAAAAAATTGTGACTAGATTTTCGAAATATTTTAAAACCATATGTATTCACATAATTTAAACCTGGCATTAAGGTTTTATAATTTTTTGTGTACAGTTAAATTTGTATCTAACAAAAACTACAATAAAGATGGACATTTTCGAAAAGCTTTAAGTTCCATACTTTGCTCGAAACTGTTTAAATTACTTAAAACTCGGATCAATCCTGTGTCTTATCTATTTTAATATTGCTTAAACGTTTCGGCTAGTTTAAATCGTTATTTTGGAAGTTTTAGCCAAAAAAACTTAATCGACTATGTCAAAAAACACGTTAGCCATAATTTTTAACATTTTTTCTTAAACATTGTTTAGTTTTTTTATTAAAAACTTTTCAATTTCGAACTCTGAAATTTGAGACCTTCAAATTAGAGTCTATAAAACTTTCTGAAAAGGTACTGACTGTAAAAATCGGAGCATAATTACTACTCTTAAAGTTGTTCACAGAAAAAAAAGAAAACATCATTGTAAAAACGATACATTCTTCGCTGCACTCAAAATCTAAAATTGCCAATTAAATATCTAGGCGGACTGCTAAATTAGTTTAACGCAAACAATATTTATCGTTTTGCTTTAATTCGTTTAAAACGTTTGAATCGCAACTGAAAGTTTCTGAAATATAATAATCTACCTATAAAAAAATTTGCCTATATGAAATTCATTAATAAAATTATCAAAAATATCAAATGTGATAAGAAAAGAAATACGTTTCGAGAATTTGTTTTATTTAATATGACGGAAAACGAGTGGTTATAAGACAGTCAACAGTATATGTTGTATTAAAACATATTAAGTACAAATTACGAACTGTACATATTATAATTATTTACTGTAAACTATTGTACAAAGTGATTATTTTTAGATGTAATATTCGTTTTTTCGGTCAGTTTGTAGGTGTGCTAAAATTCTTCGATATTTTACCAAATATTTTTTTTTTTTAATGCGATGATTTTTACCTTAGCATGTATGAAACAAAAATTAATGACTTTGCCGAAAAAAAAATTTAAAAAAACAAAAAAATTGTCACAAAAAATAATAATCGATATTTTCTCGAAAAAATTTGTATTTTTGGTTTTCGAAATCTTTACGTTACACAAGACATGGGTCGAAACGACTATGATAAAATCGGCACCATTTTCAATGGCTTTGTCGGTTTTTCTGAAATGAAACACACCCAACAGCTTTTCGTGTCGCAATAGATCGGTTTGATCGTCACGAAAAATCCTTGAATTTCTTTCGGTATTCACCTGGTTTAACACCGTAATTTCATAAAAAAATCCTGATTTATGAACTGACAGACGGATACAGCCTTCGTTAAATCGTATAATGTGTGAATATAATCCATAAAATTCCGCTATGCGTGCTTGATGCGATCGGAGTCACGACGCTTTATTGGTTTACAAGGATTTTTTTTTGCAAAACAGGTTGGGGGTGAAACCGAGTCATTTCACTCCCCTGATTTTCAAGGCTGGAAAGAGAAAGATAACTTTTCAACGCAGCTTCTAGTCTGAAACGAACTTGACTTAATTTTTCTTTAATGGTAATCAACGTGATTTGTTTTTGAATCGATTCGATCGATTTAACTTCGATTACATCTCCGTTCTAGGATAAAAGGTACGCCAGGAATGTTGGCACTAAACAAGACAAAATAAAATATAGACTCCTTTATGTTAAAAAAAAAAATGAATATTAATTTGACTAATTGTTTTATTAATTTGATTAACTATATTATTTTTACAATCAATTAAAAAACTTATGTATAGATAGGGGTGGTTACTACGACTTTAAAATTTCACTATCGCGCGACCACAATCGGTAAAATATCAACATGTTATAACTTTGTTTTTTATATTTAGAAATCACTATGTTTCAAAAAAATGTTGATATTAATTGAAATATTGCGCGACCACGAGAATAGGTCAAATACAAATGGGATAACATTTTGAAATAATTTTGACCAATTTCGAACGGAGCGTAAAACTTTGAAACTTTTTAACGTTTTACTCACTAAGTTTTCTTAAAATCGTTATTATTTTGTAAAAAAAAATTAGTATTGTTGCTTTTGAGTTCAATTTTTTGTATAAATTTAAATTGACCGAACGTCGTTGCGAAAGTGAAATTTAAATGTAATCGAGCGACATTTTGACGAACGCGAATCAAACATAACATAACATTCATTTTTCGCAATGATCGAAACTCAAAACTAATTTTAAGCGTTTGCTCGTTATATATTTTTTGCACACTTCCTTGTAAAAAAAAAAAAAAAAAAACAGTTACAATTAAAATGATATTACAGTCGTAACCGCAAATAATGTTTCATTGTTACCCAACTCTCTACGCAAACAACAAAACCCTTCTCTTACTTGTTCCGTAAGTTTATTTCCTACCGAAAGACGTTTCGCCAAAGTATTATGATTGTTGTGTTGAAGTTTTACTACACAATTTAGTTGAAATAAAATACAATATCTTCCTCGAGGTAATAATTATTTTTTAAACAAATACCGATAAACATAACAGAATATACTTATAGATCAAGTTGAAAAGCATTTGTTAAACCTAAAAATTATTTTTGACCCGAGTTGGTTGACCGGAAGATATCATGCGGTTTTGAATTTTAAAATTAGTCTTATCAATTTAGAACAAAATAAGTACAACTTGTTTAAAACCGCATGCTTTATGGGAAAGTTTTAAGAGAATTTATTTCTATCTAATTTGGCAATTTTTTGATTTATCAAGTCTGTTTGATGACGTAGTATTTAATATTGAACAAAGATTTTTGCCCCGAACTTAACGCGGAAATCGTTTTCTGCGCGGTGGAGAAATTTTTCTGGAATTCCAAGTGTGAAAAATTTTTTCGGATAAATCAAGTTTTAACTTAAGAGATTTAAAAAAAATAAAAAATGTGTTCTGATAATACTATGTCTCCGTTGATTACGTATTATAATAATATGGTATTTTTGACTATGTAAAACTTGGCGAATTCATTTCAATTCCAACAACTGTAAGTTTTTAATAATAATATTGTCTATGCATGATAAACATTGTTGTATAGGTTTTAGCGTTTTGCAAACATTTTATGCAACATTTTGAAACAGACGTACAGAAACCTGTGCCTACGCTTATTATATTATACTATCGCGATAAAATTAATGGCCGGTGAAATTTAATCTGAACAATTACTTAAACAATGTTCATCACGATAACTACCGTTAACCATAATTATTGCTTACGCGCTCCAGCTAGTAACGTAGGGTCGTAATGTAGCTAAATAAACATAATTTTACAGATTTATTCATTTGATTTTGGTCACGATGTATCGCTCTTTTACGCAACCTTAAACATCAGTGTGAAGCTCAAACGAACCCATCGACATAATATAATACGAGTGAGCCAAACGAGTAGGTACAACAAAATGGTAGATTTAAGTTATTCCTACGACGTTTAGATTTCATTCATCCATTATTGTGTGGAAATTCCAACTATTCTACGTCTAAAACATAATTCAATTTTAATCGCTTTTAGAGGATCGAGTGCAAAAAAAAAAATTTTAAAATACAGTAAAATAACGAGAGAATATTACGCGTTACGTAAACGCTTGAAAAAAAAATTAACTAACCGTAAACGTTTTAAGTATAGTACCGATACAAAAAATATTACTCGCGTTTAATTTTCTACTCTCAATAGTGTGAAAACCGTGAGTTTTGGCAAACAGACGTTTTGAAACTTTAAAGGTATAGCTCAAAAATGGTTTGAAATTTGTATAACGTTTAGATTTCAATTGTCGGAACAGTTTGTAAAAGTTTCAATTACGTTAAAATATTTTAGAAACAGTGTCGAAAACAAATAACGAACAAAACCAATAAACAACTATGTTGTAAACTAAATCGGCAATACGATTATTTTTTTATTATTATTACATATTTAGCAAAATACGCCATTTAGAATGTTCTAAAGTTCCTAGACGCTAAAATTATATTTGTGGTATTCTCTCGCGTACAGTGTTCTGCTCAAAAAAACGTTTTGAATTGGTTTCGATTTTGTTCGCGTGATCCGTCTGAGCAATAGGTACGTGCAAATTTCAAGTATCATTTCATGCGCGTATTTGGAGATTTCGATTTTTTTCTTTTTTAGATCGTAATATTTACAAAATACAAACAAATTTTTGCAAATATTCAAATGAGGTACCGTTTGGACCCGATTACCAATTTTTTAATGTACGACGTGTAGACATTAAAACGATCCAAAAAATGTACGGAGGAATTTGATTTCAGCATCGTAAAATCGATAGGTTCCTCGTTTTTTTTCATTATCGTTTCATCCATTTCACCGGGTGCAAGAAGAGCGACAGATTTCCGTACTAGTATACTTAATCGTCCCGTTAAACGCTGAACGAGTGAAATCCGATTTCAATTTTCGGCCGACACAATGATTACAATCACATTGATAATATGTTGGTGAACAACGTTATTTATAACGCGTCCCCATGTTACAAAACACACCGTTACGAATCCGTCGCGTTTTCGTGTTTCGTGTTTCGTTTCGCGTATTCGAAACCGAACTTTCCATTGAATTTTTCGCCGGTTCTACGAAGCTGCTCGTTAATATTTTTATAAGTAACGATTTGTGTCTATTGTGCTCGATTGCTGGAGAGAAAGACATATATAAAAAAAAAAAATTAGATCATAAACGCCCGAGGCGCACACGTCGTATAGTACATATAATCATCGACTGTGAGGTCCACGGATAATTAATCCTTGTCCCGGTACCACCGGATACCGGGTAACCGTTTCGATCTAAAATAACCGACGGAGAAACCACTCCGAAGCGCAGTCGAGTTTTGTCTGGATCAACGGGTGTGATTCGTCGTTAATCTGCAGACAAAAATTCAAATGCTTGTCCGTCTTCAAACGAGCTTTGAAGAACGATTTGCCTCGTGTGTTTTCAAATTTAACTCATCTATCTGTTTTTTGAAAATTTAACGTTACACTAACCATTTCGATACCATCTTAGAAAAGAACGTTAAAAGTTTTGCGTAAAAAGACTTTTGTTTTTTCTCTCGACGACGTGCCGTAAAAAAGACGTTTCTCCAACATCAGAGTTTTCATCGATATTATCTTATGAAATATTTGAACAACCAACGATTGATAAATGTTGTGGATGCACTATGAGCCGGCGTTAGTTTCGATGTTCTGTCTTTTAACTTACTATCAACAAATAACCGTCAAATTCATTGACCGTTGCAACGAACAGGGCGACTGAAAGCGTTTAATATTCTTTAAACTATCGGTATATTCGTGCTGATCAGGACGTATTTGAATGTTTTTATCTTGAATTATGTCTAAATAAATTCCGCTTTCTTCTCGACTACCGAGTGTAGACGAATTTCTCGAAATCACCCGTGGTCTAAACAAATTTGTGTTAATTCTAGTCTCTCGACGCCGACTACTCCGTCGTAAACGACTTCTACGAGAGCTGTCGATTCGAACGGTCCGAAATCGGACGTGTTGAATTCAAAACGATTATAATTGGTTGCCGTATTATTACCGAACTGAAATAAAAAAAAGTTGTAAATTGCGTTACGCGGGCGATAAACAGAATTCGCATGGTTGTATAGGAAAATGGCAAGCGCGTCTCATTCGATAACGATTTCAATCGGTGTTAAAAATTTTAAAAATCGAAAATTCAACAGCAGGTGATAATGTTTTTTATTCTTTTACCCTGTACATTGCGCACGTGCATAATAAACAAAGCGATCTAGAAAGCCTCGTTCTGTGCGCGCGCGGCCAATCACATTTTGCTGCGATTCATTCAGTTACTATCGTCAACTCCGGTTTCGTTTAGCCAGGGTAACGTGAAAATCGAAATGTACGAGAGACCGGAGATCAAACTAAATTTAGAGTTGGTGTTTGCGAAAACTATGTATGAGTTGATTTTTCAATCATGCTTTTTTTTTTAATTTTCGGTTGTTTTTCAAGTTACGATCGGACGAAAACGGTAGTAAGATATCTAGATTTCCGATACAGCTGCAGGTCGAAAAGGCGAATAAATTGACATACCGATTTTGACGATTACAGTACTACTAGTGACAGTTCGAATTCGTCAGTTTTCGCACTTATCCAGACTCTTTTAGTCCCGAAACTCTGATTAAATCCAACCAAATTTTCCTAAGCCGCAAACTTTTTTAGGAAATTCGTTTACACAATTTTGGTGATCCGCGTTTCCACATTAATTGTTGTTTTCGTCATCGTTGGCCGTAACCCGCGAAAAAAATGTTGATCGTATTCACAAAGTTTATGATTTTTCATATTCAAATGTTTTCTTGTATTCATTTCTTATTTGTCACTATCGTAATTCAGTCGTCATCAGTTTTTCCTTAAACGTTAATAGTGAACTTAGATAACCATTATACCAATTTAACAACCATTATGGTTACGTAAATTTTACGATTTCACCTTCGGGCTTTGTTCATAAGCGGCTGATTTGAATCCATTTTTTTTTTTTAAGTTTTTTTTTATGTAAAACAACAGTTAAATACCATCAATTTTTTTCTCGTCATGTAATCGCACGTAATACGCGCGTCATCACGAAATGTTTTGAAATGTGGATTTACCGAGAACTACACACTTTACGTAATTGTTGTAATTTTCTTAGTGCTCAGCATTGAAAGTCCGTTGACGGGGACCGCAGTGAAATATGTAAATTTTGACGATCATCGTTTGCAATTTCTGCAATTAATCACGAGACCTCTGGGTACGTCGGGAAGCGTGCATTTAACGAGTCACTGGAATCGGCGTGGTAAATTATATTTTTATCGTTTCAAAAATCTAGATAAATTTCAACTTTCCCCTCGTCCTTAGTGTTTTTTTTTTTTTCGTTTACGTCATAGTTGACGTACGAAAAAATCCAAAATTGCTGGCATAAAAAAACGAACGTTTGTATTACGTTTCATAATTTTTTCTTTTTTTTTTTGTCTACGCTCTATGAGAAAATGTACTCTCCAGCTACGGGTCACACAAAAATTTCTGTATTTTAAACGCGATTTAACCGATTTCCGAATTTGATAATTTTTCTCTCCGTCTCGTCGATCGTTAAAAAAAAGTTACGGCGAGTAAAAATGTGACATGCGTAACAAATATTCCGAGTAACAAAACGACTTAAAAAAAAAACTATTTTAATGCCGCGTTATATATTATTATACGGGCAGTCATGATTCGAGTGGCTTTTTTAATTGAGTTTACTCGATGATGTCATACATATTATGTATACATGTAATGTTGGAGCAATTATTATTATTATTGTTGTTGTTGCTATTAAATTGTCAGGGCTAGACAATAATATACGTTATTACTGTGTGACGATTAGTAGTGGCTTCGATTTGTTACAAAGATGAATTATTATTATGGTTTTTTTTTTTTTATACAAGTCTGTACGTTACAACGATCGTGGTTATATGTTCGCACAAACGGTGCGACGGCGAAAATACGAGACGACCGGAGAAATGTTTCTGGAGGATAGAAAAGATAAAAAAACTCCCCCCGGGCACGATTCTCGATTTTTCCGATCTCGCGTGGATAGATTTAGTGCAGGTATATTTCGATTCGTCTGTAAAATATGACAAGTATCGAATCGTTCGAGACGAAATGCCACTTGCCTCTGGACGAACGCAATCGAAGGGTTTTTTCGTTTCGCCATTACAGTACAACGGTCAACCAAACCAAATTTTAAAAACCGAAAAACCGAAAAAACCGAATTTTAGACTACTTTAGTGACACGATCAGAGATGTCACCGGTGAATTTTGCCTTGAGCAGGTCACTAAGCTCCACAAGGATACCTACTGAATTAGTTGTGTTTATCGTCCGTTTCGAAACTAATTCTCTCACCTTATATGTAGTTTAAAAATGTACTGTGCGTTTGAATCGCACCGCTTCCCGTCAAGCCAAAAGTTATTATACGCATAAAACCGTTGCGGGAAATGAAATGAAAATGCGGGATTTTTATAACGATAAAACGAATTCACGGTAAATACGGGATTTGGGTAAAATTTGACCGGATAAATTCGTACTGAATTCGCATCCGTAACCACGAAAAAAAAATCTCAAAAAAAAGACGTATCTGATGAATCACCTCGGGTTCTTTAACGCGTTTTCTCGTGCTCGCCTTCATCCGAACACATGCGAGTGAAAACGAAACGTGTAGTGTAACAGTGCTTCTGTAACTTGACGTCAAGCAAAGACAATACGTGCGTACGTCTGTTAAACGTGCGATTTTCAAAAACATCGTATTCTATTTAAGTTTTTAAAGACCCGCACTGGATTCAACGCGTTTTATTAAACGTCGCCCCGCATAACGCCGTAGTAAACATTTCGATATTAATGGAATAATAGGACTCATTACCGGGGGACGTTAGTCAGATGTGTAGGCCGCAACCCTTGTTACCCTCTGTCCCTCCTCCACTTATCACGACCGTTCGCATCCCTTACAGTGGCGCATCCCTTATAGTTAAGGCTTACACACACACGCGCACGTTAACGACCGTATCGTGTAGGTGTATATTGTCTTTTCGCGATGTCGTCGCCGTTCGTTTCGGCCTTCATAAAAATATGTCGAAAACTCACGATTGTCGTTTACAGGTGCTGGGTGGCACGGGTGTGATGAACGGCATGATGTACATCCGGGGAAGCCGGCACGACTACGACACGTGGGCCAAGCTGGGCAACCCGGGCTGGAGCTACCAGGAAGTGCTGCCGTACTTCCTCAAGTCCGAGGACAACCTGCAGGCGACCGCGATGGACGCCGGGTACCACGGGGTGGGCGGGCCGCTGCCCGTCACGCAGTTCCCGTACCATCCACCGCTGTCGCACGCGATCGTCCAGGCCGGGCTGGAGATGGGCTACCCGGTGCGGGACCTGAACGGCGCGCTGCACACCGGGTTCGCGATAGCGCAGACCACGTCGCGCAACGGGTCCAGGTACAGCGCGGCGCGCGCGTTCCTGCGGCCGGCCAAGGAACGCGGCAACCTGCACGTGATGCTGAACGCGACGGTGACCAAGGTGCTGATCGACCCGAAGAAGAAGTCCGCGTACGGCGTGGAGGTGTACCGGCACGGCAACACGGAACGGGTGCTGGCCAGGAACGAGGTGATCGTGTCCGGCGGCGCGGTCAACTCGCCGCAGCTGCTGCTGCTGTCCGGCGTCGGGCCCAAGGACGAGCTGCGCGCGGTCAAGGTGCCCGCGGTGCACGACCTGCCGGGCGTGGGCCGGAACCTGCACAACCACGTGGCGTTCTTCGTCAACTTCCACATAAACGACTCGTCCACGACCGCGCTGAACTGGGCCACGGCCATGGAGTACCTGCTGTTCCGGGACGGGCTCATGTCCGGCACCGGCGTGTCCGAGGTGACGGCCATACTGCCGTCGCGGTACGCGAACCCGGCCGACGACAACCCGGACCTGCAGTTCTTCTTCGGCGGCTACCTGGCCAACTGCGCCAAGACCGGACAGGTGGGCGAGCGCGAGACGGACGGCCCGCGGCGCACCATCAACGTGATCCCGGCCGTGTTGCACCCGAAGAGCCGCGGGCAGCTGAAGCTCCGGTCGGCCGACCCGCTTGCGCCGCCGGCCATCCACGCGCGGTACCTGACGCACCCGGACGACATGGCGGTGCTCATCGACGGCGTGCGGTTGGCGGTGCGCATGTCGCAGACGGCCGCGCTGCAGAAGTACGGCATGCAGCTGGACCGCACGCCGGTGCCGGGCTGCGAGGACCTGGAGTTCGGGTGCGACGCGTACTGGGAGTGCGCGATCCGCCGCAACACCGGGCCGGAGAACCACCAGGCGGGCAGCTGCCGCATGGGCCCGGCCGGCGACCCGGGCGCGGTCGTGGACGCCGAGCTCCGGGTGCACGGCGTGGACAGGCTGCGCGTGGTGGACGCGTCCGTCATGCCGCTGGTCACGTCCGGCAACACGAACGCGCCGGTGGTGATGATCGCGGAGAAGGCGTCCGACATGATCAAAGCCCGGTGGATCGGCCGCAAACCGTGGAACAAGTGGTGATGAGCGCCGGCGGTTTTCGCGGATCGCAACGGCACGGCGAATTGTTGTGTTGTCCGGCGCGTGACGTAAACGCATATCCGGCCGGAGCGAAAACGTCCGCAAAAAACACAAAAAAATGCCCGCGGATTTAATATAATAATATAGTTGTTTGTAAATCGCCATAATACGACTTTGTTCGAATCGTTTTCCCCCCTATGAATTTTCGTGGTTTTTTCTTTTTTTTTGTTCTTCATATGCGTAATCGGCGGGACGAGAAACAAAACACACTCGAATAAAATATATGTCCGTGTAAACAGAACGCGAGTCGGAACAGTCTTCTCTCGCCGTACCGGAACGCTGCGCACGCCGACACGTTCTTCGATTGTCCACAACAACAACAACGATATTGTCATTTTAAATTTGTTTTCAGAACGCCGACGGGACACGAACGCTCGTCGTCGCGACGCCAAACGCGGAAAACGAACTTTTCCCAAAAAATAGTCTTCAAGCGCGCGCGTTTTACCGAAAAACGCAATGAGCGATACGAGAGTAAAAATAAAAATCGAATTTAAAAGACCAGCGATGATGGTAAAAATTCACCACGACAATTTAAGTTGGTTCTCGATTGCGTTTGCTACGGTTTAAAGTTTACGGGGGAAAAGACTCAACCGGGGACAAGTTAAGATGGAAAATGAAATAAACCTGACCGAGTTGAAACAGAAAAAATTGTATTTTTTTCCAAAATCGTTTTTCTACAAGTCGTAAAACCCATAGTGTTCTATAACTTTTCTACATAGTCGGGAGAACAAACAATAAAAATAAATTCGACGGATTAGTTTCGGTTGCCGCTTGATAACAAAATAAAATAAACGCACTTTGCGACAATTGGGTATTAAAAATCGAATTAATGCAACACAGTTTTTAACCGAATATGTTAATGAGTTAAAAACCGAAACGCTTTTTAACTTTTTGACTAGTCAATTCCCACAAAAATCGTCCTATTTTGCCCTCCCATTCTGCGCGAGAGCGATAAAATAATGTTCCACCGGAAACGATAGGGGTCTTCACACGAAGAAAAATATTTAAAACTTTTTGCTGCTCACAAATCCGTTTTTATTTTTTTACGTCCCGTTCGTGTTACTGTTTTGGACCGATCCCGCAAAACGCTCCCGTTCGATATACCTGTTTTGAAACCTCAAAATCTCGATTTTGGACAAAAAAATACCCGGAACCTTGCCGCGCGATCCGCAAAACTTTAGGTAAACGCGTGCGCGCTACAGATAGCGAAGATGTACATCGTATTATTATAAAACATTGTACGATTTCGTGTCG
>CM029359.1:16114764-16133028 GCA_017140985.1 Hormaphis cornu
CTTGCTTTACCCGAATTACTACACCTTTGTGCGTCCATCGTGATGATCGATCGATGTTTAGGTGGCCAACGTGATTGAACCGATCAAAGTGTACTCGGTGCTGATCGTTGGATGTCTGATGCTGGTGACCGCCGACTACCTCCTGTACAAGCCGAACATTATGATTTTGACCGCTTGGGCGGGTATTTCGTACTTTCTCATCACGAATTCGCCGACCGTGACGAGGATAGAGGTGAGTTACAGCATTTTTATTATTTTTTTTTTTTATTTCGGATCAAAAGGTACGGATTTCAAAAAAATATTTTTTCATCACGATTTTGACCGCGATTAGCCGTTTTAGACGACAACACGTATGAAAATCGGACCGATACTACCCGAAAAATGCTAAAAAAAGTTTATATACATATTCGTTTGTATCCGTTCAACACTCGTTCACGTCACACACGGTACTGTACCGTCGGCCGAACTAATATCGTTGAAGCAGTATTTTTTAATTATAACTCTTCTCCGACGAGGGTGCTGGAACGATCGTAGGATAATCGTTACTACTTCAGCAGCGGCGGCGAGGAAATCGTACAACGTACTTAATAGTTATTGAAAAGTATCGGAATCGTACGCTGAAGAAACCAGCACCCGATTCGAGTATCATAGAACGAAAATCGTACACGTTTCGATAATTTTTGTGTACAAATAATAACCCGAATTTTTCTCGTCCACCGAACGCCGCAGATGTCCGTGGTCGGCATGGGAGCCATTTACTGCACCGAAACGTTGGCGTTGAGCTATTTGTACGCTCAAATCGAGGACCCCAGCCAGTTCCAGAAGGCGACCGGGGTGGTGACGGCCGCGAATCAGCTCGGAAAGTTCGCCGGAGACGCGCTGGCGCAATACGTCGTCTACGCCACCGGCGGAATGTACACTCTGCTGCCATACATCACATCTCTGCGTACGTGCATAATAATACGATATAAATATACATAAATATCTCGTATTACGCATACGGCGTTTGCGCGAAAATCAAACGTATTGGTCCGACGTCAATATTACTTTAACGTAAAAAAAAAAAGTTCTCGCCAAACGAAACTAACGTTCCACAACAGTATTCATCAACGTTGGTACTTGAATCGCACGCGAACCGACTTGAACGTAATCATCGGAATCTTCTGGACGATTTCGACGAATTTTCACCTAACCCGGTCTCAACGGTTATACGATTACCGGGAGGAAATCGCCCGGGGCGGAACGTTTTGGCTACCGTTTCCGCGTTTCGTTTTCCGTACGATCTACTGTACATCGTATAAAATGTTTGAAAATTACACATTGTACGCGAAGGTCGTCCGCAGAGCGAGGGGAGGGAACAAAATATGACTTTTTTTAATTCGAAAAATCTTTATGTTTTTTTTATATACTTATAACGGTTAAGACAAAGACGAAAAAAGCCAAAGCTTCACTGCGGACGCCCTAGTCGTGCGCTGCGACGAATCCGTTTCGTCCGATCAAAACCGATACCTACGCAAAGTTTCGGTAGTTTTTTCAACGAATTTTCTAAAACTTAAAAAATATCGGTCGGAATCGTAACAGTTGAATGGGTAGGTAGCTTATAGTTTTTAAACGTATAATTTTCGCTAGTTGAGCAGCGTTTTAAACGAACAAATTCCATTTGGTTCGTTGTTTTTTTTTCGCAGTAATGTTCTTGGCTCTCGTTTGGGTCGTATTTCTTCCGTCCATTAAACGCGAAAATCAGTTTTTCAATCAACCGCGCACGGCGTCGAGCGAGAAGTCTCGCCTTCTCGCGAAGAGCACGGAAACACCTAGTTACGAGAGTAAAGGTATGTGTTCAATTTATAAGAAAATATTATTTTAACGTCTTCAAACACGGCGCGAGGGTAGACGTTAAAATCGAGCGTACGACATAATATTTGTACACTAACATAAGCTAAAAGTCTGTCACTGGCCGTAACTCACTCCTGTCATGACTGTGTAGACGAAAACGGACGAAATGTAGACGAATGGTTCGTGCAAGTGAAATCCGACTTGAATAAAACGTGGACCAACTTCAAAATCTCATACACCAAACCGGCAGTGTTGAAAATATGTTTATGGTTTGTGCTCGGTTTGCCAGCGTACATCGAGGTAAGTCCGATCAAATGTTTTTCTTATTAAAAAAACTCTTCAGTCTTAACTGTCGGCGAATTCGGCCCGTTGGTATTTTGGATCGGGCAATAACTGTTAAAATAATTTCGAACTATTTCATTACTTATATTTTTTAAGAATTTTTTTTTTTTTTGTATATTCGAGTATTCGTACGATTAAAAAATATTTTACCCACGTCTAACCATGGAAAGAGTGGTGTTCGCCATTGAAATCCGTTGACACTACATCGTCGATTCGTACAGTAGGGTTTAAGTTTATGACATTGCTTATAACAGCATAATTTATATATTATAACTATATGATATTTGGATAGCGAACTACTTGACTTTTTTATTTCGCCAACAATTAATAGTCAAAAACTTGTTTTCCCATTTAGTTTCGAAAGTGATTCGCGGGCTCTTTGTTACAGGTGCTCGCCAACATAAACGTGCTGTACTCGTACGTCGTGAAAAACGCAAGCGACCAAAACGTCTACTCTAATGGATTGGCCGAAGCGATTGCCACTTTGAGTGGTTAGTGTTCTTCGAGGTGGAAAAAAAGTATCTATAACCGTCCCATCTGTCATAATATATCGTGTATATGTTTATGTTTTGAAATAGATAACCGAGATTAGGAACCAAACTATTTTTCTACGTTAATAGTTTTAGATTCAGAGCTTAGCAGCGACAAAGATTATATTGTTTTTACAAAGATGTTTTTTTTTTTCTGTATAAAAATTTTTCTGGTAGAACATACTCGCTCATTTTCGGATCCAGAAATCTCGAACGAATCTCATTTTCTACACTATCGATGTCAAGCCAATACTGTCACGTTGTTTATTACTTATTTATTATATTACTTTTATCCGTAATTGTTGCTAAATGTATACAGAAAACAAGACGTACTATGTAAATTTCAACAAATTTATTTTATAAATGTAATACAGATGTGACCACCAAATACCTACCCCGACCAACAGTTTACTCTCTTTCAATCATTTACGATGTCACCTTACAGTTAAAGCGTTAAGTTAGGTCTTAAACTTGACACTATCGACCAGTGTTTCAATATTATTGATTTTCAAAAACGATTCGAAAATCGCACAGTAATGTTGTAAACAGACGTTTGCTCAACGGACTCGTTTAAAATCGTTATATTTGTAAGATACAATATTTGTGTGTTTTTTTTTTTTCATTTCTTTCAATCTTAAAATAGGTAGCTACTGTTTTTTTTTTCAATTTGTTTAACAGGAGCCGCAGGTGCGTACATTGCTGGCAGTATGCGATTCGATTGGACTAATCACAGGGATTCAATCACAGCATTTTGCTCTGTTCTCATGGGCGCCTTAATTATATCATTGTATTATTACAATCAGATAATTTTTATCTACGTTTCGTATATATTGTTCAGTTTTGTGTTTCAAGCGCAGTTCGTGTTACTCTAGTGAGTACTAACATGTCTTGTAAAGTAATCTAATACAATTATTTAAAATCATTTTAGTACTCTTTTTTTGTGATATTCAAATATAGGTCAACGTGCGAAATGTTTTTTTTTTCTCGCTGAATTCGTACAGGTTTTAAATTTCCAGGTTATTTCTAGATGAGAAAAATTCGTCCCTCAATCGCTCGTCTATTTTTTTAAATTCAATTTGTTTCTGAGCGATAATACGTTCCGGACGTACACGCGCTATATAAAATATATAACAAAAACTGCTCGAACATGTATACTCGTTAAATTATACTAATTTTTTGACATTCTGATTTCTGAACATATTTTTTATTATTTTGGAGCTTTCAAAAAATACGATGAAATATGTAGAATGTTAATGTATTCGAGTTTGAATTTACAAGTGTACAAGACAAATTATGATTAACTTTTAAAGTAATCAGGACGTGTTCAATATATCTCTCTCTTCTGTTTTAAACATAATTATCAATAAGTAAGTCTCGAAAACTGAATGAATTTAACAGTTTTTTTCTTTTTACTCTAGCACGGAAATCGCCAAACGCCTCGAGCGACAATGTTACACCGCCGTTTTTCAAGTCAACGTTATCGCAGCCCAAATACTCGTCTCTATTATCACGCTGTTTCTGGTGCAAATTAATTTTATGGACATAACTATCCCCGGGCGAGTAAGTCATAAGCTACAAGTTGAATATTGTACCCTTGAAGATACGTATATTTAAGATTATAGATTTATAAAAATATCCTGTTAATTTTATGAATTCCTTTTTCAGCGACCAACCGACAAATTTTTACTTACCCAAAACGTTTTTATTTTGTTTCAGTTTTTGTTTATCGGTGGATTATTTGTGATGCTTGGAGTCGTATTTTCGTTCATCAGCATATTTGAAAGCATTAGAAAAAAGAAAAATCTAAACTGATTTTTACAATTTGTAACGAAATAAAATCCTTACGACGGATACAATTTTTAATGAAGTGAAAACAAAAAAAAAAATGGCTCAAAGAATTTGTTATACGTCTGTGATTTATTATTATTGTTATTGTTAGTATTGACGTTATTATAATTATTATGACTATTGTTATCGATTCGCCTATACTTTATTACTTGTTTAAATAGTTGTCTATTCATCCCGTTCATTTTTATCAATTTTATCTTTAGGTACTATATCCCCATGTCATCTCAAATAAGTCAAATATGTCTTATACAAATAAAAAAGCCGGGATCACTCTAGGTCGCGTTGGTGGTTTAACGGAGTCAACGCTTTGGGTGGGTCTCTGATTTATAAATTGTGGTTCAGACGTATTGCTTAATATATCTAAGAGCAATGATACATCATAGCCTTCGAAAAAACGATTCTGAGCGAGCTCAGTTGTCCAGTATAGATCCTGGTAAATTTTTCGTGAATTTCTAAGTTCTATACTTAACTCAAAATTGTTCTAAATCTTTTATCAAACCTATAATTTACCTATTTAAATGATATGTAGAAGTTTCAACTTATTCCGATCATTATTTTGGATATTATTGCCAAAATACTAACGAAATAACAAAAACACGTTTACCGTAATTAATGTTTCTCCTTTGTTACTACTAAGTTTCTTGATGTTAACATTTTAAATTTTGAACTTCCAAATTTAAGATCACTCAAAGTACCGTTAAAGTTCATAGACCAATCAGAAAAAGTACCGACTTTAAAAATCGGAACGTTTTTAATACCCTTAAAGTTATTTACAGAAAAAAGAAAAAACATCATTGTAAAAACAATATATTCTTCGCTGCGCTCAGAATCTAAAAAAAATTTCTAGAATAAGATAAACTTTCGAAATTAATTCTTAATTGATTTCACCAACTAAACGAGAAAACACTCACATTACACGCACGTACCTGAAATTCAACAATCTTAAACGTAACAAAAATAAATTCTTCGCGATTCTTATTTTTGTTCATACGTTTAAAAAGTTTTAATCGTTCGTAATATTCAGCAATTTGAAAAAGATCTACTATGTCTGGAAACAAACCATATGTTTAACTCTAAATTTCTAAATAATATAATGGAAATGATGTTATTGATTATTTATTTTTCCAAAAAAATATTTAGCATAAAGATTGATGGAACAAAATATATAAGTAAATAACCTACGTGTGACTTTTACAGTGGCGAACACAGGAAGGTGATTTAGGGGTTCAAACGCCTCGCGAAATACAAAGTACTTTCAAATTTGTATACAATTTAAATTTTTTAAGAACCCACGCCGAAATTTTCCCCTGAAATCATCCCTGTAACAATATTATAAATTTATCAATAGTTTAAAAAAAAAACATTTCGTATATTAATGCAACATACATATTATTTTATAAATCCGATATTGTAGTTGCTGACTCTTTTTTCTAATCAAGTACCTACAACATTAAACATACTTAAACTGACAAACCTCCTCACAGTCTGTTTTTTATAGTTATGCGATTGGATTTTGCGACATAACAATAGTCCGAATACCGATGCTACAAAAAATAAAAATAAATGATTGATATACGAAAAGTATCACCGAGAACAAAAACTAATAAAAATTCTCCGCTATCGATAAGGATTATTTTTTTTTTTTTGACGACGTTGATGATTACCTACGAACTCTCGAAAGGAATCGGCCGACAGCGTAGAACGCACTTGAGGGATCGTCTAAGAAAAAGTACGGTACACTTTTTGGACGGATTTTGGTCTTCAACGTGAATCGACCGGGGGCCGGATACAAGTGGAGATCGTTTCGGACGTTTTGAAACAAAGTTCTTCGGCTACGGGTGTACTCGCTTATTGGTTACGAGATTCGCTTTGAAGTCGGTCACTATCAATTGCATGTGACTTGGGAAGAAAATTTTCCCGTTAAACTGCTTTAATTACAATCAACTCTTCATTTTACTTTACATATTTTACATTCATTAATATCGCGCTATTGCCTATTCGCTCCGGCCTCCTTAAACGAGCTTCAAATGCGCCCTCGAGGTCAACCCATCCGGTTGTTAACCTGTTTATCGAAACCGACGTAAAAAAAAAAAAACCGGGATCACTCTAGATCGCGTGGGCAGTTTAACGGCTACGCTTTGGATGGATCACTGGTTTGGGAGTTGTGGTTCAAACGCGTTATTTAATATCCGAAAGCAATGATAAATAATCGTTGCCTTTGAAAAAAAAACGATTCTGAGCAAGCTCAGTTGTTTAGTGTACGTCCTGATAGATGTTTTCAAAGTTGTATACTTGGCTCGGAATTTTCGCGATCACTTGAAACATTCATCAAACATTTGTATAGTACCTATTTTGAAAGTATGTAAAAGTTTCAGCTTATCATTATTTTGGAAGTTATGTCCAAAAAATTAATAAACGCGATTAACGTTTCTCCTTAGTTTCTGCTTATTCTCTCATAACTGTAACATTTTCGGAATCGTAAATTTGGCAGAAAGTTTACTGAAATCCACCACGGGTATAACAAGTTGGGCATTCGTAAAATGTATTGGCCAACAAGATCGGAGCAAGGCATGTCACAAACACAAAAAAAAAAAAAAAACAAAACACGTCTTTGTAAGACCAAACGCTCGCTAACGTTTAAATACTAAAACGTGCACTTTGTAGAATTTTAAATACTTAAAGTATTTAAATACGTTCAATTTTAATGCAATTAAATTGGTGTATCGTGCGAATGCGTACTATCTAATCTAATCTTAATAACTACGAAAAGTGTTTTTAACAAGACTAATAACGACTGATATAATTTTTTATATATATATATATATATATATATTAAGGTTAATTTTTTGTATTGAAAATTTGTACAAGCGTTTCGATAGAGTATTAATTTTTTATAATGACCCGACTATTGTTCCAATACTTATGTGTTTATTTACATCTACAAACAAACTAAACTGATAAATGTGTACTCTGCTCTAATCATACACCAACTCTATTATTCTTATATTAGTCTTATATTAATTATTCTTATATTACATCAAACATTAATATTGTGAGTAATTCATATACAGAGAGAATATGATTTGCTCTTGCTTAGAAACGATACAGCTGTTTAACTATTCGCTTAGACCGACTAAGTAACGCGCTATTTAGGAACCGTTTCAAATTTATAACCAGTATACAAGTGTATATAAATAATTAATATCGTAAAAAAAAAAAGTGCAACCTAACGAGCTGATATCATAATTCTATCTATTACGTTTGCCGCGAGTTTTTTCGACGATGGACCAATGGCGAAAAATTACATACACGGCGGCCGTTTACATGTTTTTAATCGAATTTCAACCAATAGATCCGTATATGTCGGCTTACCTCACAGGCCCGAATGGAAACGTTTCCCTTTCCGAGGTAAATTATGACAAATATGAATACTGCAGAGTTTATAATTTCGTTCAAATGAAAATTTAATAAAATTGTATTTTTAAAATAGTACTAAAAAACGGTACTACACTTAAAACTCAACATCCAACTAATTATCCGTTCCTACGCGTACATGAGTGCCTATCTCTACATTTATTTTCCTGGTTATCTGCGTGAACCATTAACTATCAATAATTATACTTCAATAAATAATATATAGTCTTATATGAACAAAATCTTAAATTCTAAAAACTGAGAATTGCAAAAATGATATAAATAATACTACCTATCTAATTTCATCAAACTGTATTTTTTTCCCCTCGTAAATCCAAAGAGAAGTTATTAAACGCAAATAATAATTAATTTCAAACATTTTTTAAAATTATGATTATTTTATTTGATATTTTTACACATTATTAGAAAGAATAAATTACATTGCTTATGGTCGTTTCAATAGATTATAACTATTTTTGACTACGGTAATGTTTGCAATTTTTGTTATACATACAAATTTTTGATTTTAGGTTAAAGGCTCAACATTTTGCATGAATTCAATTTCAGAAACATGTATGTTACGAGTATTATAATACTGATTTTAATTATTCTAAAAAAAAAAAAAAAATTAATAAGGAGTGATTCGAAGAAAATCACAGTTTTGAGTTGGTGATGGGTCACTGTTTTGAATTATGCAGTATCTTTTTACAATTTGAAAGTAACAATTACATTTGCTAACAAAAAGCGAACTGTCATTAATAAACTCAACGCACAAAAGAATGTAAATTAAAAGTTTTGCATATAACTCAAAAATTATCTAAATTTTATTACGTCTATGCATCGTCCATTAAAACGTGAAATAGTTTTTCAAAATGTCAGTTCTGATTATGGAAAAGTTGTTGTAAAATAAAAAATAACGAAATAACAAAAAATACAATGATTTAAAAATGTCTATAAACAAAAATCAAAATATTTTTTAATACTTTTTAACGTAATATAGAAAAACTTTTTGCAAACCTTGTACCTATTTAATTTTAAAGTGTTTATATACGAAAATTACATGTTATGTGTAGCAAAACTTACAATAAATTCGAAATAAAAAAAATGGTATTTAATTGAAATATCAAAGATGTTTTTCTGTTTTAGGAACACATAACAAATTTTAATAAATTTAAATAATTTTTGAAAGTGTTATTAAATACATATGGACAAAGAAAAATCAAAATAACAAAATTATAACGGTGTAAAATGACTACAAAGTACTTTATTTCGCTTAAAACTGATTAAAATTGATTACGATTTTTTTAGTTTTGTTTAACCCAACGATACGAGAGTAAAATATCAATCGAATTTAGTAATTTTGACTAATTCGGTTTTAGATTATATTTAAAAAAAAAAAAAAAAAGAATTTCAAAAAATTCTTTATAATTTAAAAAACCATATCGGTCCGATTGGCTATCTTTGGAGGGATTATAATTTGTAATATCATGTAAAATTCGGAGAAATTCAAACATTCAAAACAGTATTTTTATTTAATAAGGTACAAAACATCATCACTGGAAGATTTTTTGGAGGAAAATCTTCCCCAATCACCGTACTATTTAGGTCCGTGTATCTTTTACTTCATATGCTTGATAAAATGTTTCATTTATTATAGGTGGCTGACGTCATCGAAGCTATCAAATCATATTCGGAGATGATCGTGGCGATACTCATGTCAGTAACCGCCGACTATTTCCTTTACAAGCCAAACCTCATATTTTTGACAATTTGGGCGTGTATTTCTTACTCGTTATTAGCAGGCCATCCTAGTGTAACCATTATTAGGGTAAGTACAAGCCATCAAACGTTTGCTACAACAGTGATACCATACAAAACAGAAAATTTTAACGTAGGAGTAGGTGTGCATCAGGGTTTAAGCCCTTACTTTTTCTCTCTAGTAATAGATGAAGTTACAAAAGAAATTCAAGATGAGGTACCCTGGTGTATGATGTTTGCTGATGATATTGGAGAAAATGTGGGAAAAGTTAATTATATGAGTGGAGATTAGCACTTGGAGTGAAGGGATTTAAGATGAATAGAAGCGGCACAATGTAAATGGAGTATAATTATGGAGGAAGAGATGCTTGACGATACAAGAAGATAAATGGCAGTAAGTGGTGACGTAATAGAAGAGGTAGAGAACTAAGTACCTAGGATCCTTTGTACAAAGGGATGGATATGAAACATAGAGTTAGATAGAGTGCGGTCGGATGAAATGGAGAAAAGAATTTCAATAAGGCTAAAAAGTAAGTTTTATAAGAGTGGTATGAGACCGACCATGCTGTATTGTTCGGAGTGTTGAGAGTAATAAGAATTAGAATAAGAAACGAAGTAGTATTGGTGTCGCATCAATAGTGGATTAGCTGAGGGAAAATTAACTGAGATAGTTTGAACGTGTGATGAGGAGAGAAGAAATTGAAGTAGTAAGAGCGGTTATCAAACGTTGATAGAAAAAAATATAGACTAAAGAAGAGATGGATGCGGAAACAATTGAAAAAGGTATGAGTGTTATTAATGTGTGTGTGTGTGTGCGTGTAGGGGATGTGAATAATCGTGATAGGACAGGGGAGACTGACCCCAAATAGTAGGGAGAAAGGCAAAGAAAAAGAAGAAGTTTACTTAAAAAAGCATTTAGAATACATTTAAACAGTATTTGTATTTTCAAATACTTTCTACTAATACGTATTTTGAATTTAATTAATTTGGCGTGCTCAAATACATATTTATTGTGTACGTTTGAATGGTATTTCTAACAAAAATGTGCTCTTCATATACCGTACAGCTTTCCGCGGTTGGCATCGGCGCGATATCCACTTCCAGCGTTTTGGTTTACAGCTACGTGTTCGCCCAAATCGAGGACACGGATCAGTTTCAGATGGCCACCTCAATCGTCACCGTGGCCGTGCAGCTTGGAAAGGTGGCCGGAAACTTGTCGGCGCAGCTCATCGCCACCGCGACCGGTGGAAGCTACGCTCTTCTGCCGTACGCCACCGGGTTCTGTAAATCGATAAACTTAGTTTGACTAATCATTTAAGAGGATAAAATCAAAAGTGTGGAAAAAAAATGTTTCAAGTAGACCTCATGACGAATTGAGATAAGTTTTCAGATAAGCGCGATTCGGGATGGCTAGAGGGTCAGTCTTAAGCCCTTCAACTTTATAAAAAATACACAAAATAGCCAATCTCGGAGGAGATTGCTATTTTCAAAAACTTTAACTTAGCCTGTAACTGAAATTTGTCAAAAAGCGTAGTATACGACCCTCCACCCCCATTCAAGAATAGTTTGTAAAAATTGTAATTTTATACGCCCAACATAGATGCACCACTCACCCCACAATAGAAGGTGGAGCAAATGCGCCACATTAAGTAGGTGTTTGGCGTCACTGGAAATGAAACTCGGATAATATTGATTCTAATAGCGCGGCTTCCATACTGATTTCTTATTATTAGAGTATAATAGGACACCTAGTTTGCGATATAGGTAGTTATTTAGCTAAAATAAATGTAGCGACGTATTATTTTTGAGGAGGCCGTACAAATTTTTGTGACAGTTGAGCATTGCCCTTATTTCCCACATGCCTATTTCCCTGTTGATAATCGGTAACATAATAATATAACTGTTTCATTCACTAAAAAATCCCATGGATTAGCCATAATAGTAACTGAGAAGTGGTCAAAAAATACACACATTAAGACAAATTTAGCACAAAATGATGGTTGTTTCTTTTTTAACATTTTACACCAAGCCATCAAATTTATTTTCCATATAACCATAAATCGATAGGGAGAAAATTGTACTTGACTAATTAAATTGATCACATGACTATACCTATATAAGAAAATAATTTTTACTTAAACATAATTCGATCAGTATAATAAAAACAAAATTATAAAAAACCCGGTTTTATTGGTGATTTTATAATAATAATAATAGGTTACTACGTTAGATTTTTACGTAGCGTCTTTTGTTAATAGCAATGTTCCTGGCCATCGTGTGGGTAAGTCTACTACCGAAGATCAAACGAAAAACATATGTGCCGATCACTGCAAATGGACAAGATGAGAAATCTCCGCTTCTCAAAAAAAGTACAGAAAAATTAAACGGAGAGGTAAATGGTAAGTAATCTTAACCGACAAACGAAGAACGCATTGACAAGAAGCTATAATTATTAATAATACATATTGTAATTTTACACTTCTTGCAGATGAAAAAAAATCAAACAAAAACTATGATAGAGTTAAGCTCGCCTTGAAAGAAGGACGAAAAAACTTTAAGACTTCATTCTCCAATCCAATCGTATTGAAATACAGTTTATGGTTTATACTTGGCATGGCAGGGTACTTTCAGGTCAGTTTCAAATGATTTTTTCATTTGCATGAATCTGAAAAGTGTAAATGAACATTAATTAGAATACTATTTTACAGCGCGTAAATACTAGTCTATATTGCATCTATCATCTAGCCTATATAATACTATCTATATTGCATTTACAACATTTTACTTTACCTTCTCAGTAATTTTGTTTGCATAAAATCGGAAGTCTATTATATAATCAAAAATAACCAATTACAAACTTACAGCACAAAACTTTGTATTATTATATTTTATTTTACTTTAATCTTTGAGTGAATATAAATACACAACCTAATTCGACGTGTTTTTATCTCGTTTTTGGTACTACACTGGTATTATTTTTACAGCAATTAAGAGTATACTCGTGTTAAAATAATATTTCCAATGAAAATCATTTGCTCTGATTGCCATTTTAATATTTTTACAGGTTACGTCTAATAGGAACGTACTGTTCTCGTACGTCGTTCAAAGATCAGCTGGTGAACAAAACGTGAATTTGAACGGATTGGCCGAGGCTTTGATTACGTTGTTCGGTTAGTACGACGTACACACATGATATGTTTTCGTTTTTATCCGGTTAATTAACCACGAGTGCTTGATTTTGGGGGTACGTGGGAGTATAGTCCCCCATTTTTTTTTACATTTTAGTTGTTTTAACATCAATACAAATTTAATTTATTATTTCACTGCGTTCCCCTGAAATTTTTTATCCAAATTATGCACTGTAACTAACCGAATGGTTAAACGAATGATTATTCTTATATCTTATTATTATATCTTATTATTCTATATCTTCTTCTCTTCTTTCCAACTATTTGCCACTCTTGTCCTACATACATTGCTCAAATTATTTTTGTTTTTTTATAATTGAATGTGACGGCATTTTCCAAGGGTCACGAGCTGGCTATTGAAGCAAAATGTAGGCCATTCAAATTGACAATGTTGACTTAACGGGAACATTGTATACTGTTAACGGTTGTTTTGTCGCGGAGGTCAATGATCGTCCTAGGTTATTTGCACCCTCGGTAAAACTTCAGGGGGTAATAATTTTTCTAGGCGAGTTCCGGCATCAATATCTTAAATTTTAAGCCGCCCGAAACGTTTTGCAGCGGCAGAAGCGTATAAACATCCTAGAAAATTGATACGGAGGGATTACGGATTGTCACCGAATATTTGGTTATATAATTTTTCGGTTTATTATACCCTCGGTGCGAATTACCTGGGACAACCGTATCACGGACAATTAGAGGGGTGAGTTAGGGGTAGTAGGTACGATTTTACTGGGCCGTTTAATATTACGATAAAAAAGTGAAACGATGGAATTCGATCAATGTTCGCAGGAGCCGCGGGAGCGTACATAATGGGCCTAGTGCAAGTAGACTGGACTCGTTACGGCGATTTGTTCACCACGATCTGTTCCGCCATCTTAAGTGCTCTCATGCTGTCGTGTTATTTTTACAGCCAACTGTATTTGGTGTACTTGACGTTCATGTTGTATGAAATGACATTCCAAGCACATTTCATCTTGGCCATGTGAGTGCATGAGACGCGTCCAATTATGAAATATAGAACCGCGACATTGAACAGGAAAAAATTTAATAAAATTAATACGATATTTACATAGGTATTATTATATAATACCTTCAAGAACAGGCGATTAGACGTAAAGGAAAATTCGATTGAACTGTATTATTGTTTATTTTTGAGTTTGGGAAAAATTTGTTCTCCCGTGGTCTAAATAAAAAGTCCAAAAGAACTGTCACCAAAATGTGGTTTCTCTACATGCTATTTAAACCACTTTTAAACGGGTTTTACATACATAACTTATGCTATCGAAAATAGTGACTTCATTTATTCAACTGCGCGACATTTTTGTTTTATTGTATAACGTTACGTCTCATCGAAATACTCGTAATAATTCATATATAATCTAACAACGCGTTTAGTCTACAAGGAGGAAACCTGCCTTCTGTATTTGTGTATTTTTTTAATATATATATAAATGAATGTTTTTAGAACCGAAATGGCGAAACGTTTAACAAATCAATGTTATTCTCTTATATTCGAATTTAACTTCATTTTGACCGGAATATTGAGCAATTGTATAGTGTTAATCACGGTACAATTCAATTTCACGGGAATAACGATTCCAGGCAGGGTAAGTGCCGTTTATTGCAACCTAATATCGTGTAAAGAAGTACATTTTTAGTTTAATTTTTTAATTTTAGTTTTTGTTCATCGGTGGCTTATACGTCGCACTCGGAGTTGTATTCTCGTTCAACTACATACTTGAATCCAGGAGGAAAAAAACCGTGTTTTAATTTTGATTTTTATTGTTTGAATAGTTAAATTCTTAAATGATTTTGTACAAACAGTTGATACGTACCCTTCATTATGTACAACATATATTATATAGGTATATTATATACCTAAACTGCACACTTGTATTATTGAATTATGGTAAGTGGTAGTTACAAAGTACCAAAATCGGTTGGGGATTGTAGTATTGGAATATCAACCAAGACTTTAAAACATACATTATCGATAATTGTTATAAAAACATTTGTTTTTAAGAAGTTTCTTTTGATTACTACTGCTTGAATTTTGGAAAATCGCTTGATGAAAATTTAAATCGTTAACGTTTTCGGAGCTCTGAATCAAAAAATTATGCATATACACAAAAACCTATTAAAAAAAAATCTTTTTTAAACGAGTAAAATGTGAATTCTTACTAAAACATTTAAACGTAATTAAAAATAGTTGGTACTTGATACTAGTCAATCGTCGAGAAATTTCATTTCTTATAAAAAATTAAATCGATATCATGTTATATTTTTAAGCAAAAATTGAGTTTAAACTTAACCACTTACATTTTTGTAAGCAAGATAAACACTGAGGACAAATCGCCGTAACGAACCCAGTCTATCATATTCGTACTTGGCCCGTGATGAACGCGCGACAGCGGCAAAATGTTGATTTAATAATATTATGATCATAGGTGAAATTAACATAAGAGGTAAAGTATAGGCAATTACATTCACATATTTGATTCGAACATTTAGCAAAATATAGGCAATTTATACCACATTTCATGCATTTAAATGAACAACCTTACCTCACGAGAAAAGTTCTACCGTCTCGTAGAATCAACAAAATTATAACATAATATTTTTTTTTATATATACTGATGTAATATAATATTATGAACTAAAGTCAGTTTTAAATTCACACTTTGATTTTAATCTAAACTACAATATGAACTAACTGTGTGTGAAATTGATATTTTTTATGAAACCAGATCATTATTCAAAATTTAAGTGTTAAAAAAAAACTTGAGTGCGACTTGTAAAATGTTTTAAGATTTCAATTTCAAAAAAAGCTCAAATGTTTCAACTCTACGAGGCAGGCGAACTTTTCCAGCAAAGCATTGTTTGAATGAAAAATGGTATTGGCATCCCTTAAGAAGTTTTTTTGTAGGCAATGTAATCGCATCCATATTTGATGCGTTTTTGTGTGACAAAATGAATGGAGCAAAATTTTTTTTTCCTAATTAGAGTTATTTTCCACCCAAACAGTGGTCGCGCCATGCCGCGTCGACAACATATTGAACTTGCAAACGCGATCGTCTTGGAAAAACGATTTTGCGTCTCTGCTTTTTAACATTTTCTATATCAGTTTTTCATCGTAAAAATGACATTATTATATAGGGCATAAAGATCGAGCAACAACTAACAATAAAAAAATGACAAAAGAAATGTGTCATCTCTCTGAATGTTCAACTGCGTTTAAATACGAGTATATAAATGATCACTGAAATTTAAAGAATACAAAATATTTATATTTCTTTACAAAAAAAAAAATTCAATTAAAAATATTTCTTCAATTGTCTAATTTTGTATTATGTTTGTCTATTTACTATAATTATCAGTTCAATATTACGCGACGTTGCCATGTTTCATTCTATACTAACTAAATTAACTTTATTTATAACTTAATACAACTTTTCTTTTAATAACTTAACCTGGGTTATTTGTATTTTTATAATTTCAGTTAATTTAATTTGAAATGTTTACTTCACCATATTGTTATGTGTTAAACATTGTACGAACAATTTTAATACCAACGTATAATGGGATTTTTTTTTTTTTTTATTAAATTAACTTCAGCTAAGGTACCTAATTGTTATTTTATTCAAACAACATGTTACATAACTAATAAACTCAAAATATTTTTAAGCATACGATTCATAATTAAGTTTGGTTTTGTAACCGTAGTTATTCAAGTTAACACAAATCATTGACTTGCTCAGTTATATGTTTATTCATACCGTGTTTACTATCAATTCAACCACACAAGAACTCATTTAATTAATCTGTATTCTATAATAAAACAGTTCTCTTTTTTTTTTTTTTTTATTTATTAGCTACCTACATAAATTGTTCGTTATCTATTTACAAGACAACTAATAGTCATTATCTTATGAACTTGTTTAAAACCGATGCGTTTCGCTGTATATGCAACACTCATCGCCGTATAACACAGCCAGGCACTACAGGAATCGTATAAAATCTATAATTTATATAGAATTGTAACTAATATTTTTTTCAAAGTTTATTAGACGTAAAATAAAAAAAGGTATACTTTCATCTAAGACTACTCAAAGAAATAATTAATTGTACTTAATACGTCTATTTCAGCGATGGAAAAATGGAAAAAAATCACGTGTATGACGGCCATTTACATGTTTCTAACCGAATTGCGACCGATAGAACCATATATGTCGGCTTACCTCACGGGCCCGAACGGAAATGTTTCTCTTTCTGAGGTAAAACGTAAAAATATGATTGAAATATCTATAGAATTTTAATTTGTATACGAATCAAAACCTAAATTAGAAATTTAAAAACCGTCAAAAGCAAAACTAAACATAAAACTATCCCTCCTCATTCCTATCGGAAGTAGTATTTTACTTATGTTTTTTATTCTTATTTGTTATTACTAACATAAGAACCGCGTTTTATTGGTTTCGCGTTCTGAAACAATAATATTTCATTTTTTAGTTAAATTAGTTGTACCCTTCAATTTTAATTCCGAAAGAATAAAAATCTACGAACAGTGAAAATGTTATAAATCGCTCTACTATTCATTTTCATAGGTTTCGAACGTGACAGAAGATGCGTTTATTTTACAAAAATGTGTTTTTTACTGTTAACATACTTTTCCTAGTTGCAGAGTTGCTTTGTAACTAAAAATTGTATTCAATTAAAAATTTAAAAATTCATTTTACGTCGATTCAATTCTAGTAATAGAAATTTTTTCGAATACCTATGTGGCAATATGAACGTATTTAATTTTATTTATTAGATCATTATTATTATTTTTTATATATAAAAAATACGTTCCTTTTATCTCGACCCGAAACTTTCGTACAGCTAAAATATAATATCAGTCGGCACGGACGCAATTTGGAGAACCAAAGATACAAATTTTGTGAGGTTATTCCATATTTAGACTCTACCATAAGATTTATGTGATGACTTCGCACAACTTTTCAAAATTTTTGCGGGCTCCTTTCGGGGCCCTAACTTATCGTCAACAATGTGCCAGCTTTTCGGTAACTAATAATAAAATCTATATTTTTAGGTGGGCTACGTGGTCGAAGCCATCAAATCATATTCATCTCTGGCTGTCGCGTTGGTCATGTTAGTCACCGCCGACTTTCTCCTGTACAAACCAAATCTAATATTCTTGACCGTTTGGTCGGGTATTTCCTATTCGCTCTTAATAGGCATGCCTAGTTTGACGCAGATCAGGGTAAGTATAACTTCGATCAAATGTTCTATTTTAAAGTGTTTGAGTAAATATATTTGAGTAAAAGTACTCGGACACTAGAAAAGTACTT
>CM029359.1:16140379-16162235 GCA_017140985.1 Hormaphis cornu
AAAAAAAGCCGGAAACACTCTAGGTCGCGTGGGTAGTTTGATGTTGTAGATCATTTTTCTGGAAGGCTTATATAGAAGTTGTTTGTTAAATCTGTAAGCAATTAAAAATTGCCTACAAATATTACGATTCTGAGTGAACTCAAATAGAGAAGTAAAAAAATTACTCTTAAAGTTTACCGATTTAAATACCGTGTTAAAATTTTAAACCATTTGGACCATTGTTTTTATTGAATTAAAAAACGTATTACGTTTTAAGTATCAACAGTGCGCAATTTCATTGTTATAATCGAAATAGCACTGTTTTTCAATAATTTTTTTGTACGCGATCGGAATTTGTAGGGCGGATTTTTTCAAAATTTTTTTATTCAGACAGAAAATTTTGTTTTACATAACGTTCTCGGTTTAAAAATAACAAATGTGTGCGAGATACAAATTTTCAAAAAATTTTCAACTTTAAGTCACTAAATATAAAAATTAGGAGAACAGATTTTCGAAATTTCTTAGTAACATATGTATTTATATGTTAAAAACCTTGTATTAAAGTTTCTTAACTTTTTGTGAAAAATTAAATTTTTATCGAACAAAAATTACAAAAAAAAAGAAAACTGTCGAAAATTCCCAAGTTCTATACTTAGCTCAAATATTTTCGAAATTTTTTAAAATTTTTTCAGACCTATGTCTTACTAGTTTAAATGTTACGTGAAAGTTTCAACTAATTTCGATCATTATTGGGGAAGTAATGGCCAAAAATATAAATTTATTATGTCACAAACACGCTTGTCGTAATTTTTAACGGTTTTCCTTTGATTTCTGCTTAGTTTATATACTGTGACTTTTTCATTTTCCAACTCTTTTAATTTATAACCCCTAAAAGTACCATCTGTGTCTATATACCTATCATTAGAGATACTGGCTTTAAAAATCGGAGCATTATTGAAGAAGTAATCGAGATTGCATAGTGGTAAAAAGGAAAAAAAACACACATCATGTGATAACCAATACGTTCTCCGTTACACTCAGAATCTAAAAAAGGTGCTTAATCTCACTGAAATGATAGCCGCCCAGACAACTGTTGATTTGACGTCAACTAACGTGTTAATTTTTTTATTATCATGCATGCCAGTAAACCATATAAATTATAATAACTTTTTATAGGGGAAAACGAACGAGACAAACGAGGTGGCATTGTTAAGATTGCCTTGAAAGAAGAATGGAATAGCTTTAAAACATCGTTTTCCAATCCTATCGTGTTGAAGTACAGTCTGTGGTTTATATTTGGCATGACGGGATACGTTGGGGTCAGTTTCAAATGCTTGCATTGATTTACACTTGATAAGTGAATCCGTTTAGCTTACTGTTATGATATTTCAATACGAGGCAACAAAACGATCATAAGTTTTCATAACCTATCACTTGCATATTTTTTTATTTTAAATAACAATAGGTGATGATGTATCGAGTACTTAATTAGCGTTCATCTAATCATTATCAAATGATTACGATTTATGTACCGTAATATTACGATATTAGAAATTGTAGACGTTGTAGAAAAACGTTACAATTTTTTCAAACTTTTTTTTTTATTTTTAACTGGAAAACAACACGACGTTTTTGTAAAGCGTCTTCTTCACATGTAAAACAATTACAGGGTCCAGGTGTTGTGTGTCAAATTTATTTTTGTTTTTCCGCTACCTACACTGTTTGTGTGAACGTATAAAGTTAGATGGGGTTCAAGATTGGGACGTATTATCGGAAGAATATTTTTTGTTTTGACCTATAAATTAAATCGCATTGTTCCTGAACAATATGCGGACTAAAAGAATTAATTATCCCACATGTGGTCGATTTTAGATAAATAGTTACATTCCTAATTTTAAATTTGTCAGCATTTCCTTACATAAAAACTTTATTTTTCTAATTCGAGTACTGCATCCAATTCGTAACTGTAAAAAAAAATTTTTTGTTCACGTATAATATTATGAGCTATAACTAAAGATAGTTTTTTTCTTGTCGATTTTCTTTTTTTTTTTTTAATCCAAGTTTGTTATCAACCTCTGGTTTTATTTAAAAAAAAAAACAAACAAACTTTTCAGACTGAAATTTGTTAAAATTCAACTAACCATATTTTTATATTTTCAAGGTTTTGCCAGTAATGCACGTGATTCGGTCAGATAACTAGGAATAGTAGAAATTTAGTAGGTAGATAATATCTACCAATTTACTATAAAAAAATTCATTCAATAAATTGATACCGTTAGTATTTAGTTTTAGTCCAGGTTATATAAATTATAAGTGTAATTATAGTTAAAGTGTTTACCATAATTCCTCGGTTTTGTTCTTTGGACGCTTACGTAATAAGCGAAGTATTCAATAACGAAGCTGTTTATACGTGTTTATTGTATCGAGTTAAACATTAATCATTATTTACAGTTAACAGTGGAAAAAAAGTGTTTAAGTGAACGTGGTTAGCGTGTTTTATATAACTTATAACATTTATATCAACTAACTGACTCATTAAAACAAGTTAAGTTTAGATCATATTTCACGATATTACACGAACTATAATATCCTTATTTATAATCAAAGCGTAGCAAAAGATGACGTTTTGATTTTAAAATTTGTTTTCTTGTTTTTTTCTATAACCCCGTTTTTTTGTAATAAAGTTGACCTATACATTAAATCCCTCCAAAAACAGATAACTAGATAAATATATAACTTAATTTGAAGAAATTCACTTATTTTTTGACTTATGATCCAAAATCTAAATAGATTGAATTTCTGAAAAATATTTCAAATGACAGATAGACAAGTAATTGAAATTTCCACACATATTCATTTTAAAAAGTAATATGCATACGTTGTCGTTAACATTTGATTTCGATTATTTTTTACAGGGAAGTATAGAACTATAAAATTTTCAGATCAGTTATCCTATGCAGATACTTCGTTTCAAAAAACCTTTGATTTTCAATTTAAAGATTTGAAACTTGAATACAAGCACCATATCATATAATTTTCCTGTCTGGTTAAGATAATTTGACAATCGGTCGGCAACACAATTTTGTTTTTTAGATTTTCATTAATCGTTACTATTCCGATATTTCAATACCTTTTTATTTTAGCAGTAACTCATTCAAAATGATAAAATGTTTAAATTATTTTCACCAGTTTTAAACTAAGTATAGAAAACACATATTGAACACTATAATTTTACACATAATAGGCTCGTAGACTCGTGATAAAATGATTAGTATTAAAATTAAATAATTCATCTTTGAAACGGACCTGGTTCTTATATAACATATGTTTTCGTTTCATTTTAATACGCTGTTTATTTTACAACACTCATACTGATGTTTTAATATCATGATGAACTAACAATATTGACCTAAATCCTCAGAATGAGCTGTCATAATGTACAATAGTTAATTGTGTACGAGTACTATTTACTTTCGTAATTAATTTCTCATTTCCATTTTTGTATTGCAGGTTTTATCCAATAAGAACGTACTTTACTCATACGTTGTTCAAAAATCAAACGGCAATCAAAACGTGGAGTCAAACGGATTAGCCGAAGCTTTGGTTACGTTGTTCGGTCAGTGACTTCACAAAATGTGACTTCATTAAATCCGACAAAACAATCTGACTGTTGAACGAACATTAAAATAAATGAACAAATTATACATTTCAGGCCGGGAGAGTTAATAATTTGTTAATACTCGAATTAATCAGTCGCCTAACGAAATTCGTTTTACCTTAATTACGAGTCATACGTGTTTGCAAACATTTTGAGTTGATCATTTAAGTTATACACATAACAAAGACGTGTCTGTCGCATTTTTATAAAAAAAACTTCGAACAAGAGTTGAAAAAAAAATAACATTTTCGAGTATATTTATCAAATCGTTATCAACATTTTGCAGGAGCCGCGGGCGCGTTTATCATGGGCCAAGTACGAATAGACTGGGTTCGTTACGGCGATTTCTTCACTGTGGTTAACTCCATCGTCGTAGGCACTCTCACGCTGTCGTGTTACTTTTACAGTCAACTGTACCTGGTGTACCTAGCAAACATTTTATTCGAGATGATAATCCAAGCGCAATTCGTCTTGGTCTTGTGAGTGTAACATATACGATATATGTATTAAAAAAAAGAGTCCAAAAAATATTGTGAAAAAAAAAAAGAAACTATTCCTGTGTAATTTTGATGTTCATGTTCAATTTGTAAGCTATAGATTATTTATGAAAATTTCTAGTCTCCTCTGCGCGCCATTTTAAGTTACATCTACGTTTAACGAAAAAATCGTCTTTATTCGTTGTTGTATTTATGGCGGCAAACAATCTTTATTCGTTCCAATAATGTGTGGGTCACACTTTTGGTGGGTCACCGGTTTGGAAAGAGTAGAATGATGTTTATAATGAATTGATTGTGAGTAGGTATGCATTACTTACAAATACGATTATACGATTCTGAGAGAGCAATTTAAAATTTTATCTATGTTTGACCGAAAAATGTTCAACAATTTTTATATCTTTTATGACGATAACACTTTATTGCGAGATTGTACTGTGCCCAAGATTTGGTGACCTGAATACCATAAAATACCTATTACTTACGTGCAGACTTGGACGACAATATAAGTTACTCGTTACTCGGATGAAATTACTTTTCAATTAGGTGACGGTAACGTTCTTTTTTATGTAAAATACATCAATTATAAATATACACAGTAAAGACAACGCTTTTGTGTCTGATTTAAAATCGATTTTTGCTTGAATATCAAATTTTCGTAGAGAAAACTAGATAAATAAATGAAATTTACCTTAAAATGTTTGATACATTTTTCGATTGTTCAACTATAGAATTGTTTAAATGTTAAAAAAAAACCGAATTTATACGTGACCCATTAAATTTGATCTTTTTATGTCATCTTTAAATAAGAAAATAAAAGTTTTTAATTATTTTATTTCTATACAAAGCAATATCACTTTTTCTGTGAATTTTATGGAAATATCATCGATCCCTTTAAAAAAAATGTTATGTTATTTGAAGATTATTTTTTTTAAAAAAAACTAGTGAAATTAGTGACTTGGTTATTTTAATTTTGACGACAAACGTGTAACTTTTCTTAGTTACATTTTAAATTTTTGAGTAAGAAACCTAGGGGTTCAACACTGCATTTACATTCTACGTGTTTAAAAAAAAGTTTTTCATAGAATTTATTTGTGCATTTATATGCTTTTTGAGCCAATCAACGGCTTCGAAAACTCGAAAACTTTTTATTTGTAATCAAGTGATCCACGCAACAATAGTCAATTAAAAAAAATTACTTTAAAATCTTGTTTTTATTACAATGTTGTAAAAAATATTGTTTTCCTTTTTATTAAATTATAGGTACCTACCCAAATTTGTCTGAAATATTTAATACATTATTACACTCCCAAATCATCATATTATTTATAATTAGCAATATTTTTAACAAAACGTTATTTTTGTGACCGATTCAGTTACCATTTGTCTATGCTTTATTTTATGATATCCGTATGTTTTCAGCACCGAAATCGCAAAACATTTAACAAAAAAATGCTATTCACTTGTATTGGAATTTAACTACATTGCATCCGCAATATTGGTCAATATCGTTACGTTAACCCTAATACAGTTTAATTTCATGGGCATTACTATTCCAGGCAGGGTAAGTGACAATTTATAAAACATGCACAGTAATCAATCGTAAGCTTATAAAAAAAAAAATTTAATTTCATATCCAATAAATTGTACCTACTGTTTTTGGTTTTAGTTTTTGTTCAACAGCGGTATTTTCTTCGCGCTTGCAGTCTTGTTTTCATTCAACAGCATACACGAATTAATAAAGAAAAAAACAACGTTTTGAATTATTTAGTTTAACTCATATCAAAAAATTTTGTTCAATTGTTTTACTTGTGTTTTTTGACATGGATTTGTAAAAAAAAAGTGTTGAAAATGTGAATTTCATTTGTTTTAAGCCATATTTATTTGCTATTTTCTTAATTACTGTATACTGAATCTTCTAATAATATTGTAGTGACAATTTTTTTTCTATTTATGTGTAGATTTTACATAAATTTTTTTGTCGTATCAGAATTTTTTTTTAAATATAGAATTTTTCTTAACTTTATACTATTACATGATCCTTTAAAGATAGATGATTGGAAATTCAGAGTTTGATATCGCACTTAAAAATTAAAGAAATGTATTGGAATTTGAATTTAAATAATTTTGTTCACTCTAGTGGTGTGTTAAAATTTCAAATTAAATGATGTGCTTTAAACATTTCGTATACTTGATCATAACTAAAAAGTTAAACGAAATTTAAAAAATAATTTAGGTTCCTACCAATAACTTAACTTTAGCCAAAATATTTTGTGTAAAGATTTGAGCAGTTCTACTAACCTCCGGTTAATAACAGAAAAAATATAAAAAAAAAATGTCTGTGTAACGTAATACGCTCATAATATAAAATATCTAAATTACTTTGAAGCTTTTTGATGCTTTTGATTTATTTCAAATAGGATTTTGGACACAAAAGAAAAGTGTTCTTTACAATATGGTATTTAGTTATACTGTATATATTATATATGAATAAATTTAAATGAGAAAATGCATTTTTTCTAACGAATGATTGAGTAAACTGAAATTGTACAATTCAAATATGTACATTGTATCTATAAAATTGTCATTACTAGATGGTGCAAATGTGGAATTAACATTCTTATAATAATTTTTGTGTGCGGTTTTGGTTCTTCCGAACCCTCTTCGACTCTTACTTTGTGAATGTTAACTCTACTCTTATTCGTTGAAACAACAATATTCGCATTATTTTACTGTAATAAATAAGCAGAACAATGCTACAAAGTTTTTAATATTAACTCAAATTGAACGCAAATGGCATCGCTCATCGATTATCGATTATGTTGAAATTAAATAATTATCAAACGTGTTAGTAAAATGTTAAAACAAAATAAAAAATGTCCATTAAACAGAGTTCGCAAACATTGTACAAAAATAAAAATATATAGTGATTCTATTGCAATAATAATTAGCTATTATAGTATTATCTGAACTACTTATTCATACAATTTACACGTGATCAAACAATATTATCTATAACATATGGTTGGCATAAAAAAATATGATTGTGTTGATGATTTTATTTTAATACAAACAAAAAGTTTATTTAACTCATAAATACAAATACTGCTCATTTATAAATTAATAAATAAATGATAATATTATACTAGTTTTTCCAAGAAGAACCAATGTTTTGTTTCGTTCCTTTTTTTTGTGTTTACTCGTTTAAATAAGTAAATAATTTTTAGTTACAGGTTTACCGGTATACATTTTTCAATTTCTATCTAAAATTACATTTGATTGTCATTTGTTATTATTGTCAGTTACAGAGACAACGGCGTGGATAATTTTTTTACTTATTACTACAACAAAAGTGATTAACTTAGATAATATACTTATGCTATCTAAGTTTTTACGTACAAATTTTTATAACTTGTTGAAAATTTAATTTTTTGCACACTTTGAACTCCAATATTTTTTTATCATTAGTAGGTATGTTTAATCTGAATACGTAACGTTCTATAAATTATTTAACATGTAAAATATTATTTTCTTAACACATCTTATAAGCATGATGTAAAATACATTAAATTATCATCATTCATTTGAACTCATCCAATAGTATAAAAAAAAAAAGAATTTTTTTTCTTTATCAAGAAATATCGACTACCTATCCAATCACGCAAACTTTATACATTTTAATGAGCCATCGTTTTGACTGACCAGTCCGTAATACATCTTTAATACTACTGAACGTAAACATAGTTTTAAATACATAACAACACCTGTTTGTCGCTCGTAAAAAATGAACAGAAATAAATGAATATTTGCAAATCGTTCATAAAAGAATACAAACACATCTTTGTCAATCATGGAAAGAGAACATAAAATAACGTTAATGGCCGCTGTCTTCGTATTTTTGAGTGAAACTCGACCGTTTGAGCCATACAGATCAGCTTATTTCGTTGGGCCGGACGCAAATATTTCCCTTTCTGAGGTAATAAATAATTACATAATTTGTTTGTGGCCGTGTAGGTACCAACTACCAAGGCGATTTACACACGATTATGAATTTGAATTAATAAAACTTTGACTGTTGTAAAAAAATAAAAAACGAACAACCTAAACGAAGATATCTTTTAAATTTAGCAATAAAATTATTCAAGTTAAAATTTTCGTTTTTAACCATCGATTTTTTTTCTCCGTCCAACCGCGTCCGAACCGATTCGTCCGCGTTACTCTTATGATTCCGACTTTTATTTTAATTTGTTTATACTTCACACCTATGTAAACAGTATAAAACAATATCCGTCGAAGACGGAAACAAAAAATACCGGTGTCCAAAAAGTCAATATTTTGGAGAGAAAAAATTCTCGGGTTTTAGGTACCTTGTGCAAAACAAAAACGATTAATTTTGATCAACGCGCGCGTGTTTGGATGTTCAGGTGGCCAACGTGATCGAGTCGATCAAACAGTATTCAGCGCTGTTCGTCGGCGTTCTAGTGCTGGTCACCGCCGACTATTTCCTGTACAAGCCGAACATTCTGATCTTGACCGCTTGGTCCAGTATCTCGTTCCTGCTCGTGACGGGTTCGCCGAGCGTGACGCGGCTGAGGGTCAGTAAAATAATATCGAATTGTTACCCGCTGTTATCCTGCACTTTCCGAAGTGTCTGAAAACTATAACTAAACATTAACGAGTCGATTTCGTTCCCGTTGTCGGACAAACGGTCTTAGCATTGACCGAACGAATCCGAATGGACCGATTTCAATTCGGATGAAAACGTTTCGAGAAATCGATTCCAATCGAATTCACTCGTCTGAGTATGGGACGCGCGTAGAACCCGGCATGATCGAAGCGTTTTTGATTTTTTTTTTTGAAATTATAAAAAAATTGAATAACAGTTTCAAATAGAGTGCCCGAAAGAGGAGTGATTACGGATACAGAAAATGTACGTTCTTCGCTCGCCCACGCACAATCTGTAAGTGTCGTGAGTAGTGTTTGAAGTTCGAAATATTTCACCGAGTGTCGAAACGATTGATTTTCTTTTAATCGTGGAACGATGCGAAAGCAGATCTGTGGTGGCGACGCGAACACATCACGGTAGAACCAATGTGGTTCCTGTTAAAAAAACCACCACGAGTTTAAGGGTGTGTACCGTTCGCTTACTCTCAATAACAGAGTGTATTTTCTTTCTGAGATCATTGAATAGTGAAAAAAATGTTCGTGTCGCGCGGCAAGAGAAATCTACCTCGACTTGTCGACGTTTTTTTCCTTGAAATATTTCAAAACGTTTCGTGAAACGCCAATTTAAAATACAAGCAGTCTAAAGTTAAAACTCTGCGCCTTTTAAACCGTCGTTCAAACAGGTGGCGATGGTCGGCGCGGGGGCTATGTGCAACACGAACATTTTGACGTACAGCTACTTGTACGCCCAGATCGAGGACTCGAGACGATTTCAGACGGCCACCGGCGTCGTCACGGCCGCCGTTCAACTCGGGCGAGTGGCCGGAGACCTGTTGGCGCAGTACACGGTCAACGCAACCGGCGGAAACTACACTCTGCTGCCGTACGTCACCGCGCTAAGTAAGCACACTTGGCCGACCCGAATGACGTATAAAAAGTTTTTAAAATTAAATTTTCCATCATCGGCGCGAAACCTATTTTCATCAGCGTAGTGCTCCCCAAAACTGTTTAGCCCGCCGAAATATTCGATCCGTCATAACAGCCCTCTGTTGTGATCTTAAAAAAAAAAACGCGAGTCATTTTATCAAGCCAGGGCTACGCGTCAAACGGTATTTCAAATTTCGATACTGGTCAAACGTTTTCTATATCTGAAAGTGTATAAAATAATGTATAAACATGGGCTGAATATTAGTTAGGAGAGGAGAGAGAGAGCTACAATGTCGCTTATGGATGAATAAAATGTTTCTTACGCATTTTGTTTTTCGTGGATAAGAAAAAAAAAATTTACACTTTTTTTACAGACTTTCCTTACGACGTTCTCCCTCGGCACTGTATTGGCCCATCATGGATGCGAGGCGTGAGGAAAACGCACTCCACGTATGTTTATATTGATATACTCATCCCTATCGTCCATTCAAAAGTATAAAAAAAGAAATTTTATGTGAGATCGTCTGAAAAAGCAACCGTGTTTTCTGGGAAAACAGCAGACGAACGTTTAACAGTCGAATCACTTTTTCCATCACAAATTCGATTAGTCCGTTATAAAAGTACAATTAATTATACTTGCCACGATTTTCTGTAAGAAAACCTCAAGCTCTTGAATTTTTAACATCATAATTCAATTGTCCATTCGGACCGCGTAAAATATCAGCTCCATTCCACTTATTGTTCAGGTCGCTCTAAAACGCGCGCTTTTTTTCTTTTGAGGTTTTGCTGTTTCATTCATTTTCGTACGTTTGTTTACAGCACAAAACAATTACAATTAGTTTTTGTTTTCAGTATTGTTCTTGGCTTTCGTATGGACTATTTTTCTACCGCCCGTTGAACGAAAAGCTCGGCTTTCGAGTAAACCGTCCAGCGAAAAGTCGTGGCTTCTCGAACGGAGCACAGAAAAAATCGCCCGTCACGTGAACAACGGTACGTAAACGAATCAACCGATTAGAAAGAAAATTGATTTCCCACATTTTTCACCGCGATTTCGGGTTTACTATCAGCCGTTGAGCGTTTTAGGGTGCTCAACACGTATGGAATCCGTTTTTTTATCTAGTATACAATTCTTTTTTTTTTTTTATTCAAGCATATATCGTATTGTATAAAAAAAATTCAATACACAAATCGAACCAACCTCGAATCCGTCACTGGTCGAATAATTACACTTTACTGTGTTTGTAGACGAAATCGGACACGATAAGAGCAAACTGTTCGTGCGGATAAAAGCCGCGCTGAAAAATCTGTGGACAAACTTTAAAACTTCATATTCCAATCCGATAGTTTTAAAAAGAAGTATATGGTACGTATTCGGAATGGCGTCGTTAATCGAGGTACGATAAGTATGTTGACTTAATTTTGATTAACACGAAATTCGACATTAAATCTTAGTCGTACACTGATTCGAGCAATATTTGAATTGAAATTTTTTTTCAAACATATTTAATACCGTGGGTATTATGGAAACTTTTGAAAATAATATTATATTATTTCTAAAAAAGAATAATTTTTCACGTGCTGATAATTTTTTTGATCGTGTCGTACGGGTACCGATTTTACACCAAAAAAAACTTATAAGTGTGATACAAATATTCGAAATACTCTTGTGACGTTTCAAGTAATATTTTTGAATTCAATTTAATTTTTTTAAGTACCTATTAAAAAACATATTTGTAACACAACTCATATTTCTTTTGGTCGTACAAATATGTATTCCGAATATCTACGTATAGTTTAAAAATGTTTAATCCAAGTCTGGTTGTTGTGCAAAGAGTATGCCATATGGTTGAAGCCCATCGACAGTGTACATTATATTACGTTATTGTTAGTTCGTGTGACGGCTGTTATAGTTTAATATACCCGTTATGATTTTTTTTACTGAAAAATATACTGATATTTTTAATGAATTACACAAACAGAAAATTGTATTTTTTTTTAACAATAGTTGAAAGTTTTGTAACATACCGATTTAAACATTCATTTATATTTCAATAATAATTGTATTGTTGTTACGACGCGTTACAGATTTTGAGTAACATAAACCTGCTGTACTCGTACGTCATTGAAAAGTCAAGCGACCAAAACGTGTCTTCTAACGGAATGGCCGAAGCGGTGGTGACCTTAAGTGGTTAGTGTTTTTGACGTTTTCGCGAAAGTTCTTGAGGAAGTATTTATTATTAATATTCACGTGTACCATGCGTTACGTTAATATAACAATTACTATTATAAACTAATTAAACTAACATAGATCTCCAAGAGATCTGTCAAACATATTAAAGAAAACAGAAGACAAAACAACGCCTAATGACGGTATGTTGCCATGATTACCAACGTGAAATGTGTGTGTGTTTCTATGTACGTATGTTAAATTTTTGAATGAATATTATATGCATGTATGTATATTTATAACTATTTTATGCGAAATAGGAAAAATAACAAAAATATTTGCAGGGTTCTTTCATTGATCTAGAAAAAGCATATGACAGAGTTCCAAGGGATGTTTTAAAATGGACAATAATGAGAAAAAATGTACGTTAATTTGATACAGATTGTGTATGAAGATTCTAGTACTTGTGAGGAGAAAAAAAAAATTTTAACGTAGGAGTAGGTGTGCATAAGGGTTCAGTATTAAACACTTATCTACTTGTTCTCTGTAGTTATGGATGAAGTTACAAAAGAGATTCAAGACGAAGCACTCTGGTCCTGGTGCATGATGTTTGCTGATGATATAGTTCTGATTGAAGAAAATGTGGAAAAAGTTTATAATATGCTGCAGAATGAGTGAAGATTAGCACTTGAAAGAAACGGATAAAAGACTAGTAGAAGTAAAACTGTGTATATGGAGTATAATTTTGGAGAAAGAGACCTGGCGCTTGATAATACGAGAGGAGAAATGGCAGTAAGTGGTGACGTAATAGAGGAGATTGTGAACTTCAAGTACCTAGGATCCTTTGTACAAAGGGACGGAGGCTTTTAAAAAATTTAAAAATTCCTTTTATTCTCTACTGTTTAATCGACTTAGTAGTTATCAACTTTTTTATTTTAACTTTTAACAGGAGCCGCAGGAGCGTATCTTACTGGCAAATTGCAGTTGGATTGGACATGTTTCGGCGATTTGTTTACAGCGTTTTGCTCTACTGCCATGGGATTTCTAATTTTATTGATGTATTATTACAGTCGTATATATTTTGTCTACATTTCGTATATTCTATTCAGTTTTATATGTCAAGCACAATTCGTTGTAGTCTAGTGAGTATAATCTTGTGTGTCTCGTTAAGTATTTATAAATTTAATCAAATAATAGTATTATTTTTTATTCTTATTTTTAATTACTTTTTTCAATACCCCATTTTGCCAAATTTTATTTTTTAATGAGCTACAACGAAAAAAACTACTTATTTATAACATAACATTATTAAAAATTATATTTTTTTTTTTTTTTAAGTTTTTTTTTAATTACAACCGTCTTCGATTTGTTTACAAACAAAAATGCATATTGTAACAGAAAATATTTTTTTTTTAGAGAGTATGAGAGTATTTAACAACTTTTATTCAATAAAATTTAGTGCATTTTTAAAACAATCTGTGAACTCATCGGCTTCAATCAAACTCGGTGTTATAATATGTTAGTCTGTTCTCTAAATATTATAATTTACAGTAGTTATAATTGTAATTTTTATTTTATGTTTTATAAATGTGTTGTTGACTCAACAGCTTTATAATTTTTATGAAATAAAAACTTATTGGGGTAGCGCAAAACGACTTCAATTTAACATATTTTTATTTTTTATTTCTCAGCTCAGAAATCGCCAAACAACTAGAGAAAAAATGTTACACCGTTATTTTAGAGTTTAATTTCATCGGATCTTTGATACTCGACAATATTACGACGTTATTTTTGGTTCAAATAAATTTCATGCAGATTACCGTTCCTGGACGAGTAAGTCACAAAAGAAAATTTGTATAGTTAAAAACTGTCTTAGAATCAACGATAAGAATTTACGATTGATTTTACAAAAAAATATTTATTGTTTTTTATTTTATTTTCTATATTATTATTAAAAATGAGAAGAAAAGTACCATAATTTTGTTACAAAAGTATTACCAGAAATTAGCAAATCCAGTACAGTCAATGGTATACTTAATACTACACCACGTTTGATATATTCGTTAATCTTTAAGTTGTTATCAAAAACACCCACAAATTTTTGGAAAATGAAGGAAAAATTTACGGCAAAACATGAATTTCCAATTAAACTGAAGCTTGCTGAATTTGATAAAACTATGATTATTAAGTACCGACATAAAAATTGTATTGACTCCTCAAATAATTACCTAAATGACTTAAAACTTAAACGCATCCTTTGAATAAATATTTCACAAATGTGATAAAAAATTTTAACTCTTAGCTATTAAATAGCTAAGAGAATCTAATTCACTTATTGATCTAATTATGCGCCACCCACAGGAGGCGTCCACTATTTACTACTGATCAAAACTTCTTTTTTTTTTCTCTCTCTAATCCAAAACTTTGATATTTTGTTTCAGTTTTTGTTTTTCGGCGGATGCTACGTCGTGTTAGGAATCGTATTTTTACTCATCAACGTATTCGAACTGCTCGGACAACGGAAAGCTCTATCAACTGCCTTGTAAGGCCATCTAGGTACATGTAAAACCTACATAAGCGAGTGATTGATGGATTTCACCGAGTGATTAATTAAAATATCATCCCTAATTCCAACGTACCTGAAGTCCTACCTACTTTTTGTAACGAAAAAAAATTCGAATTCATACACAGTTTATACTTTAAATATATTTGTATGTATATATTTATTTTAGCTTAGTTTTTTCAATAACTGTCTACGATGATACTAATTTGTTTCAGCTGTTCATTATACACATCATTATCAATCAAATAGTCATTATTTTTAATTACTAGCAATGACGTAAACACTCTATGAGAAGCAACATGATACAGTATCACGGCTGTAGAAGAACCTAACTAAATAACTAAATAATAGTTGCATAGCCAAAAGGGAGGGGGGGACTTAAAGAGGTATAATAGTTTTAGCTAAATTTTGTTGGAATTAAAATATGGTTAACAAGTTTGGCACAACCAGGCCCGGACTAAGGAGGACCAGGGGGAGGCGCGTCCCCGGGGCCCACACAAGTATGGGGCCCACCACGTACGAGGCCTCCCAGAAAAAAAAATTCTTAATTTCATAGCCAATATAACATATTGTAAAAATGTTATTTCGTTTGGTGAAAGTTTTTAACAAATGGTGTATTGTGTACCTACAATAATAACCGACACCGATAAGAAATTTTGATAGTGTTATTGTAAACTATGAGGGGTTTTTATATACAATCTAATTATAGATTTTTTAGCCATATTACACGGACGGGAAATAAATAAAACGTATTATTACTCGCTAGGTTATATATTAAGACATTAAGACCTACTATTTAAAATTTAATTCGTCTAAAAAAACAAAAAACAACGATAGTTATAAACAACGAAAAATAGTAGCGATTTGAAATTACTTTTGAATTTCTATAGATTTCTATAATACGGGTAAAACGTTCTCTATAAACACAAAATAAACTTCTATCGCGTCAGTAGTTGGAACTGACAATAAAATTATGGAGTACCTATGCACACACAAAACCGACTTTTCGTTTCTCGTTTGCACTCATCCGTCTTGATTATTATTTATTATTTTTGTTTTTGTGCGATCGGAATGCAATTCTGTAATATTATAATATCGGTAAAGCGCCCCAAAGTACGTTTCGGCCCTTTTCACGAACGCAACCAAACACACACCTGACTTCATTAAAAAAATAATTTTTTGCATAACAAAACATGCGCAGCGTTATGTGTGTCTGGCGCGCTTTTGTAATCATTTTACTGTTGTGTAATAACTGTATAGTTCATAATAATTGCGTCTTATCGCAGTAATATGTTAAATATACGATGTAGGACGTAGGTATATCGAACGTACAATAATTTTATAGCAGGTACTTCTACTTTGGTCCACGCAATGATTGTCATCCGCTCGCGAACTCGATTGATTGATCTACACTCGCAGTCATAATACTTTCTTTTTTTTTTACACCAACGTTTGACTAAAAGAAAACGAATTGATTTTTGTTTATAACTGTTTGACACGGCCGTGTTTTAGTACGCGTGTGTGCTCCAACCGTCAAACCGGTAACCGCGGCTGTTTAGGAACCGTATTGTGCGATTTCGAACCGGTAAACTAGTATAAAAATATCAATTCGGAGTGAAGTCGCAAACAAAACGGTACGCACCTTACCCAGTTACTCGCAAAATGTGTTAATCAATGTATCATTATACGCGTTTTTCAGCGATGGAAAGATGGAAAAAAGTTACGTACATGACGGCCGTTTACATGTTTTTAACCGAGTTTCGACCAATAGAACCGTACACGTCGGCTTACCTCACGGGGCCAAACGGGCACGTTTCCCTTTTTGAGGTAAAATATGATTAATAGGCCATTTACAGGACTGTTGTTCGGATAATATTCGTTTAGCCGTCTTAAGTCGTCCTATACTCGTGTAATCCAAATGTTGAGTCCAAATTCGGTATAACATTAGGAACGTACATTAAAATGAATTCCCTTTGTAAATTTTCGGGCTCTCCACTGGGTTATTTTCTCTGAATGTATTGTTATATTAAATAGTCCTACACGAATGTACAAAAATATGTTGTATTAGCGTTTTAATCCACAAATAACGTCCAATCGCCTAAACTCTCGAATAATAATTGTATCCCGCAGCTAGACGAACGGTTTGGACGGCAAGAAACTGAAATTCTTCTTGGGACTTATTTTAGTTGGCGCTCTCAGATTAGGTGGCGCCGTGTACATTTTATAAATTTTAGGGTGCATTCGACGTTCCCGAAAACGCACCCGATACTTGCACTGACGTACGTCCTATAACTTGTGAACTAATTGAACGTTTCATTTTTAGGTAGCCTACGTGGTCGAAGCTATCAAATCATATTCAGCGTTAATAGTGGCGATAGTTATGTTGGTTACCGCCGACTATCTTCTGTACAAGCCAAACCTCATATTTTTGACCGTTTGGGCGTGTATTTCTTACTCGTTATTAGCAGGCCATCCTAGTGTGACGCAGATCAGGGTAAGTACAACTAACGGTTCGTGTCTTGTATCAAGTATGTACTTCACTACCTAGTTAATGACAAGAGATCCAAGCATGGAATGAATGTACTAATGTAGGGTATGCTTTCGAACGGTCAGAAAACTCGGCACATATTACGCATTTATTACGTACATAATTGGATACATTCAGAATATCTGTTTAAAAAATCTAACAGCTCTTCGATAATTATTTATTGGTTTGGAATTTTTCATATTTTTTTTCCCCATTAAAAAGTGGGGCGATCGTCTGTTTCGCCTAATGGGTAATTTGGCAATGTGTTTTTGAAATGACGTCGGTTAATTTATATTAGAATAAGCAAACTACCCTGCAAGAGCACTAAGCAGCGTTGTTGGCGGCCCATACAGTTTTAGGATAAAAAACGTCCATTATTATTATTTATCATCTGAAGGTCAAAAATGTACGGTTTTTCAAATATCGGAACCTTGAAACGGCAGCCACCGGTTTTTCGCCTCTTCACTCACTTCGAGGTTAAAAAACCCGAATTTCTAGGCCTGACCAAAAAGCGAATAAACATATTATTGCACTCGATGAAAAGAAAAGGAACAAAAGGGATGAACCTATTTTTACAAGTACATCGTACCTAAGATACGAAGGGTTTTGAGAAAATATTGGTAACCTCTGAACGTCAAAAACTTCTGCACTTTTAGTTCGACAACATCGGTTTAATTACATTTACATTGGAGAATTGGATCGACAAGTGTTAAGAAAATATGTACGTTTAAAATCCCACAATATACTACTTTTGGCTCGTACGTTATTATTCGTGTTTCCCTTTTTTGTTTTCGATAAATTTTGTTTCTTTGACGGTGAATTCGCGAAAGAAACGACGGTCAAGAGAAAAACGAAAAATCAGCTGAAAATGGACGGGAAAAAGAGTGTCTACACACGCGCGCAGTCGGACCACAATAGTTGTGGTCGGAAATTTCGGAGGACAATATTTTCAGCTCGGTTAGGATGGTTGCGCAAATACTTAACCGCGCTCGGAAAAACCGCCCGTTCGAAACGTTCGAAGGCGGTTTTGCGGAGATATCGCGGTGAAACCATGAAAAGGGGTTAGGGTGTGACGATCAGTGACACTTCTTCGGGTACACGCGCCACTGACCGTGCACAAGTCTTCGGGATGTTTTTCAATAAGGGTTTATCATACGATTAACCACCCCTTTTCACTCGATGCTGCTGCTGCTGTTGCAGGTGTCCGCGGTCGGCGTGGGCGCCATGTACAGCGCCGGCGTTTTGGCGTACAGTTATCTGTACGCCCGAATCGGAGACGTCGATCGGTTTCAAACGGCCACCGGCGTCGTCGGCGCGGCCGTGCAGCTCGGGAGGCTCAGCGGAGACTTGTCGGCGCAGCTCGTAACCTCCGCGACCGGCGGAAACTACACCCTTCTGCCGTACGCCACCGTCATCGGTAACTCCATATTGCATTCCTTCTTACGACGTGCGTTTTCTCGCGTCCGCCCGATTTTACGGCACAATTTCAAGACCGCTTGTATCCGGCAATCGATTCGCAAATGGTCTGCCAATTTCGCAAGCCGCCCGCGTGTCTTCCACAGTTAAAAACTGTTCCCGCCCGACCGAGTTTGTCGTGTGAGAGTACGGGGGTAGAAATCGTAAAAATGAACTCGCGAGTTCGTGTAAACTGCGTACGAGAAAAGTTTAGGTAGGTGCACGTGCACGGGCTCGACTCGCACGGTGGCTTGCACCGCGTCGTCCCGTACTACCCGCCCGTAAAATGCTCTGGAAACGTTGTCCGGTTGATCGTCCGTTAATAATCGCGCGAGTGTACGACGAAATAACGTTTAGAAAAACGTGTGGTGAAAAAAAACAGAAAGTCCTAAGGATTCATCCGAATGTTCTCTGGATATTTTTTTTTTACCACGCAAAAACCGTTCGGGACCGAAACGAATATTCGACACTATTCGACAGTAGTATCTATAAACGTTTCGGCTAAATTTCCCACTAACAATCTACGCGCACGTACGGGCCAAGGGAAATCTATTTTCAGAGATCTTTTTCAGTATGGTAAATTTTAAACTGAAAGAAACGTGTGGCGAAATTTCATGGAGGCTTATTCTGTACACTGTTATACTATTCGTTGTACTCGGTATACGTTTCGGTGTTACACGAATACATTAATATTTATATGTGGCAAATTTTATTTCTATAGCGATGTTCTTGGCCATTGTATGGCTGATTTTATTTCCGAAAGTGAAACGTGCGGATTTCCTCTTGGACGCAATCGTGAAAGATGAGAAATCTCCGCTTCTCGGCGGACAGAGTATTGGAAATACTGTCGAAAGCGACGAACATAAAAATTATAGCGGTGGTAGGTACATACTGTTGATCGGCAAACGATATCCGTGAGTCGGTGGCATTTATTGTTGGCTACGCAATTATAAAAAAAAGAGCCCTACTCAAAAGTCACGTATACCACACGCATTTACACCTTACACTCGTTTTTTTTAGATAAAAACAAACAACGTGGCTTCGTCACGATCGCTTTGAGAGAAGAATGGATGAACTTCAAGACTTCATATTCCGATCCAATCGTGTTGAAGTATTGTCTGTGGTATATAATTGGCATGGCGGGATATATTGAGGTTGGTTTCTGTTTTGGACGAGTACCATGTCTATTAGATTCTGAGCGTAGCGAGGAATGTATCGTTTTTACAATGATGTATTTTTTTTTTTTCTGTCAACAACTTTTCGTTATTAGAAGTAATATGCTCCCATTTTCAAAGTCAGTACCTCTAACGAAAGGTCTATAGACTGCGGTCGTATTTTATTTGAAGACTTTTTTTAAATTTCGTTTACTTTTTGAGTTTTGCACCAAAAACCAAAAATAAATTAAGAATTTTACAGCGAAAAAAATACTTTTGCGGGCCAGATATTAAATGATAGCGGGCCGGAGTTGGCCCGCGGGCAGTAGTTTGGCCACCACTGCTATAGACGACTGAGCTCGCTCAGAATCGTTTTTTCGAAGGCAATATTTTATGATTGCTTTCAAATGTTAAATAATACGTTTGAACCACAACTTCCAAACCAGTGACCCACCCAAAGCGTAGTCGCCATTCCGTCACACTATACCCACGCGACCTAGAGTAATCCCAGCTTTTTTATTTTGCTGTTGCAATTTTTGTTTTTTTTTACACTCAAAAACTATCAGAACTTTTTGTGCGAACCTTTTTCTGTGATTGCAACCATCTGACATAGGTTAAACCTATAATAACCGCGTGGTTACATAATAGCAGTTTGATATTATTAAATAAGCCTTTTGAATTTAATATGCATAAATTGTTTAAGTTATCTGTACTTTGGGTCATGGCCCGATCTGTAATAAAATAAATAAATAAATAAATAGTTATTAAAACGTACTGAATCTCACAAACACGAGATATACATAATAATCAGTGTCGGTCTGGCCTACAGCTCTTTAGACCCTAATTATAGCCATCTCATAAAAATCAAAAATTTGAACTCAAATCAGGACCAGTAGAAAATTGTTGACAGAAAGCTAACCTAACCACCATTTGTAAGGTGAATTTGAGTTAAAAATTAGTAAATTCGTGGTATAGAGAACACATTTTGTGTAACCTGTGTCCACACGCCAAATTGTTTCTAAAATATAGTCCGTACACTTAGTTATGGATAACTCTGAAAACTCTGAAAACCGACTCTCAAAATGTTTATTGTGCAACTATAGGTATAATTAATTTATCTATATGTTGTTCTAGCCATTAATTATACTGACATCAACTGTAAATGCGCAACTTCGAATTATCATGTTATTATTGTTTTAAACAAACAATCCGGTTCAACGTATTCTTATCTCGTTTAGCTACACATAAATATTGATCCACCATCGTTTCAATAATTTAATACAATAATGCACAACGCATCGTCGTGGAAAAAATTACATAAAAAATTATGACCTAGCGCAAAGTATCATCGTGTAATAATATGTTAATGTTTTATTTCCACACGCGTGTAGAAAAACGATTGTGCTCAGACGTCAATAAATAATTATTGACGAGTGCACAATATTTCTGCACAACCGTTGTGCAAAAATTTTGTGTCGTTAAAATTCATCAGAAATTTTATTTTTGAATTTAAAATTATACACGTCGTGTATCGTTTATTAGTTTATTTTTCGGGACATTAACTTGTGTAGTCTGTAAACCTAAGTAGTAGGTACCCCGATTACCCGTTAATAATAAAATATACGTGCTACATAAATCGTACGCTTATTTGTCGACAACAACAGTAGTGTACTTGGAGTTTTATTTAAATATAAAATATTACGACGTCTGCAGCAGTATATTTTATTCGATCGACGGAAACGTGTACAGAGAAAAATGACGATTGTTTTTTCGGAAATCTCGACGGTCAGACCGTTCCATTTTAGAAATTTGTACAATACGAGCGTCCGGCGATTCTATACTTTTTACAATTATTGTTCGACAGTAAAATGCGATTTTGGAAATAAACATTAAGTACTATACAGCTACATCTTAGCTACGGGGGCGGGAGGTCCACGGTTTTTCGCACGTTTTTTGTCACTTTTAACGTGATATTTTGCGTGCACACGTTCCACGTGGTCCAATAAAACAATAATATTATATTATTGACTAATACGAATCGAATTAATAATACTCTATAATCAGTCATTTTTTTATTAATACAGCTGTTATTGTAATACGCAGATACAGTGCAACATGAACGTACTGTATTCGTACGTGGCTCAAAGATCGACCAACGACGAAAACGTGAATTCCAACGGATTGGCCGAGGCGATGGTCACGCTGAGCGGTTAGTGATTTCGCGTTAAACACGTAAAATTCTCTGCGCACGCGAGGACATTCGAATA
>CM029359.1:16167235-16229424 GCA_017140985.1 Hormaphis cornu
TTTTTTTACAGTTTAGATCCTCCATTCCTAAAATTTCCACCAGTTAGGTATTTGAAAATTATTAATTGTTACACTCTCTCCAAACACGTAACTAATAAAAACACATTTTGTTTTTTTACCAATTCGGTTTTATAGTACTCACCTATTTATCCACCTGCTTAGATGATTTTTTTTTTTTTTTTACATTATATTTACCTCTTATATTATGTATTTAGCACCCAAATCGCAAAACATTTAACAAAACGATGCTATTCCCTCGTATTGGAGTTTAACTACGTAGCATCCTTAACATTGGTCAATATTGTTACAATGATTTTGATACAATTTAATTTCATGGGCATAACTATTCCAGGCAGGGTAAGTCTTGTTAAACGTTTTATACAACATAATACATCGAAGTGAACTTTATTTTTAAACTCTTATGCTTTTCGTTGTATTTTTATAGTTTTTGTTCTTTGGCGGAGGTTTTGTTATGCTCGGGATCATATTCCTGTTCAACAGCATAACTGGATTTTGGAAAAAGAAAATTTTGTACTAGTTTTTAATTTGCTGCAGTAATTTTAAAGCGCACAAGACACACGTCAAACAATTTTGTCTGGCAATTTGCACGCGATTACGAAAGGTACATAATATGTCTCACGAAGAATCCTACAATAGTTATACAACCGAATTTGATTTGTAAAAAAATGTTAAATAAAAATACGAACTTCAATTGTTTTGAACTAGATGTTTAATAAATAATTGCTATAATGATAAACTGTAAATTCACTTTTTTTTCTGCGTTATACATCATACTTTTTTAACCTTTTTATGGTTAAGTTTCTCAAAGTTAGTAAAAATTACACTGCCTAAAAAGGTATCAAAAAACTAACCATAACGGTTCAATCGTATTTAAATCGGTCAATATTTTACAATGATAAAATATTGCACTTATTATGCAGTAGTAATGTGGTCATAAGGATGTTGGGCCGCTCTTATGTCGATAGGACGATAGGTGTACGTACTTTTGAAAACCATAAATTAGATTAATCCAAGTGCCCAATCGTGGAAAAGTTTGTTTGCATTTTATTGATCCTGCAAAATACCTTATTTGTGTTTGTTCTTATTTTCATTATCGCGCATATTAATAATATGCTCAATAATGACATTTAGAATGACAACTTAACGGACATCAGTTATTGTTTGATTTTGCACAAAAAGGAAAGACAAAATTAACAATTTACAACAAAATTTTATTTTATATTATTTTTTCAAGTTCATAATAAGTTTCTATTTTAATTATATAATAACTGTTTAAAAATTAATAACATAAAACAAACTTTTGGCAAGAGTACATGTGTTTGAAAGCATTGAGTTAGAAATAGTTAATTATTTGAAAGTGATTCGAACGATTACCACAACAGCCCAACAGACTATTACAATTTTACAATACAATTAAAAAAATTTTTATTGATTACACTTTTTAGTAAATAAGTTGAACGGTGTTGATGTAGCTGTAAACAAAAAATTTTTGTTTAATGCAAAATGTAATTATTTTTTTCTTTTTTTGTTTTTCTTTTGAGAACTGTTAAAGTTTCATAATTATCTTATTTTAGATTACAAACAATTCGGTACCAGCAAAGGTTTAACCCAATTTTTATGTTATCATGATCACTATTAAGTGTGAATTTATACGCCTGGAGCCAACACTAACATGGGACTAAAGTATTTATAAGCTCATAATACTTAAGTATTATCAAAAGCGATTTCTGGTTTAAAATACAAAAAAATTTAATTGGATCACAATTTACATAAACATTGTTTATAGCTAATGCTATCCATAACAGTTTAAGTATTTGAGGCAGACACATAGTTTATGTAAATAATCATTAATTTATTAACTATATTATATAACCTCATCATATTACAAAATAATAAGTAGTACATTTTTAAGAATGAGAAGTTAGTTGGCAAACTCTCTAAACATGAACTTTGATGTCACAATTCATAAGGATAGTAAATACGCAAACTGTAATTTTATTTCAATGTCAATGTTAATGAAATTTGTATTGATTTCATTCCTTTAAAAAGTAATTATTGTAATGTAGGTACGAAACAAATCCTAGTCATTGAACAATGAACGTTAACTTGAATTTTGACTTTACGTCTTACATACGATCAATAGTTTTCCTTCTGATATAAAAATAATAACTCAAATTTTTAAAATTATTTACTTTTTATTAGGCCAAATACTCGACTGTATTTACCAATAACAAGCGAATCATTTTATAGAATTTTATATTCATAAAAAATATCTTTTCCACTTCAGTTATTACTTTAAAATTTAAAAAAACATACTGTTTACTATTTACTATTTTATATTTATAATATTACGATTTAAGCCCCAATTTTTATAAATAATTAAAAATTCATTTTGTAATTTTGGTAATTAGGCGAGGCATTAGATTATATCTCATCAGAGTTAAATTAAATAGTTTAAAGAACTCACTACCACACACTGTATGAATGAGTTATTAAACCAGAGAAACTAGTCAAATCAGGATGAAATTTTATGAACAAGTAAAACTACTGGAATGTAATAAAATATAAAAATTATACCCAGTACAACAATTCATGTTCTTATTAAATATTTTAACATTTTCAATGTTAAAAAAAACAAAAAAAACAAAAAGGACATAAGAAAATTGAATACGACATGTAACTAGAAATCTTTTAAGTGTTTTTAACTAAACAGTACAAAATGTAAACAAATTGAGTTTTTAAGAGGCATTACTTCTAAATTTCATTGGGTTTTTCATAGTTTTGTTAGACCTACAATGATCTAGAATTTGTTTATTTTTATTTTAATACATTCTACACTCTAAACTGTTCAAATAAATTAACTTTCTAATGGTACATCAATACACTATAGATAAACCTTGTAGCTTCAATCTAAGAAGAGCTCTCTATATTCATGTCTACGTATAATTTAGGAGTGTACAAATCACTGTCGTACTCTAATAATTATAATAACTCTAGTTACAAGTGAGTAAATGATACCTAGAGAAGTTGCACACTACCAGAGGATAGGAAGACAAGGGGTAGAGCGATCTTCTTCGACTGAACCAACGAGGATAAGTCTATAGTGTACTTGTCTTTTATGTTCAAACACAAGTAATTTTAACTCCATTTCAAATATGTGATATAACTGATTGAATTATTAATAAAGTATAAATTGGACATACACATTTACAAAAAATATTTATACAATACAACAATATACTATTATATTATTATTATTAATAACCAATATTGTATAAAATCAAACCAAATTGTTTAATAACCTCCATATTTTTCCTGAAAAAAATAAAATTTTTATTAGATACACAAAAAATTTATTTTAAAATGATTAATTGTCAAAGTAAAAGGACAAATGTCTTTAACACATTAACCACCATGTGTCTGCTGGATGTCATACGAAGATGACATTACCAGTCAAAACTTATCTAAAAAACTAATTTAACATAACACAAATTCTACGTAGACCAAATTGCATAATTTTTCATCTGTATTGTACTGTATTTTTCTGAAAAAGTCAATTTTACAGTGCCATGATAATTTGTGGCGTATTGGAAACTCCATAGAAATATGACTGCTCGCACTAACGTGGTAACAATGATCAAGTAAGACTGCCGATGGACAAAACAAAAAAATTTTTAAACATTTAGTGTAAAGTAAATTAACTCTGGCGCCAAAATAAATTAGAACAATATTTGAAAACACAAAATAACTAATTACATGAGGTAAACAATGTATTTGACAAAGTTTTTCAGTCAAAACTGATTTTAAAAATTTATTCTTTAGTCTGGCTGTAAAGTTAAACTGACTAAACCAAATCTTTTTAAAAATTGGTGCTAGAAAAAACAAATTTTATTGTTTTGGATAAAGTGTAGTAATAACAAACTTGAGAGCAATAAAAGGTAGAAAAATGACAGTAAAAAGAATAATTTAGATATGAATTAAAAAAAAAAAGAAAGAAACTCTGACAAAAAAAAAAACTAAGAATAGGAATGAATGTCAAAGAAATTGGAACATAATGATGAAAGCTGATAATTTTTGATGAGTTGTAAACCCAAGTATAAACAAATAGAAAGATGTTCTAGAATACATTTTACAAACTGGTAAATAACGTAAAAATATACTTGAAATAACAAAATACTATGCCTATTTAATAATTTATAAGAAATTGAATATCTAGCAATAAAAAAATCATCATGTATACATATATAACGTATTAATACACATTTTGTAATCAAAGGAAAATTTGTTTTAAAACAAAAACTTAAGAGATGGTAATTTTACAAACTGAATGTTAACAACAATTCTTAAAATAACCAGAATAATCAACAAAAGTCAAAAATGTTTGTGCTACTTAGAGAAACATAAAATAATTGTGTATTTTAAATTATTTTTATTAATAGGTACCTGAAATGATGACATCATTCCATTAGCGAGCGATGACAATTTACCAGCTACTTTAGTTACACCTTGTTTAACACTTTCTTTAACATCGTCTAAATCTGGTGGTTGATAAGTTGAACTAATACCAGTTATTTCTTCTCTACCAAACAGTTCAGCAGATGAAATACTATTACTTCCTTCAAAACGTGAGAGATTTGATTTTTCAGACTAAATGAGAACATAGCACATATTACTTCAATTACTATACTTACATACATTAATTTTTTATTTTTACTTCAAATAATTTCTTTACTTAATTTTACACTATCTAGGAGGGCAATGTTTGTACATACTAGGTATAAAAAAAGTGAAAATTTTAATTTATTTTGTGATGTTTAGGGACATAATTGTATACACTTTCACCCAAGCACCAAAATGTGTAGATCAGATATTGTCATGCGTTATTAAACACATTTAAAAAAATACATAAAATATTTAAATTTGCAGTATATATTTTTAACAATTTTTAATGCTCAGGGTAATTGTACAGTAATAATTTAGCTTTAACCAAAATATTACAAACAAAACTGTTAAAAGATACCAAACACAAGTAATTTTAAACAGTTATAAAAATATTAAGGTAATAACAAAATACATAACTAAAATCCAGATTTTAAACAAAATGTTCAACAGTTATTTCTGATTTTTAGTATTAATTAATTGAAATATAAAGAAATTGGCAATAATAATATGATATTTAATTATTAATGTAAAAAGAATTTTATTTTTTGAAAAATTGTATGAATGAAGTGCGTTTTATTTGTTAAATTACAAACAATAATAGTTTTAATAAATGCAATTTTTTTTTTACACGTGGTTTATTTTAAAATTGTTGAATTTAATCATCCTAATACTAAGATATATTCAATATTTTATATGTTGTGATAATAGATCACCTTGTTGGTGATAATGTTATAGAAGTGATAATATAAACTACTTTTTACTTTTAATTTTATATGATTTTGTTAAATGTCTTTTTTACTTTTTACTGTTGTGCACTTTTTGTATACAATAATCTATTTACATAAAAGTGTTTTAATTATCACAGAGTTATATTTAAGTATCACCAACAAGGTACAAAACACGGACAGTCCGTGGAACAAAATAACTTACTGATGTTTGATTATCGCCAAAGTATTGAGTAGATGATATTGATTTAGCTCCTCCAAATTTTTTAGAAGCTTCATTATTTTCGGAAGACACCGGTGCAATATTATTTCTTCTATTATTTCTTCTGTTGGAGTGTTCAAAACTGTCCCAACTGTCATTTTTAACTTCTTTGATTTCTTTTTTTGCTGGCTTGATATTATCCCAATCATTTGTAATAACATCAACCTTATCTGGGATATTATAAGATGTTTTAAACTTTCTCATAGAATCTTCAAAATCATAAAATTCATCACTACTGAGATTTCTGTTAAAATAAAATTTGTATTTAAAATGCGCTTATTAATTTATAAATTTTAAAACACAATTCATTAAACACTATAATTACCAATCGGATAAAATTTGTATAATTTATAATATCACAATCAGACTAGTAGTGCAAAAAAAAATTGAAAAAATGCAAATACTAACTACAGGTGTGTTACAAACTAATAGACAATTTGCTATAAATGTTAAAACAGTAAAAACAATAAAAAAGATGTAAACTTAAGAATCATAGAAAATATAAATTATATAGCACGTTTTCGAAAACTAGAAATACTTAATACTTTTTTACATGGTTTACGAAGCACTGTGTAACGATTCTTAGACTTTTAATTATGTAAATCAAATATTTTTGAATCTAAAAAACCTAACACATACCTAATGTTGATTTGGAATAAAAACTTTTTTTTAGTAAAAAGCCCCTGCTGTAATTTTTATGATAGCCGCAACTACCAATGTAGTGAAATGTGAATAGTAAAAATTCCAAAAATATTAAAATTACATTTTTAATTGTTGGTTGAATAAAAAAACATTGTTTTGTTGTCATGTTAGTTTTAACCTCAATAGAATAATCATAGACTTATACATATGTACAGAACACTCGATTCAAGGACCGGAAGGTTAGGTTAGTTCCAGTCGGATTAAGAGAGAAAGGTACAGTGCGTTTCACAACAACTGCGACTCGACGCTAACGCGCCTCATTTTTTGTCATTGTTTCCAAAACTAGCGCGTAAAAATGAGCGGCAAATTTAAAATTGATAACGAGGGGAGTAGGGAGTAGGGAGTATAACATCTGCTCACACAAAACAGTGGTACACAAATAAACATACCCATAACCCAGCCAATTTTACTATAAATAAAAATGTATTAGTTTTGAAAAACGCGCGTTTTATTTTCTATCCTAGATTGAGAATCATTGATTTGAGACAAAACCGCCACAATGCGCGTTAGCGTCAAATCACAGTTGTTGTGAAACGCACTGTGGTGTTTCTATACTGGAGTGAGATAAACTACCACATTCCAAGGACAGCCAAACAAAAGCCGTCCGTTGAAATAAGATCCACTCTTTTGCACGCGTTATCAGGCTCAATGTTCCGTCTAGACTCTAGATGTATAAGTCTATGTGTATAATACTCGTTTTCTATTCGACAAAAATAATAACAAAAACATTAGAAATGATAGGTAAAAAACCTTAAAATCCTAAATTTTTTGTTAGACTAATTATTAATGAAATCTAAAAATGTAAACAAAAAACATTTCTACAACTTAATATGAGTATTTTCAACAACAAAAAAAGTAAAAAAAAAACAAATCTTACTTGCTCATTAGTTGTAATACATCTATAGGTTTAGTTTCTTCATAGCAGTCATAGAAGTTATCTTCATTACGATCTAACATAGATTTTTTTTTAACTTCTTTATCTAATGGCGCCATATCAGTTAATGCTGAATGGCTGACAACACTATAAAAAACATTGATAATAATAATTATTAAACAGCAAAACAGTTAAAGTTATGGCTTTAATTATAAATTAAAACTCAAACTTACTTTTTAGAATTGAATCCCATGCCTAATCTTTCTAATTGAGCAGCTTTTTTAGGATCAGCCTGTTTTAATTTTTCTTCTTCTTTGCTTTTTTTAATACTTAAATCTTGATAAGCTAATCTCATTGAAGACATCTGTGTTAATATAAATTACAAAGTTTAATTATTTGACATCAATCTGAAAAACTTGTGTTTATCAAAAGAATCAAATCTATCTATCATGCAAACCTGAGTTTCTTGGTTTTCATTACTTTCTTTTACATTTTCTGTTTTATCTGGTTCATTAAATTTTATTTTATCAGCCAATTCTGCTTCTTTTTCTATATCTGCAAAGTTTGCACGAACTTTTTGAGCACCTAAACCTAATCGTTTGCCACCTAACTAGAATCAAAATATTTCAATTACAATTTGCGTGCACTATTTAAATATGTATTTCAAGTTATTTTTAAATTCACACTATTTTTAAAAAATCGAGTAAGTATAACTTTAGATATGATTAACATTTTTTTTTTTTCTAATTTTTGTATTGACAATTTGAATAAATGGTTTTTCAAATAAATATTTATTTTATAAATAATACAAAGTCATAAATAATTACTTTTTGATTTTCATAGAATAATTATGTACCAAAAGAATATTCATTATTAAAACATTGATTTAAAATTAAATTATCAAGTAATTGATATTTATTTTTTAAAATCGTACACTTACACCTGATCTTTTGCTGTGTGCTTGGCGACCCCCCAATAACGCCTTATGATCTACTGACTTTTGTTCTGCATCGTTTAGAACAGTGGAGCCACCTGAGATTGATGAACTACTGTTATCCTAAAAAATATGAATTCATTAATATGGTGAAAATAATAGTGTATAAAATAATTAATGACGGCCCATACTTGTTTTGAAAATGAAAATGATCCAAAACTGTCACTTAAGAAGTTGTCATTATTTGCATTAACATTAGAAGTGTGTTGTTCAAAAAAATCTACTGGCTTCACTTCATTTGTTTCTTGTGTATGTAACTGATCCAAAAGTAACTGAAACACATCATAATATTGTTCAATCTCGTCATCAAAATTAAAAAAGTATTTTTTAATATTTGAACTCAAAATACGCACAAAAACGGTAAAACCAATATAAATTGCAATTCAAACTTGAGTAATCATAAAAAAATTGGAAAACAACTTTTTTTTTATACAATTGAAATTGGATAAAAATTTAGGTGCTTATGGGTTATCGCAGCTACTCGCCTTATTGTGACTACCTTCGAGTCTTAACTTTGCAAAGGACATCATCAGTGGCGCAACCAGAAGAAATAATTTTGGGGAGAGGTTAACTAGTTACAAATATACATATAAATATTTAATACTGTCATATTGATATTAAGCAGTTTTTGAATGTAAAAAAAAAAAGGAGTGGTTATAACCCCAACCCTCGGTTGTGCCACTGGACATCATTATGATGAGTTTATGGTAATACAAAACTACCCAATACCATTTTCAGCAAACAAAACTAATGTCAACGTAGTATAAAATATACGTCATATAAAATTATGATTTAAATTTATAAAATAAGTAACATTATGTCTAATTATCATGTAAATTTAATCAGTTCAGTATCTTAGTAACCAATTTTTTACAATACATTGAAAAAACATGTTAAAACTGGTATTTATTATGAGTTTAATTTTCTATTTTTTTATTCAAAAATATTTATTTTGATAGTAAATAATATGTAATAACAAATACAAAATTTAAGCAATCAAATGTTGTAATACAAAATTTTAACAATACATTAAACTTAAATGTAATGAATATGTAAATTGACATTGACTCAATTTTTAAGTTACACAAAGATACATTTTATGAAAAATAAAAAAACAAAATGTACGATTATTGATTACTAATAACAACATACTTTAACTTATAAATTAAAATGTAATTTTTTAAAAACATAAATATAATATCATACCTGTGTACCATAAGTTTTCATTGCTTGTCTAGCATTTTGAGTCAGTTTATCTCGATACAGTTGAGCAGCTCTAGAATTATATTTCTGTTGTGCATCTTTCGACATGCAATTATGTTGTCTGAAGAAAGCTGTCTATAATAAGATCATACACAGTACGATATAATCAATAACATAAAAGTATACGTTTCACTTTTCATGAGTAAAAATTCTCACAGCATTTGCGTTTCCACCCAATTGCATTTGCCGCAGTTGCAACCACGTCCAATTTGTGTCCAATTGAGTTGACCTCACAAAAGTTAAATGAACTCCCATACTTCTATGCACTGCAGAACAGTCCAAACAAATAAACACGCCATATGTTATACTTGACCAAGTTGGGTTTTTGGCATTGCAGTCAAAACATACCTAAAACATGAAGTTTGAGATAAATTTATTTATTTGATAGGTATGTCAAAAGTAAAACAATACATAATGCATACATTTTTTATTCTTGTCTTAACATTATTAATATTACTTTATATTGACAAACATCTACCAACATTCATAAAATATAAAAAATGTAAAACCCTACGTTATAAGCACTAAAAAATAATATTAAGTTTAAAGTAGATGGTAATACGTTAAATATACAACCTACATCAACACAACATTTAAAACAATAACATCCCAACGAAATATTGATGGTGAATTCACAGATAATATTATTTGTGGTGGATTATAATCAAAAAAATTAAGTTATAACCAAATATGCATTTTAAGTAGACACCTCAAATAAAATATCTAGATACCTAGTATATTTTATAGGCATAAATTAACAACAAATTGAAGTAAAAGTGAATACAAGTAGGTACCTATTTCAGTCACAATTTTAGTAAAATAACGAGTTTAAAAATGTATTGATATAATAGAAATCTTGGCAACAATATGGAATATGTTTTTACAAATTATAAACTATACTTTTTATAAAGTATGGCTCATGGTAAAATGTCCAGAAAAAAATTTGGTAGCTCTTTAAAAAAATCAATATCTGATCACGAACAAAAACTACTACACAAAAAATATTTTCACAATAATGACTTTGGGCACATAGTATATATTTTACTTTTTAATCGTTTATTCATAATCAAGTTCCTATATAATTAAGATATAAATACAATTTAAACAAATGATTTTACTAACCCTAGACCCGTTAGAAACAAAAATACCTATGACGTTTTAATAGGTATAAAACTGTCAAATAATTACAAAATATTTATGGTTGACAATTAACGATATATTTGTTGAGTACCTAATTGAATGCAGCTCTATGGTAACAAGAGTCGGTCAGGAATGTATAGAGAAATATAGCTTTAAGTTTTTTTGAATCAAGTGGGATTTTTTTTTTTTTCATTTTTCATATTATTGGAAATTATTAAATCAATAATTTGACTCCGGACTTAATTACCATTTACCATCACGTTGTTTAGGTATTTTATGTACTTTTCTTGTCATTTTATAAAAACTTTCTTAAGAAACTTCTTACAAAATTAAAAATATTTCCAAAAAATTACTTTTGAGATTTTCCAAATACATCCCAGTACACCTAACTAGAAATTAGTTTTAATTTTTAGAAACACAAACCTACAAAAGTGTCACCCAATTTCATGGTACCTAGGTAACTTTTGTACTTGATATTTTAAGATAGACTTAAAGTAACCAGTCAGCATAGGTAATAAATACTTTAATCAACAGTAAAATTTGTACAAATCCAAAAATGTAAGAAGATAACCATCAAACTAACTGAACATTACAATTAATACCATTTCAAACTCACTTTATTTCCTGGCAATGCCCTGAGCCGTTGGAACACTATTTCTATGTCGTCACTGTTGACTTTTGCTTCGGACATTTTGATCTGCGATGAAAACACAATAAAAACAGTCAATGAACCACGTACGAGATTCCCACAAATTGCAAAACAAAAAAGTTTTCATTTGTGGCGGGTATTAACTGTTACGGATGTTATATTTGACAATTGGTTACCTGCGAATATATGTAGATACGTTGATCAAATCGAACGAGTTTACAGGGCGGAAAAAAACCCTGTACGGACTTTAATTATTTAAAATCGTAAAAAAAATTTAAAACAATAACGTTTTGTTTAATTAAAGTACAAACGGTGCATTAGGGTAATTACCAGGAAAGTCGATCTATTTCGTGGGCAAGTTACGTTTCGCCCTAAAACTAAAAAAGGTAACTTTAATGTGAAACTACAAAAACATTTTCAGGAATTAGACATTATAATAAATTAACAAAAAAAAAAAAGAAAATGCAGGAACAATATTGATAAGAACTATAGGAAAATATTTTATACACGTCAAGTACGAGTTGGATTGATTCAGTATGACCACCGCCGGCAGATGACGTTTATGGTGATGATGTCATCAAAATAATATATGCACGTCGATTGGCAAAATGGCACGCCTGATCGTTATCATAAGAGCGATAGTGTAATCACTTGCTCTTATCACGTGTGATTCATGCTGCCGATTTTGAAATTTATTATTTTGAATTTAGTCTGACAAAGATTTGTAAGACGAGATCGTGATGTAGATACTAATTTTTTTTTATTATTTTTTAGACGTTTTTTTTTAATTTTTATTAAATTATTGTTAATTACATAAATTAATTTATCGTATCGTGGACACGATTCAAACTTTGAATCTATGTATTTTTTTATAATTAAGTTCTCGCGAGTTTTACTACGTTGACATGACATCGAAACGATTACCGGCGAACGGACGCTGTTAAAGCGTCGTTTTCGTTTTCACGAATCGATACAAAAACTAACGGAAGATGTTGACGTTTGAAACGTATTGTAATACCACAAATCACGACATGTTATTGTATTAAAAATGTATTAAACGAATGATGAGTAAGTAGGTATGAATTTTCACGCAGTTTGTGGTTCTTTTCGCCCGTCGTAAACGATATTTCGTCTTATACTTCCACAAATAACTACCAATTGCGTCACAATTTCTAAAAACATTTTGGGACTTTATAAATTTTTTCTGTCTTTTTATCTGCACTCAAAAAGGCTATGGTTATTATTATTGTTTAATTTGATATAAAGCAAATGCACTGTAACGGGCCTGTCATGAATTTCGAGTGTTTTTTTTTTGTTTTTTTTTAATCGATTCACTTTTGTTCCCTGGTTACAAAAATATATAAACAGTATTACAGAAACGATTTGTTAAAAAGTTACAAGCTTTCAGAGATTACCGCCTGCTTAAAATTGAATTGATAGGCAGTTGATGCAGTTTACCTCTTTTCTTTGTCTTTTAACCCCTGATTACAAATACCTATATCAAAATTATTTAACGTAAACATTTTGTTTAAAACAGAACAAAAATGAATTTAAATAAGTTAAAATACTATAACAACTTATGATTACAGTGTTTTGGCACTTGCTTGCTGGGCGCTGTTGTTTTGCTCCGCTAACACGAATATAATCTTGCTTAGAAGTGCTAATCACCAACCCTAGGTAAAACTAATCCTCAGAGTTCTGTATAGCTTCACGGACCTCTCATAAACTCCTGACTTGTCTAGTCACCTAATACTTTTTGCATCTTAACCTATCCGCTAATTGTGACATACCTAAATTCAAACCCTGTGTATTGTTAGATCACACATGACAAAAAATTGTTTTCGTTAAAAATATTTTATATGTTTGAAATCTAAAAAAAAATTATTAATTGATTAAAAAAAAAAAAAAATTTTAATTTGTGTTGAGAGGCCCAGTAAAGTGCGTTTTAGCCCTCAATCTTTTTAAGATATTTATCCATAAATTAATTAATTAATCTTGATAATTTTTAATTTTCAATGTCAACACACTTAATAGTTTGATCATACACTTAAGACAATCAGATTTTATGAACATAAATTTTTTTTTTGCATCACAAACATTTTTACCTTTTTTTTCAGAAAGATGTTTTTGAAACAAGTTGGAATGAATTTAAAAATGTCAACTAAATGCATTAATGTATTAACAAGATACAGAACTATAATTTCATATGCAACTTGTAGTCAACTTTATAGAACAAATCCTTCAAAATTGGTTTTTCCATGCCAGTTTTTACACAAAAAATACTGTTTTCAATCGTTTAAAGGAGACGAATCTGATAGTGATGGAGAAGATATTGAATATAGACGTGATATTAAAAACATCATACTGCCAAATAATGATGATGCGCTGGCAACAGAGATTAGTGAATGCAATTCCTTACAAGACATTTTCGATTTATTAAAACAAGAAAATAATCTACTAAATTGGAAAAATATTTCTATAGCAATAGCAATGATTAGAGAACTTCAAATAACCTATTACCGAGTTTGTTTGTTTGAAAAAAACTTGAATTGTTCCAATCTTCTTGTTGAAAACAATTTTAAAAATGTTTTAACTAATGCTGATTTTTTAAATTTATTAAATTTATTAGAAAAACATTATGAATGTATGGATATTCAATGCTTGTCTTATAGTTTATTGTGTCTACATAAATTAGAAGTTGATGTAAACAGTACAATTTATCAAAAACTAATACAAAGACTGGGTAAAATATTAATAACTACTCCTGTTGAAAACATAGAATCTTGCATACTGTCAAGATTTACTGTATCTATTGCAAGTCAAAGAGACATATCTAGTTTGTACATCCTTAAAGAAATTTGGCCAGTAATTTTAAAAAAAATTAGTAAGTATAATTAATTTTTATTTTATTAAATATTAATGCGCTTAAAGAAGTTTTTTGATTTTAGATTTATGTGAATCATATGAAGACATAAAACATATTTCAATCTGCTTGTACAATTTACCATGGTTTTTAAACAAATACTTGGTCAATTTTGTAGATAAAATTGAAAGCGCTTTACTTGGCAAACCCCAAGATGGTGATAAAATAAAATGTACTATAAAAGTACTGAAACTACTGAACAGTCCCTATTGGCCTTTTCAAAACACCACTCTCATTAGATCCTTGTTACTTGATTTACAAGGTTGTGTTCAAAATATTTCACTTTATGATATGATACAACTACAAATGGTATGAAATTAAAATATTTTTTAAATGTGAGAATTTTTTTTTTGAATCTGATCAATGTTTTAAACAAATTAATTTTGTTTTATATTTTCAAAAGTATTTTATAAATATTATTTAAGATTATATTGAAGCAATTTGAACCATATCAGTTATTCGAAGAAATAAACAATGTGACTTATAGATGGTTATCCAGAGCTGAGGTTGATACTGATATCACTGTTCTGCGGTTATTGTCGTGTATAATTCCATCTTCGTCTGCACCTCAGCGAAAACTTATAGAGATGCTACTAAGAAAACAGTTTTTACAAAATGACAGTTTTCCAAAATTGTGTATTGGGCCGTTATTTAATATAATCAGAAATCTAAAAACATCTGATACAAATATTTGTGATGCTTATTGGTCAAGTGTACTGAATTGGCTTAGTACTGCCAATTCCACTCAAGAAAGTCATAAGTTATTACGAGTATGCAACAGGTACCCATACTAATTTAATTTACGTACCTATGTAGAGTTTATCTAGACTCTTGAAAATACATTACATTTTAACGTTTTAATATTGTCTAAGTTGAAGTAGAGTGATTCTTTAAACACTCAATTACTAGACAACTAATTTTTTTGGTCATTTTTTACTTTTTTTATTTTGTCACTAAATTTTAAAAAATGTTGTGTTGAAATTCTTTTTTTTTTTTGAGGGGGGGAAGGGGTAGGAGGTTTAAAATATTATACTTGCAGTAGGTAGTAATGAGTTCTTTACATTTTCTGTTATAATATGAGAGTTCAGATTTGTTTCTGATAACTTCAATCTTCATGTCTATTCTTTATTAAATTATTAGTTTGCACATTATAGGTAAACATATGAAATTTATGATTGATAAAAACTGAGAAGTTAAACTATAATTTATATTTTTTATTCTCTAAATTTCAAATATGTGTAAGTTATAAGTTTAAAACATATTTTAATAGTAAAAATTAATAATTATTACTTCACAATATAAATATTATATTGTGAAAATTATTTATAGATACATGAATTTCAACAACAATATGGCTGGAACATACAGGCATTTCAAATTTGAAAATCAAATGATACAATGGTTGAATGAAGAATTACATCAAGGGGTGTCTGCAGTAATTCCATCTAAATTTAGCAAAATTTTTTCATTTTTTATTAGTTATTCTAATGATAATACTGGATACGATATACCAGAAGTTATGGTTAAAAAGGTGTTAAATTGCATTGGTCAATATAGTGTTTATGATTGTTACATCATTAGCCGAGGTTTGAATAATGCTTTTTTAAATCGGAAGAAAAAAACATCACTCCCAATGTTTTATGATCAATATGTAAGTAACAATATTATTTATTGATTCAAGCTAAAATTTTTTTTTTATATTTATCCTATGTATAATTTTGGGTGGTTTTTACTTTTGAGTTTTTAAAATTTGGATTTATTACCCCACCAAAATATTCATTAATACATAAAAAATTTAGGTTGAATATGACTAAACAGAATATTTTTTATGATTTTTTGGGTTTAAGTCAAAAACTATTGCGTTAAACGTCAACTTGCACCATATGTTTATGATGGACAGTTAAATTTTCGATAATTAATGTCAAATTTAAATTTCTCAAAAATGCATTACTATCCAAAATAAAAAAAACTTTTTTAATTTATTTAATATAAATTGTTATTTTACATTTATTTAAATGTACTTAATAAACTATTGGTAGTCCATCTAAAAAATTAAAAAATTAATTTGATCCGTGAGTACGACAAACCTACCTAATATAATTATCTGGATTTCAATTTTATAACATTTATTTAAATATTTTATGTTTTTAATCAATATATAAATATTGTGTGTATGTGTTTGCATACAAATTGGTATGTTAGTTCATCATTGTTGATTAGTCAATGTTTTAAAATAAAATTATGTCAAATTTTGCAAGACGTATAATTTTAAACAATAAGTTTAATTTTATATCACTGCATATTTCAGTCTTAGTCATTGTATAATATTCATCTTTAGGTAAGACTATGTACAGCACTTAACAAAAGATCCATAGAAATATTGAATCAAGAACCTGAATTAAATATTAATCAACTTAATTCCATGTATCGAGGATATAATCATCGAATTAATGTAAACGACCCTGAACTCTTTTATAAGATACTTGATAGGTAGATAATAGATAGCTAAATTAATTAGTGTTAAATTTGGTTTTAATGATATTTGTGTAAAATTTAATTCAGGTATAAGTCTCTGTTACCTACATCTTTATCGTCTAGGACCATAAGAGAATTGACCTATAATTTCATTAAATCTAACTGGTATGATGCAGAACTCTTGGACAAATGCTTGGAGTATTATATTAAAAATCACAAATATTTATTAGCAGACAATGTTGAGAAAATTTTAACACTGTTTTTTTTAGATGGAATTAATAGTGAAGTGTTAATAGAATTTTTGCCTCATGCGACTGAAATCATTAATAGGTAAGTAGCGAGTCTAGAATACAATTAAAATGTGTACACTTGTAACAATTTCTTTTCTATTTTCACAGAGATAAATGTAAAATATCTGGTTTAACTTTCATGAAAGCCTCACTTGCTCTATGTTATTTTTATAGTTTACCAGTATCCATTTCAGACTATTTATTTAGTGTGGAATTTCTAGAAAGATTAGATAATGAATTGAATAATTATTATGGGAAGGTAGTTATGCTTGGACATGTACTTTTTTTTACTTTTGCTTGAATTTTATCACATGCTACTACTAATTTCTATTTGTTTTAATACCATGCCCATTTTAGAATACATATCCATTAAAAGTTAGGCAATTGTTAATGGTTTTAAATAGAGCTGTGTGTATTGATTATCCAGAATTTGATGTACCGTGGTTTCATACAAAATATTGTGAAGAAATTCAATCATTGGGTACAATATTTTCTTTTATTATATAAATATTAAATAATGATACTGCTGAATACTCAACATTATTTTGTACTGTATGATATTTTTGTTTTTAGTTCCTAAACACACTGGATCATTTTATTTAGATGTAGAAAGGAAATTAAATCATCTAATTACAAATGAAGATAGTCTAAAAGTTAACACTTTTTCTCCATACGGATACAAGTTGGACTTTGAGGTGACTCTTAGCAACCCAAAAAGAAGCATTCATAGGCCGACCAAAAATGAAAAGTATGGTTATATTCTTAGGGCGACAAACCTAATTTTATTAAATAGATTATTTTCCAGGATTGCTATTCTCCTTTTAAACGAAAAACATCTAAGAAAAGTCGATAACGAAATGAGAGGCTATGCTAGGATGAAACAAAGGCATTTGGAAATACTTGGATACAGAGTGATATGGATAAAAAAATCGTTTTGGAATTCCATGTTTATGGCCGAACCAGAAGCCAAACTGTCTTATTTAAAAAGCTTACTTAGGCCATAACTCTAAAAAAAAAAAAAACAAGTTTATCTATGTTATAGTATTATGTACACGTGTGTGTCTCACTTGAAATATTTTATTTATTTTTGTTATAATTTTAGAATGTAATGTGTTCCTAATAAAATGCATTTATTTTAATAAGTTATTTGTACTGTTTAAAATCCTACTTGTTTGTCAATTTATAATGATTACCTATCGAAATTTTCGTTAATATTTTTGTTCTACGTTCAAACAGTTTTCATTTTAAATGTAACAATTGATCTATTGATGGAATGAGAATAATTTTTATGTTGAAAACTGTTGTGGGGAACAACAATCATGGAATCAAATGTTTTATTAATCTTTTTAATGATCATTGTTTTGTTTTACTCAGATGGCGTTGCAAATATTTCGAAGATATAGCAATTGAGTAGAACTTTATAAATACTTTTAAAAATAAGTATTTACTCGAATATTTTTTTAACATATTGTTTACAACACTGCTCTTGCCATAGGCTGAGATTTTATCACATTTTGGGGGGAGAGGCAATTTACAATTTTTTTCATGAAAAGAGGGCTTTTAGCTTTAAGGGTGATCTAACATTTTGGGGGTGCTTTTAATACTTTTCGAGGGCCTAAGCAACTCCCTTACATCCCTCTCACACACATCTGTTTAGGATTCGAAGTGCCTTAACCCGGTCTTGCTTGAAGCGTTCATATAGATAGATACTGTAGATAGAATTTTATTCTGAAATTTTTGGGACATGGCCTCTGAATTTTTTCAAAAACATCGGCTTCGGCAGCACCATAAGTCGTGCCCATGAAGACTATATAATAGAGATCTTATTAATTACAGAGATCATTAATTAAGAGACGTATAACATAGATGTCTGTGTTCTATTCTTTGTATCCTGTGACAAGAGAGATAATCCTGTGATAACATTCTTCTTATTATTATCTATGCGTGGCGTCCACATTGCAATATTTTCAATAATTTTGTAAAATTAAAAATTGTACTTTGTTAGTTACTTAATACTTATACCTAGTTCAGCGGACCGTTCTGTGTACTGGATTTTTTTTTTTTCATGTTTTAGGTACTTACCTAACTGAAAACGGTTTTGTCGCCGCTCACACCATGACTTTGAAAGCCACTAGAGCTCAGGAAAACGACTTTATCCTCACCAAAGAGGTGTTGGTGGCTCTTCTCGTCCTGATTGTCACCTTCGGTATGTTGTTTGTAATTCATCGCAGTAACTATAGATTATTGTTATTTCATCAACAGTTTGGAGGGTTCCGTCAAAACAGTCGCGGTTTTGTCGATCCTAGGGGCAAGTACAATATTTAGGTCAGGGGATATCCAATCGCCACAAAATGCATTATCTTATTTTCGTTTTGTGAATTTGAGTGTGCTAAGAAACCCCCTAGTCAATATTGTGCGGATGATTTTTTTGTTGGACAAACGTCTCTGTACAAATATTATGTCCGCGCTATTGATCCGTGTATTTATTATTGGTTTTGTGAGAGCAACGTTTTGTAACTACCGATCATTTTTTTTTTTTTTTTTTTTAAACCTCTGAATTAGAACTAATTTGTTACAAAATTTAGTCTGAGACCTCAATTAATACTTTTTTCTGCGTTAGAAAAAAGAGCTCTTATTAGGTCACATTTATGAGGAGTTTAGCTTGGACTTGGATTTATGTGCTATAGAACTGTACTGTCTAGTGTCCACCATAAAGACCGAGACATAAAACCGAGACTTGAAAATGTTTTGACAAGTATTCTTGAAATATACTCTGTAGTCAAGAAAACTAAGATTTTCAATCACGTTTCAATGACTGCCGAGTTATTAAACACTTTTTATTTTGTATAATATCTGTTTGATCATTGCTGTGTTCCATTGGTACTATCCCCACAGTTTAAAAACAATCAAAATTTACTTGGATTTTTTTTTATGAATCATGGTCAGTGAGCGTTTTAATGTATTTCTCTTTTTTTTTTTTCAGTGTTATTTTTGTTTTGGAAAAAGAACCGTAAGACTAACCGTGATGTATTGCTCGTGGGACTATGTAATTCGGGTAAAACTACGCTTTTTTCATACTTGGCATACAACAAACATGTGCAAACGTTCACTTCCCAAGTGCACAATTCTAAAGAGTATAGGAGTAAAAAGGTGCGTATTATTACTAAGATGTTTTAGCACTTTGCCGTCTGGTAAATAACTCATTAATTACAGGCTATAGCTTTTTATTAAACAATCAACTGTAAATCATAATAATACGGTTAGACAGTTTACATATTATGTGGTTTTTTTTTAGAACTTGTTAGAACTAATCGACCTTCCAGGACATGAAAGAGTTTTCCCAAAATATTGGGACTGTTACAAAACTTTTTGTAAAGGCATTATGTTCGTTATTGATTCAGAAACTGTGCATACCGACATCTGTGATGTGGCCGAGTAAGGAAAATATTAATGTCAAACATAGGATACCTATTTTGTTATAATTAATTAATGCTGTTGATATTGTACAGGTTATTGTATAGAGTTTTAACCGATGTGACAATTCAATCCAATAAAAGTAAAATTATTATTTTGTGCAACAAACAAGACAAGCTGATGGCCAAGGGATCGGAAGTTATCAAAACATTGCTTGAAAAAGAACTGTATGTATTTTGTACATTTTTATGTTATTAATTAGTACTCGGCACTTATTTTATGAAATTTTTTAGGAACACTCTACGATTAACAAAAGCTAATCAGCTTGAAAGTATTGATGGAAAAAAGAATAAGTCTGTATTAGGAAAAAAGAAAAAACCTTTTGAATTTTCACATTGTCAGATGCCAATTGAATTTGCTGAAGTCTCTGGATCATTAAAGTTTGCTGTTTTAGAACCGATTAAAGACTGGTTGGAAAAAGTTCAATAAAGATCTAATGTTGGTGGTACAAATTTTGTATAATATTTGAATGTAATCATAAGTTCAAATTCTGGGAGTTATTTTTAAAGTTGAAATTTAAATGCTTTTGTTGTTTACATTGGATAATAAATATTGTATTTATCTGTGTTGTTTTAATTTGAATAATAAGCTTTATGTTCTTAATTAACATCAATATCGTACTTTATTTTTATAATATTTTTATAGTATATTTTTTTGACTGATTTTTGAAAACAAATTTAAAAACATGTATAATTATGGATTCCTCCTTCAACTTAAATTATCAAAATTATGGTAGAAATTTCTTATAATAAACTATTTTATATTGTTTGTCATTAGTTCTCTTACGTGTGTTTACTGTAAGTTTTCTACTTTTTTAAAACACATTTTTAATTGTATTGAAGGCACTCATTACACTTCTGTTATTTGGTACTATGACTAGACTTTAAATAGCTGAAATTTAAATTTTAAACAAACTGTATGTAATAATTCCAAGTTTATTGTAAAAACTTGACCATAATTCATATTATAATAAAAACTTTCCACTAAATGAACCATTTTTTTTTTTTTGTAATACCTAATTTTACTTAGTGTTAATAAGTTAAAAACTATTATTCATACATTTTTAAACACTATAAACTTAAATAATTTGTTAGGCCCTAGGGCATATTTGAAAAGGATTGCGGTGTGATCGCAATCTCTCTCTGGACATTAAAATTAATTTTGAAAATACAAGTAAAGGAGATAAAAATTATTCAATATTTTAATTAGATTTATACTCAAAGCTTTACCCGCTTTAAAAGAGTAGATATATCACAAAATTTTATATTTTAAAGCTCCAAAACTAGTTTAGTAACTTTATTAAAATAAAATATTACTAGCAAAGCGGTTAGATAATATTTTGTTTACAGTCGATGATAATTGATGACGTTAAAATAATTTAATTCAAGTCTATGTAGGTCGTAATTCATAAACATAGTTTTATTTACTAATATGATCTACCAAACCAGGCCATGTCCAACAATTTTGTATTTTAACACTATAATAATTTACAAATATTAGTTAATACCTACTTTTTTATGTAACTTAGCTGAGTCACTAAAATGTTGTTAAAAAAAATATGAAGTAGGTGCTGTTTTGAATGGGACAGTTAAAGATTTTGTATTAAATTTAAATACAATGATTCATACATTATTCATCATTGTTTACAAAAAAAGCCTAAAATTTCTAGATTGCTTGGTGTGGTTGATGGATTAACGAATATTACTTTCAGTGGATCACTGTTTTGAAAGATTTTTTAGAAGTTGTATATTAAATTTGTAATCAATTATAAGTATAAATTGCTGGCCAAAATAACAATCAGAGTGAGCTCAATTTATCTATAAAAATTGAGCTATAATCGGTTCAATAAAATCTATTATGAGAATCCTATGGGACAAGATCGTATATTACTAGGAACTTCTTTCAACATTTTAGAGTTATGGCCAAATGAAAAAATGTTAATATTTTCAAAAAAGACTCTATATGTGTATATATATATATATATATATGACTTGAAATTTTCACACATCATTAAGAAGGGTGTGAAATAAGAACCAATTTTGGCAGTAATTATTTAATGATTAGCAAAACAAAGTTTTGACATTTTAAAATTTGTTTATTTTCACGATTATAAATCCTTTAATTTTCAGTCAGAAGTGACGCAATAGAAGAGATTGAGAGTTTTAAATACCTAGGTTAAATAAATCTAAATCTTATATTATGTAATACGTTAATTCGGAAGTTATTTAGTAAAATAAATAGTATTTTTACATTTGGTAGGTAGGTATACAAGAACATGGTGTTATAGAAAAATAAACTGAGAGTTATTCGAATGATGTCACCAACGTTTTATAATAGACGAAAGTGAAATTTTAGACGTGGGCGTAAAACGAAACTCGTGAGAGCGGATATAAATGAACAGATCGTTATCCAAGTAAACGCTTGCAGTGGGTCAATCTATTTTAGTATTTTGTTTAATCGTCCACTCGAATACTCTTATACGTATGTTATTTCTATGAATGAAAATCCTGGAATCTGCAGTAGTTACCAAACGAGACGAGATACTTATTAATATTTAATCATTTTTACCATATTTATTCACAATATTGTATAGATAGGTATTATTATTGAGTACCATAAAGTATACACTTCACTGCGCTGATCAGTAGTAGTGACGTGTCATGTGTGGGATTCAAATGCTGTATGAAGCGTTGGATCAAAAAATAAAATCGGCTTGATTTCCGTTACGAATTTGCGTAATAAAGTGTATTTAGATTTTAAACGTATCATTTTGTAGACATTTTATTAGTTTGACTATCTTTTGATTAGGTGTTTTTTTTATTTTAGTCGTTTGTCATGAGTGAAATAAAACTGAAAACGACGGGAATCAGTAGGTAAAATGAAGACCCTATTCTGTTGTTACCGAAATTTGATATTCGATAAAAATATAAATGATTCTATAATAGAACGATAACGCGAATGTTAATTAGGTAGGTAATACATCAAATAAATGTAGGTACAGTAATAATTTCTTATAGAGTTAAAAAAAAAAAACTGTTGGTACCACACAAATTGTACAGAAATTTTCAAAAAATCCAAAGTTTTATCTAACAATGGTAACATTAAAAAGATACGTAATAGGCTACTTGATTAAAATATGCGCAAACATAATTTACACCCACCAACTATAATGTGCGAACATCCAATTTTTAATGGATTTATTTATGTTTTCAAATTTTTAATCGTTCGCATGGAAACTTATATTTTTCATTTGTGCATTGGTAACACATAATAGCATGTTATAGAATACATGTTAGAATATAGACAATCCGTATACTGTAGATACCATAAATAATAATCTTTACATAAAATATTCCGTCCACGCGTGTACGTTACTCGTTATTCTTTTTGATAAATATTCAGTAAAAACTTGTGCTTTGTATTTAATATTTTAGCGGAATGTGTTAAAACAGCAAAAAAAAAAAATACAAATTTTAAACTGGCGAATGTCGCGGTATGTAGGTAGGTATACTGCTGCGCGTATAAAAATCTCATAACTAAATATATGAGCGACGTCAATATTTGACGTGATCCATATTATTTCAAAGGGTACAGGGAAAAAACGATAGTAACGAGTTTATTTTTTTCGATTTTGATTTTATGGTTTGATTAAATAGCACATTAAGAGTAGTGTTGAAATTGTGTCAGTGAAAAAAGGTTTCAGTCAGTTGTTAAAGGGGGAAGAAAAAAATAAGGAATACTGGTGAACAAAGATTGTAGACAATGCGGTTGTGGCGAAAACAGGTTGTAATCCAATATTTATCACAATCAAGATTTACCGGGGGGGCTAGGGGAGATTGTAGTCGATACTTTTATTTTTTACAATAATCAAAAATTGTTTTCGTTCAATTTTTAACGTTAACACATTTTACTAAAATAATAGTTCATAAAGCATCTTTCTCGTTTAGTAATTGGATGGGTAGACAACAGGAAACATTGTTTTTTGCTCTCCTGAAAAATTTACAGAAAATGGACTACTATCGTTTTTGTACCCTCGTTATAAGCGCCTAAAGGTTCTTTAATAAATGTTGAAAATTTTTCGTGATTTTTGACCGTCCTTTCATCGCTCACTGGCGTATTTAATAGGGGGCACACGGGTGCCCACCACATAAACCGTATTTATAATATTAAAATGTTTTTGTTTTCATGTAAAATATTTTACAATGAATTGCGTTGATATATCAATCATAGTTTTAATTCTTAATATTTTTTGTTTTCTCGTCTTTATTCGTTAAACTTCGATCCATATTATAATGTATAAAATACGACATTATTTTAAAACTGAATATGCGAGTTAGGTATAATGTATCGTACAAATTTATAAAATCTAAAATTCAATATATTATGATATAACAAGAATTTCAGGCTTTTGAGCGCAGCGACAAATGTATATAGGCACCTATTATTTTTAATTTTTACAATTTATTTCTTCTTCTTTTCCTATTTTTTCTGTCAGTAATAACTTTCGGTCAATACTTTTTTACTGTCTATTCTGCAAAGTAATAAAATAACAAATTTTATTTTGATTTCTGATCATGTATTAACCGCTTCTAGAAGTCACTTACTAGTTTGTCATAGTAAATATTAACATTTTGTAACATTTTCAGCTAGCCTTGTGTGCAATTTTGTTGTTAAGTAAGAAAAAAAAGTTATCTTTAATTGTTAAACTGCAAAGTAAAATTATTAACATTGTTGTTTGACATGTTTAAAAGAAATAAACATTACAAGTGTGAATAAAAAAAAAATATTCCTTAATAAAAATTAAATATATTTTCTATGAGAAAAACACACACTTTTTTTAGAATTTTAGTCACTTTTGGCTTTGTTTATATTCTATTTTTTACTATAATCATACTTCCACCCCTGGTAGCAGCTAGCGGGAAAAAAGATGTTCGTACAATTCACTAATACTATGTATTGTATAATGTAATATTATTATAGTTCTTATATTCAGTATACAAAAATAAATATTGAACGTCTTCGATAAAAATTATATTTATAATAAATACTAATTGGTATTAATAAAATGCTAATTGATTACGATCGATGTTTTGTGTGCTATTTTCAAAATAATTTTCATCGGGGTTCCGCATACAAAAAATGTATTGTTGGGTGTTCCGTGGTGTCAATAAGTTACATATTAAATAATTAATACAATAATTAATAAATATAATAATTAATACAATTGAAACGTTGCCGAAACATTTCCGAAACGTCGCTGCGGTCCTTCATATTTTGTGAAAATAACCAAAATCTGTACCAGGAACCGATGCGACGTCGCCGCTGCCGCGTCTCGAACCAGATACTCCGCGGCGGCGACCGGCGACCGGCTACGGAGCGTGATGAGCCCCTGGTACCGTAAACATCGTCTCCCGAGACTGCTCATAACTGCTCCGCCAACGGCTAAATTATTAGGTTACTTAGGTTGTTATAAAAACGATTTAATCAATGTTTTCTTTTGCATAGGAGCTTTTTTTTTTTCATTAACATTCTTTTGTGTTGATCACTCCATGTCTCCATCCGATGGTTGAAGCACAAAAAAGTTCGGAATGATGATGAAGCGTTTTTTGAAAAGTGAATTTTGATTATCATTTGATTGATAAAAACTAAAAAAATTTAAAATAAAATAAATTCGCCTAGCAACTATGGAAATTTTCGAGTCTTTGAGTTTTAGTATTTTTCGCATCGGGTGATTAAATGAAAAAATAAAAACACCTTAGAACTAGTGACCACTTGCTATAAAAACGAATTTTGTTGTTTTCAGAACAGGTCTTAAACGAAGGAGTGTATGTTACTTTTATTTATTTATTATTTTTTTTTTTTATTTATTCTATATTTTATTTGTGTCTGCCTAATATGCAGTGGCGCAACTAGGGGTGGGGTTTGGGGGTTGTAACCCCCCCCGAAATTTTTCTAAATACTACTAACTAATTACCTGTTGAAAATGATTTTTTTTTTTCCAAATTCACAACCCCCCCCCGAAAATGAATCCTGGTTGCGCCACTGCTAATATGGGTGTTATAACCATTACACGTGGAAATCAACAATTTTTATATTATACGTTTCTATTTGATGAAACGATAACTACCCTAGGTACACCATTTGACTAACCCACATGTTAAAACTTAAAAATAGTTACTAACGTTTAGTCTCCCGCTAAAAAGAGTGCAGGACTCAAGTGGGACTTGAGAAAATATTTAGGATACAGTCGTACAACAAGTTGTTAGGAAACTAATTTACAAATGAAATTGGAGAACTTTTTTTTGTATTTCAGTACGGGTACCTTTCGATTGCGAAATCGTCCAGAATCGTTTTTTTGAAGGCCATGATTTATCATTGCTTCCACATTTTTAACAGTACCTACGTTGACAATACGACTACACCATCCGAAATACTGATCCACTCAGCGCAGTGACACCACAAAGTTGGCAATTTTTTTTTTTTTTTATGCCTCTCCCATTAAACATTTTTAAATACGCCCCTAGATACATGGTGGTATATCAAAATATTTGACCATTGTTCCCTGCGGTCGTATCAGCGGCGTATTCAGTAGGGGTGCATCGTGTACCAGGACCCTTCGACTGTGTTTAATAAATCGGCGCCTGAGGCTCATCAAACCATCAAATTTTCGTAACTATAAGGTAAATTATTTTTATAAACAAAATATAATTTTGGACATACGGTCGTCTCCGTATGGATCTCATAAAAATTATATAAAAATGAAAAAAATATCCATCTCAAATTTTAAATACCTATAGTATACGTATACAGGTGTGCAGTACTTGGGAAATACGTGGAAGCGCGTAACTATATTGTCCGTCTCGTTATCGTGCCACGCGTTTTGGAAAAAGTTTGTGCGGGTGCTTTTTCAGCATACTTAAGCTAAACTATAAAAATCGACGTTTCCGAAACGTTTTCCCAAGTTTTATTCCGTGTTACGATCCCCATAAAATCAGATGCGCTCGTGCCCTTTTAAGTACACGCACAACGCGTGGAGGATACGCCGCCAATGGGCACCGCGGTCGTATACTTTCGCACAGTGGCAAAGTGTTCGCGAAAATGGCGCAGCTGTGACAGCATAACGGACGTGTTATGATTTTTTAATTTTTTTGTAAAAGAAAAATTAATTAAAACAATAATTATAAATAGGTCAAACACGTCGGCCGTAAATTACTGCGCCTGCACACTCGTGCCTGTATTATTATTGTGTCTAACCCTGCGGATGAGAATCCAAAAACACGGCTGGTGATAGTTGTCCGGGCTCTGCTGCAGAAGCTGTCGACAACAATGTTTTGTTGTACCTGTGCGGATTCGTAACCATTTATGGTATCAAACCCGACGCGACGCGATGACTCACGGTTTATATAGGTAGCCTTCAAGGCGTGTAAGTCCATTATTATATTTTGAGTACCTATACGTAGTATACGTTTTTAAATGTCTAAAACAGCTGAAAGTACACCACACACACACGAGTTATGAACGTATATGCTTAAAAAAAAAATGCTAAGTACGAATTATACCTATACATCGCATCGCCTCGCGATTCCGACACAGCTGCTGCAGTCACGCTTATATGTAGTAATGGCACGCTGAGCAAAAGTGTTGCAAAATGTACCCTATATAATAAGAGTATTGTGTTTTGTTTTTTTTTTTAATATTTGTACGTCACTTTTTTTTTTGCATTGCCAATAGTGGCAGTCAAATGTAGAAGATGAAGACAAAAAAGATACAATAGACGAGGGAAAAAAAGCCTATTGTGTGCGAAAATACGTGTACAAACTGTACTATAGCGTGTTGTTTCGGTGTACACAATTTGCACACGTCTGCTTGTGAAAATGTGTTCCTTGTCTACTCTTATATTTTGACATTGTCTTGTTCACAAGTAAGTTTATTAGAGAGAACATTTTCAAAATATATCTTAAACCGATAACGTCTATCCCATGAAAAGCGTTTCTTTTAATGTACGCGGATATTTTGAACAATATCAGCAACACTTCATCAATGGATGTAATTTGTTGTCAAAAAAGTGCAATTTTATGAAAAATATATGACTTTGTTGTAAAGAAGAAAAAAAAGTCATAAAATGTAATAAATATAATAAATTTCTCTTTAAACTGCAATCTATTTTACGGGTCTGTTAAATATTATTGTGGTCTCAGTAAACACATATATATATAAAATCGATTTTTACACTCATTTATAAATTTAATTTTTCTGGAAATGCGTTTTGGGGTTGGGATTTCTTTTTGCCAATTCCCGGCCCCGGTCGGAGTAGCGGTTACGCTGTTTCAGACGGTTTATACAGACTAGAGTTTTATTGTAAATTTGTTATCAATATAAATTATGCTTATACGAAAATGACGATTCTGAACAGAACTCGGTTAACAGCTCTAAAAATATATATTTTGGTCGTTAGGATTTCAAAAGTATTTGCGAATTAAGTAATATATACAAAAATAGTACACTTTTTTTATAAAAATTATATTATATAGACAAAAAGGGCGGAACAAATTCTACAATCCTCAAAAAAATTAATTTTCTCTCTTATAAAAATCTATTCGCCTAGCATTTATATATAATCGATTAGAAGGTTCGGACTGTTTAAAATAGTCGACATTTTAACAGTACGAGATAATATTATTTTAAACTTATACCATTGATTCAACATTTTTAGGCATTGGAGCTATATAATTTTAGCATGATATAAATTGATGACAATGTTCGGGGTCTGAAAACTGAAACTCAAAATGTTCAACTATCAAATGTTTTCAAACGGTTAAAATTAACAGGGTATTCTATATTTATCCCGAAATTAGTCAAAATTGTTTGAAATTTTTATCGCCCTAGTGATGTGCACTTATGTAAAACCCTTGAAAATTTAGTAAAATTGTCATAGAAAATGTCAATATAAAATTGTCAATAGAATTTCAGACTATTATTTAAAAATTTAATTCATTTTTGTTATTCAATAGTTTATAAAATGACAATGACATTACTACGCGCATATATTGTACCAAAATAACACTGTTTTGTCAACAATTTTTTTTATACTCTTTCGGAAACTACCTACTAGGCGAATTTTTTATTGAAATTTGTAATTTGTAATAACGCAGATAAAAAATGCTGTTAGTTGCCCATGACGTGTTTCTAAATCTTAAGTAATTAAATTGTGTTGGTTACGAGTGTTTAGTCTCGGAAGTATATTTGTTGTCAAACTTGTGTTAAATTTTTAAAATTTTTCTGTAAAATTAAAGTTTTTGTTGAACGAATTGTTACATTCATTTATAATTATATTGTCTATGTTATAGTTTTCATGTATAATATTACTGATAAAACAACGTATTTAGCTTTTATTAGATCGCTTTTATGTGTATAGGTCGGAGGTATTCAAACTGTGCGTCGCGGCTCCCAGGGGCGTCGCGGGAGTTTTCGAAGGGAGCCGCATCCTATAACTGAAAACCAATATGTATATATTTTTACGAAAAACGTTTATTGAGGCCCACCGGTTGGGAAACGTTGAATAGTCTACAATAGTCATTTGCTAAATATAGTTTTAATTTGTCGCGTGAGTGTTATCGTTTCTATAATGTTATAGAAATATAAATTATATTCATATGAACATTGATTTTTTTATTATTTGGGAGCCGTCAACAATTCGTGAAGACTCAAAGGAGCCGTGGGATAAAAAAGTTTGAATACCTCTGGTATAGGTATTTAATGTGACGCTTTTAAAGGTAGTTAATTAAAAATTATCGTCGTGCGCTTACTGGAACGTTGTTTTTAATTCTCTGAAAAAAAATCTACTATAAATTGTTGTGTAACAAAATCAACAAAACAAATTTAACACACATAGCTCATATAAGTGTATTCATGCCAAGTATACGTGTTTATTTATAAATGTTTTCATATTTTATGTTTAAAACTCGGAAAAAGAATTCGTATGTATACCACGGGATATTTAAGCCTGCAGTAGTTTATTTATACAACAGTTATCATTCATATTATATTTAAAAAATAGAAGGTGCTTTCGTTAAAAAATCTAAAATAATTTTATGTAATGTTTTAACTTTAAAGTTTTGAAATATTTCAAGACAAATTTTGAAGTAAGTGTGTAGTGTTAGAGCAATATTCAAAGATAAAATCAAATTTAAAAATTGGATTTTTGTGAACCATACACAAATATTTATGTAGACAACTATAATATATAGTTTTATATCGATTTGGCCATGACATCCAAAATAATGATCGGAACAAATTGAAATTTTTACATAGTATTCAAATAAATATGATACGGGTTTGCTAAAAGTTTCAAATAATTTAGAAAATTTTTGAGCTAAGTATACAGAACTTTGAAATTCTTGAAAAATGTACCAGGACGCGGTATGTATACTAGACAACTGAGCTCGCTCAGAATCGTATTTTCGATGGCAATGATTTATCATTGCTTTCAGATATTGAACAATGCGTTTGAACCACGACTGTCCAAACCAGTGATCTACCCAATTCACGTTTGTTTTATGTTTAACAATATATTACTGGATAAATTATGTTCTTAAATATTCGAGGTAAAATATTGTATTTACTTTTTACGTGTATAGCGACAGCTATCAACGCATTTTTATTCATAAATATTCATTTAATCTCGGATTAAAATATAATACTTCGTTCTACGTCATGCATTTTTTTGAAGCTACAGTGTATTCATACTTAAATAATGGTTTTAGTTATTAATTTTACTTACAAACCAGCTTTACCAAGTAGGCACGTATACAGTGTAACACTGTAACAATGTACATTTCACATTAGTATATCTATTCATGTATATAATCATAATTTATTTATGATCAAATCTTCATTTTTTTTTTTATATTATATCCGTAATGCAGGCATACAAGTTACACACGTTCTTAATAGAATAATAATAATCCATCGGAAACCACGATGCACGCCCAACACGCGTATAACGAATATAACCGCTAAATCATGAATTGTAAGGTTTGTTATAATTATCATAGTTAAATATGAATGGACTTTAAAAAAAAATATGTAAAAATATTTTATGCATAGGTTAGCGCGACCGTTTGAGATTCGATTATACGTGGCATGGGTTTAATTGTGTTGAGAATGCGAAAAGTTTTTTTTTATAAAAATAAAATTAATTTTGTTCATAAATATTGATAGATCTTTTAGAACTCGAATATATTACACATTTATTGCCTAATAATAATCGTTAAAATCAGCGTTATGTAATATTTTACACAATGTAATGTAAACACGTTACAGCGCTTCTTTCTACAACCAAATACGGAACGATTTAAAATAGATAGTCGCTACAATATCGACTATACGTTTTACTCGTTGAAAATCTTATGTCTGTCCACGACGAAAGCTGAACAAAAATGATCGCTGTACGATTCCGATTAATACCTAATACCTTAAATATTTAAACACGCGGTTATTCTGCTAATTATTTCTCGTATACGGTAAGATTCATCGTGTACCGCAATTTCAAGATACACTGGATTGGAATGAGAGAAAATCAATGGTCACAATGTATCGTAAGAACAATACGATCGATTCTTCCGTTATGATACTTTACATACTACGAGTACGTTTCGGAAATAAACTGGATCGAAGTATATACTTGCCCGTTTTATTTCGGACGAATAAAACTCGCTTGCGACGAATCTCGCACATTACACGATTACGTGGTTAAAAAACGCCTGTGCTGGCAGCTATATCGGTTCGTGATAACGTATTGTCGGGGAGTGGGTCTCACTCGACCGTACAGGCATATCTGCCTCGTTCTTTGTTTTTCTCCGACCACAAATCGCCCTGACCACAAGTAGGTGCGTTCATAAAATTTAAAATTTTTTTTTTCTTTTCTACTCGACACTATTCACTGTGAACAAACACAACGTCGCGCCAAAGCAATGTACGCGAAATCGTATAATAATTATTGGCGCATATGACCACGTCGTCATCCGTTTTAATCGACGCGCGAATCGCACTCATTTTCGCGCGATGAAACGCGTTTTTTTTCTTCTGTTTTTTCGCTCAGTAAGTGTGTCATCATCATTCGTATACGCGGGTGTTATTATGTCATCCAGGTCTGGAGTAATAAATAATTTGTCTCCTCCAAGTTTTAGGGTTTTAGGGCATCCCAAAAATAGACGGCCGCTGCAGCAGCATCATATACATACAGTCCCTCTCCCCGTCGCTCGCTGAGGCCAAAAGAAAGCCGATCGTCTTCGTCGTTTCCCCCCACTTCGTAGCGCGAGAAAAAATAAAAAAAAAAACCCACCGGGGTTCCGACGCCGCACGTTCGGCAGGTCTGGTCGTCGTTAGTCGACACAAGTTCAGTGTTAACGCGTGTGCTTGCGGGTGTTAAGAGTTATTATAATATCGCTTTCGTGTGATTTAAATTGCATTTTTATTTTGTGACTCGGTAAGAATTATCTTTTTTTTTTTTACCTAACGTAACGCTAATTTTTATACTCGTTACACTGTTTTTGTAATAAAACGATTATGTAGAGAGAGTGTAAACAATAGGAAAACTATCATAGGCGCTTGTGTGTATTTTATGAAATTCGAGCAGACTGAATGAGTCACATCACACTAGATCGAATTGTTCGATTTCACGCCCCCCCGTATAGTTATTGAAAAACCGCTTTGTCCGCGTATGATCTATTATTACGAGCTTATGGTTTTTTGAAAATTTCAGTCGGCCGATAAAGAACATTCGAGATGGACGCGATCAAGAAGAAAATGCAGGCGATGAAGCTGGAGAAGGACAACGCCATGGACAGGGCTCTGTTGTGCGAGCAACAAGCCCGAGACGCCAATTTGAGAGCTGAAAAAGCCGAAGAAGAGGCTAGAGCCTTGCAGAAGAAGATCCAAACGATCGAAAACGATCTGGATCAAACTCAAGAACAGCTCATGCAAGTCAGCGCGAAACTCGAAGAGAAGGACAAGGCTCTGCAAAACGTAAGTAGTGCATATTATTATAATGTCGTACTGTGCAGTTATAACTACATACAATATCCCTTACGTCATTTAATTTCCAAGATCGCAAATGTATTCTACAAAGTTAAGAACTATACTGCAGATTTATCGGGAGGAAAAAAATTTAACAATCGCTGTTTATCGAATGCGGGGGTGATAAGTTTTTTAAAATTGTTTAGTTAACATTTTGATACTTCTGTCGGTCGCGACGTTTGAGGCGGGCAACTCGTACATTTTCCCCATGTCTTCATATTCCAGACACATACTGAGAGTCTGCATTTTTAAGATTCTACTTTTTAAACTTGTAAGTCGTCCTCAGGCTAGAAAATACTGAAATGACGCCTGTTGCGATTTTCGTATATACCCCCCAATCGGCTGAGACTCGTTTTGCGTGCCTTTATTTTTTATACGTTGTGTCAGACGTCGATCGACGAGTCTCAATTGTTAGAGTAAATCGAAAATTATTAAAACGATTTTACAACTATTCGGTTCGTCGTTCAACACGGCGAACAGTGGGTATTATAGTTTATTCGAAACGCTGACATAATGACTTTTATTTGCTCGCCGCGGTCGACAAACAATAATATTATGACTTATATTGAGTATTGTATACATTTTTTTTTTTTTTCGAAAACGTTCATCATTAATGTGGCTAGCTTAAAAATTGATTTATTTGATATTGTTATAACGCAGACTAGTCTCTGTATTGCGCATCGATAATAATAATTAACAGTGAAATTGAATACAATTTCCGTAGATGTGTAAAAAGTAGGTGTCATTATTTCAATTAAATACTGTAATAATACGCTTGAAATTATTAGTGTATATTATACACACTATGTATATTCCACACCTGTATGATATTTTGTATTGGTCGTAGTAATCACAAAGAACGGCTAAACAACATTTCTGGTTCTGGATTCTATTGTCACATACCAACTAAAATTATTGTGAATAACCTTGTTGGTATGCGTTTTATCGAACACCGTCATCGGTGCGGTGCAGACTGCAACCATTAAAAAATAATATTGTTTCTATCCCGTGTAGTTTTTTCCGCCCGTATACGAATTCAAACCGAATAAAAAGCACTTAAAATTCGATTTCTTTTACCGCAGTTTCGCCGGTAATTAATTATTAGGTGCTGCACGCTATTCTGCGAACCCGTGCACGTAATATATATCGCTAATGTTTGGCGATTTGTTTGGAAAAAACGTAAAAACGTATAGATATTTTCATTATTGTACACAGTCCTAAGAAACTTTTCGAACCCACACGAGTATAATGGCTAATTACGCGTATAAAACTATACAAAATAAACGCGTAAGTACCATTAAACTACCTCGACTCGCGCGTCTCGACTATCTTGGCCACTGAATACCAAGTTCGCGGCTGTACGTCATCACGTAAACTAAAAACTTTGAAATTTTGTCACGTTTTTTCTTCGAGTTCTCGAAGATTATGTCATTCGATCTACACAATACACATTACCTACATTATTATTATTATTAATTTGATTTTAGTTTGCAGAAGCGATTTCGCAATGTCTTAACCGAGTATTAAATATTATCGCACCGTATGCACTGTTATATTGTCACGTATTCCACGTTGTAAACACGTCATAAATAAATATTTTGTGATAGGTACTAAAAAAAAAAAAAGGTGTTGTTTGACACAAGGTCAAACGGTTTGATTGTTAGAAAAAAATTTTTCAGTCGAGTCCGGCCAACTCGCGAAAAAATCCGGGATAAGTCCGCTTGAAAGAGTTCGTATCGATTTCGGTGCTCTGTCGGACAGAAAAATTGTTCCAAATATAAGTGGACGAGTAGAAAAATTCTGCAGTAGCAGCAGGTTAAACGCGCTTGTCAAATTCCGAATTCTATTCTCAGTGGTATGCGCGTACTACGTATATAGAGATGGTCACTTTATAGAACGGCTGCCAAGAGCTGTTTTGTACATTTTTTTTGTACGCCTACTTACACGTAATCAGACGTAAACAGATTCGCAATGGAAATCGATGATGTATAAAACGATTTATCAACGCGAAAAATTTCACCTTAGGATTGAAAACTATATATACAATATTATAGTGCGCACCAAACTCGACGAGATCAACGTTTCGCCTGACTTGTATGCGTAGCGTGTGTAGTAATAAACGTTTAAAAATTTTTGTAAAACGTTCGTTACGATACGATTTACAGCTGCGGAGAGTTCAAGTTGTCGTTCGTACGGCGTATCTATCGTCGTACGACGTTCTGCGCGTGTTTTTGAACGCTGCAAGCGCGAAAAATGAGACGAAAAGAGGAAAATTTCTAAACACGGGCAGCGTGTCGCGGTTTTTTTTGTCCGTCCCGTTCTAAAAACCGTTGGAAACGTATAAAACCACGTGAAACGTATATTTTCGTGTGCGCGTTACGTATATAGCTAGAGACCGTTGGCGCGCGGTGTGCAAAGCCGGATCGCCGCGGCGGCGGCGGCTTGGACGACGGTTCTAAAATTAGAGGCCCTCCGCGTGGTTCAAGAATAGAAACAGATGGGTTTATGTTACACGGGCACAGCGTTGTGCCAAATACGGGCCGACGCGTGTATCCATCCATCCACCGACGGTGTACACATCATATTAACATATAATGCGTCTCCGGCACAATAAACACGTAACCCAATATAACGTGTAATATATTTACGCGCGCTAAACGGCGGTAAATTAACGTCGACGGTTATAAAAGGAATTTTTTAAAAGAAAAACTTTCGTGCCCACGACGACGGTGCAGTGTGTGAAATTGGAATTCGCGGGAAAACGCGTCCGCGATTTTGCGACGCCGTTTCCGCGGACAGGGCTCTGCGGGATAACATTTTTAACGCGGGCCAAGAGATCGACGTAACAATATCTTTCCATTTAAAAAGCACACATTCTGTTCTCTGGTATTTTTCACCGTAACACCACTGTACGAATAGTTTACATTTATGCGGTCGGGCCGATATCGAAGCGCGGATACAATATAGCGTCCTCGAGAGACACCCGAGTGGCGCTCCTGCAGATTGTATCATAACGTCGTTATTGTAGCGTGGTTATTCGATATTAATAAGTCGTTATAGGTTTACACACTAGCCACTTTTGATGAACGTTATAATAATGTAAACACCAGACAGGCGAGAAACATTTTTAGTGTGCGAGGATTAAAATTTATTTTTTTTCAGCTAAAAATAGGAGGCATACGTCGATTTGCCCCCCTAGGCTTCTCAGCTAGTACGCGGCTACGACTGCACTGATAGACGCCGATATTATAACTAGGGTTCTAGGTTAAAACACCGAAACATCCAACGGTCAAAATGTTCAATGAAAAATCATTTTTTTTTTTTTAACAAAAACCTCATTTTTTTATGAATCCGGACCGCCGATAGAGGATTTTTTTTTTTTAAAGCAATTTTACCTGTGTAAAAAACGTTTGTTTTTTGCAAATCATTCGATTACGTGCTTAACATCTATAATCATCCAAACCCTTCCCAAAAAAGAACACGATAATGGCTCCAGAGTTATTGCTGATTTCTTGAACACCATCATCGCATACCTTTTTTAAAAACAAATAACATTGATATATACCTAAATTATACTCGTAATTGTTTTTTCTAAAATCGATCAAGTCAGTACTGAAGGCTATTAAATAACACGTATAACGTTCAAAATCGAACATTTTTTTTGTGTATTTTGAAGTTTGAAGCTCTCTTGACGTTTTTGTGTTCAAACTATGATTATTTTTATACTGTCGCAGTATAGTAATGATATTATGCAGCCTACTGAAAGTAGGTACTATCGTTTTATCCGTCTGAAACATGAAAATCTTAATCCACCCAACACAGGTACACATTAATACGAATGAATAGACCAAGGGAAAAAGTCGTCCACCCCTTTTTTACAAGTAGTACACGTCAGTACGTCACACTTTGTGGTTTTTTTTTTTTTATACTTAACGTTGTTTCTGCAGTGCAGTTTACATGACCAAAAATGGACAGTTTATCATAAATTTATGCAAGTATAACTCGTACGCATTGTCACATTATTTATGTAATGTAATATATTAGCAGTGTGTGAACGTACTGTGTCCATGTATAGTGCGTTATATAATTTTGATTTTAGCTCTTCAAATTGCGCCTATGCGTTTACGCTGTAATATTTTAATAACAATATGACGTACCCTATACATATTATATTTTGAGCTAAAAAAAAAAACAAAAATCAAGTAACTTCTATACTCTTTTTCACGATTTGTAACGAACAGTCGGCGTTGTGTATTTATATTTACGCGTAGGGACTAAAAATGTGTTAATGTTTTTTTCTTTTCTGGAATACAACCAAATCGTAGGTACCGAAATAATATCACATTTTTGCTGTACTCGCGTATTTTATAAAAACGCCTAAACGTATACGGTGATACCACATGTTGTGCATGGCTGTTGATCTGTCTCGGACCAATATTTATTATTATTAAAGACAATATTTGAAAAAGTTTACCGCAATTTTCATTCTCGGTTATCTCGTAATTTACCGTGCAATATTTGAATAAGTACTTAATTGTATTGTGTAAGACGTAAGTGTATACACGTGTTTACCAATATTAATTAAAAGTTGCACGTTTTTCTATGGTTCATTATAGGTGATGACGTAAAATATGAATTTCCCTTTCGATACACATCACTCGGATCGCCGTTGTATATATTATTGTTAACCAGACGTGAGGACTATATCTAATTAATATCAGTAATATTTATTTTCCGTGATTACTTTTTCAATTATTATAAAGGTTTTAAATCTTTAAAGTAAAGTAAAATTTTTGTAGTTTTAGTTCAATAAAAACATTTGATTTTCCAGAAAAAGTTTTGAAAATTTACAATAAGGACATATTATATAAATATATAGTAGATATCCGTCACTAAAAAAAAAAAAATCATGAGGCACAATTTTTTTCTACAGTCGTGTTTAAATTTCGGAAATGGAAAATTTATTTTTGTAAAATAGGGTTTTTAGTATAAGTTTTAATATAATTTTCTCATGATGAGATCAAGATTTACCTGGTTTTTTGAGGTTTAATTACAATTACAAACAATTCTGATAATAATTATTAAAATTTTAAAAAATTTTAAAATTTTAATATTAAAATTATTTTAAACTATTTTCACACTATTTAATTATATATAATGCCTGATACCTGTATAAGACTCTAATAACATATTCTATAATTCAATTTTTATTGGTAAACTGAGCTCACTCAGAATCGCTTTTTCTATAATAAATATATGCAAAGGAGGGAGGGAGGGCGAAACATATTGAAAATTATGAAAAAATTTAAATATAATTTGACTTTTCAACATAGTAAAACTTTAAAGTATAGATACGTTTCTTAAGCAGTACTCAGCAATAATTGTAATCGGTAGTCCTAATAATAGCCAATCAGAAGTTTGTTTATGTTATTTTTAGTCATATTTTCAAAAATATAGTAAATTAACGAAAATAAAAACTTACATTACAACAGCCTAAACATAATTAATATTTTAAACAAAAATGTAAAAATGTCTCCTTTGTTGTCACAGATGTATACAATATTATTTCAATGATTAAGGTATATTATACTGAACAATCTAAATTAGTTATAGGAATTATGTATTAGGTTCCTTCTTGAACACTGATAAATAATATGTATATTGGTCTGCGACGATGTCAGAGGAGGTATTATTGTACTAAATTATGTGTATAATTATTGTACCTATAATTTGTGAGATTATTTATTTTTAATTATCGTGGTGACTTAACTCCGTATAACTGTTATCGGCCGGAAACAAACATTAAACAGTCGATCACCTGACGAATTGAATTTAGAATGTATTGTGTTTAGAAGTAATAACGTTTTACTTGTTTCAAATTTATAATTTTTCCATTGAATCCCATGGCACATATTTATATATAAATGTTATTTAATCACTTTTCAATTATTGAAATCTAAAATAGCTAGCTTAAACTACAATTACTATTGTTTTCTGTTATCCGTTTACACATTTTATTACCAACTAGAAAGTAGAAAAACCAATTGGGTTGTTAAATTGAACTTATTTATGTACATTTTAACATGTTCAGCATCGTTTTTTCCGTTTTTAAAGTTCACACAATTGTTTATGATTTTAAGAAAATAAACATTTAATAAAATAGCCTAAACTAAACTTACCGACACGCGAAATTCTTTAAAACGTGCTATATTTAAGCACTAAGTAGGTACACCAATATAATCTTCATAGTGTCTACGGTAAAATGCCAACTATCAAAATTTGAGTAGTTTTAAATTTGTAAAACGTTCAATATAACGTTTAAATATACAGAAGTCAGAAATACCTGTTCATTGTCACCTGTTCATTATTTATTCATTAGTAATAATTCGTACATGATTTTTACATTGTCACAATATATTAGGCACGTTCACCCCCTTTTTATAATATTGTCGTTACACGTTTCTATAGTAACTGACAATAAAAATGTGTCCTATCTACAATTTATCGGCTCGCAAATACCGTGTTACCTATTAAATATTTGCACGTTTGTACAAAAATTGTCGTTAGTTTTTAAAAATGTACAGGCAATAAATATATATAGTTACCACATTACATTGTTATCGACTAAAACTCTAACACAAGTCACAAACTAGACAGTAGTCGACTTTAGGTTATAGGAGAAAAAAAAAACATTTATGATACGTATTTACTATTTATATAAAATAAATCCTAAAAAAAAAAAAAAAAAACAAAACTATATAAAGGCCAACTTTAAAATTTAAATATATATTTTGTTAGTTGCATTAACAAAAATGTTAACCTTGAACAAACTGAATCCTCTCAATACGTTTATACAAATTATAAAAGTAGCTATAACAATTACTTCGATTCAGTGGCGTATAAAGGTGATGTGGGTGTTATATTCCCCCGCCAGAGGCCAAAATTATTTTTTTCGCAGTTTTTTCCCCAAAAAATAGAAAAACAAAAATCAAAAAATAGTAAAAAAATCATCGAAACAAATGAATGGTATATACTGTAGTTTAACCTTTGTGGTTTTGCCGTTAAATATAATATGTTCGTTGAAAACTGCGTCACGTATAAATAAAACAAAGATTGAAACAAAATACTGAAAAAAAAAAACTATAAGAAACCTCGATACCTAATTTATTCTAATAGTTTGTCTTTTAAGCGTTGATAATACTTATAAAATATGTTTTTCTTGTCATTATCGAGAAACTTTCAAATCGCCCCCCGAAAAATGGTCCGCCACTGTTATGCCCATGGCGACGGCTGGTTGAAACGTCAGGCTCGTGACCTTCGCGTATTTTCTGACGCTTGTGTGCGTATAAGCGCTGTTGTAAATCTCATAGCGTTTCTTTATCTCGAGAAGAAAACAAATTGCGTTGCATTATTTCGTTTCTTTTTTTGCTGACACGCGTTAAAACAATAAAAACTCATTGAACAACGCGCGTAACACGATCCGACCGAAAACAGCGGAATGGTTAAATCAATAAATCATAGATTGATTTGAATTTTAAGCTGTATGCTTTAAAGGCGATGAATAATCGAAAAAATCGTATATTTTTAATTCGTGTGTAACGCTGTTAGTACTTATAATAGTACGTAGTCATGGTTCGGTAGTTCCCGAAATTAAGACTGCAGCGGAACCGGTAGGATTAATGTAGATCGAGAAAAAACGAGATACTTTTAGGTGTATCGAGAGTGACCGAGCGGATTTGCAAGTAGCTGTATAGACGGATATGTCCATTCCAGCAAGTAACGGACTTTAGTTACTATTAAGAATCAATATAAATAATAAAAATTCATAACGAAATTAATTTAAGAATCGCATTAGGGGATGTCATGCTGCACTATTTAAATCGAAACTCCTATTTAGAGAAATCAAAAGAATAATATCTAGCTGCAGTGGCGTAATCAGGAGTTTGTTATGGAAAATTTTTTTTTTCTGCGTAGGGGCTTTATAAAACTGATTGAATTTTAAATTCCTAGTGTAACGAAACACTGTTGCGGTTTTTTTTGTTTTTACCACTACGGGAATCACTCATATAATATATACGGTTTCCGGGAGCTTGGTCACCAGCTGGTACTTTGAAGGTTTTGAAATGTTCGTAATTCGAAAACACACTGCCCGAAAATGGGTAAAAACGGTGAATTTTTGCGGAATTGTAAAGTTTTTTTTATGCGATTTTTCTCACAATTTATTTAACCAAACGACTTTCAAACATTTTAAAATATAAGTGTAATACAAGTTTTGTACCATTTTCAAAGTTTTTCAATCGATTTTGGACCTTTTATTGTACTTACATTAAAAATGGTGAGAATCCCTAACATTTTTGCACTTTTAGTTCAATAACTTGAATTTTCTAGAAAATGTAATATAAACTTATAGGCGATGTAGTAGTGCACCAAATCTAGTCGTTTGAAGTTCGGAAATCGGGAAAATAACGTTTGTTAAAAAAAAATAATTGTCGCGTTAGTTTACACCCATTTTTGACGCGTATGGAAAATATTACGGATAATATCTTTTGACAACACGCAATTATTATTGTCCAGCTAGATTATAGATAACTTTTAGTATTATTTAGAATTTGAATGATTTTTTGAAAAAATTTCCGTCACTTATAACAGTAAGTAAAAGTGATCTAATTTTCAAAATAAGGTACTACTTATGTACGAAAAAACGGGTAATTCTGTGCAAACGGTTATATAGGTTCGTCAACTTTTTTTCCTTTTCCGGTAACTTCCTCGGTAATGGAATTTTAACCAAAAAAAAACCGACCGGACCACACAAATCCTAACCTTGTCTCGAAATTTTGACTTTGTATCACCACAGATCGAACGTTTTTATTACGGTTCGTCTTTTTTTTACTACGTTCGATTTGCGCCAAACGCTGCTGTCAACACGGCTTGCCAACCAACACGACCGAACGTAGTAAAAAAAAAAACGTTTATAAATAATTAAATAATCGTGTCGATCAACGACGTGGCTGTACTACATTATTTTATTATTAGCTCGCGTGCGCTCATCGCGTGGCGGCGCGTTATCGGGTTTCAATTTTTTTTACACTCGTCGAGTGCAATTAATACACACGCAGTTTTTTAACGTACTTAAAAACGTAGATGTTTTTTAAAAAATGGCAAATTACCGAATAGAGTGTAACGAAATCGCCTATTAACGGTTTGTTGTAATTGTTATCCGTCGCGCGTTTCGTGTCGGCCGTTCCGGGAGTTATTTTATTACCGTGTCCTGTCCGTCGATTCGGTCGCCGCAAGTTTACAAACGACAATTGGGACGGATCGGAATATTATTATGACGTCGTGTAAACGCTGTTCGTATTTCGATCGAGCGGCGAACAAACGACAAAACGCTCTGGAGCCGCACACAGTTAATTCAACAACCGCACGATTGATCTACTCAAAATAACGTGACGTATCGCGTTGGTTTTGGAGTTTCCAAAGTGTTTCGTATTGTACGACAGACTGCAGCTCAAACGGCGAAGTTACTAGATCGTTATTGACTTCAGCAGAACGTGGTTTTCTCCACTATGCACCATCGGTGTTTACAAAATTTGTTCCAAAACGAGCTCGATGTTCCTCGTGGATCAAAATAAAACAAATCGTCGCCGTTCTCGCGCGCGCGATCAACAATCGCGGTGGTTTTTTTATCATCAAATGACGCGCGGCGCAGTCGTCGCCGGCAACCTGCGCCAGCCGCGCGGCGGACAGACAGAGAGAGGGAAAGACGGCGGCAATCGGAACGCGGGCCGGACGGGCGGTGGATCGGCGGCGTCTTGGACGTTTAAATTTTTTTTTTTTTGTTGAATGTCAGCCAACAAAACGGCACGGAACCGTGCGGCGCGCGCGTGCATTTCCTGCGGGCCCGTTCACTGCGCGCGGCCGCCGCGCCGCTGCCGTTTGTACGCCACGCGCCGTCGGCCGTGTGAGAGCGCTGCGACCGGCGGCATGGACATCCGCGGGGGACGCGACAGGCGGTCGGCCGACAGACGCGCCTCCAGGGGCGGCCCCAGGGCGCCCCCGAGACGGCCGCCGCCGCCTAGCCCGACCGGCGAACCGCCGCCGCCGCCGCCGCCGCCGCAGCAGCGCCGGCAGCCCAGGGTCGTGGTCGCCTCCACCGGCAGCAGCCGGCCGCCGTCCGCGCCGCCGCCAGACAGCAGGGCGACCGAGCCGGGATCGACGGCGAACCGCAGGACCGCCGCCGCAGCCGACGACGACGATGTGGAGGAGCCGAGTGCGCGGCCTTTGCCGAACAGGACCGACGGTCGTCCGCGGCCGAACAGGACCACCGAGCCGGAGACCGCCGCGCCGACCCTGACGCGGTCGCCGGAGTCCGGAGCGGACGGATGCGGCGCGACAGACGAGAACGAGCTGCTCGCCAAACTCCGGTGTCCGAGCGAGAGCGCCGAGGTGATCGCCGAGCGGGAGAAGCGGCAGCGGCGACGGTGTCCCGACTATCCCGGTTTGGCGCTGTCCAGCTCCGTGTTCAGCACGGAGACCGGCATGAAGTTCAGCATCATCAGGAACGAACTGCACAACGTGCTCAAACCGCAGCTGAGACGGGTAAGTCGGTGGGCGCAATGGCGACGGCGAACGGCTCTCTCGGCTCAGTTGGTCTCGCGGCCACCAATAGACACTATTCGTAGCGCGCGCGGCACCACAGCTGACGGGTCGCCGCCGCCGCCAATCCCCTCCGTCGACGTGTGTAACCGCGGGTTCTCAACGTCCTCTGCAACGACCGAACAGGAGGTCGCTCGACGCGCAGAGTGTGGGTTCCTTCCCGCGTGAATATTGTAATCGTTTTAGTTTTTTTTCTTTTAAACATCCGCGTACACTATAGTACATTTTGAAAAAAGTGAATTAATAAAAAACAATATTGGCGACTGCACGTCGGGAAGAAACGGGCCACTCTCTGTGTGTGTAGGTATAGATAGTGACCGTTTTCTGTTCCGTACACGCCGCCTATTCTGTCGTCTTGATTGTTGGAATTAAACAGCGATGAACAGCGACGAACGAACCGTTTCAGAAAGTGCAGTAGTTGAATAAATAATACGTAAGAAGACCGCTCACAAACTGTTTTGTCGCGGGAATCGAACGAAACTGGAATCGGGGATTGACGTGGTTGCCGCTTAGATACGTGCGGGCGGAAGTTTTTTGAGTGGAAAAAAGGCCCGATCCGTAGATCGAGCGAGGCGTATGTAGATTGGGGGGGTGTCGGGGTCCCCCAAAAACATAAATATAGCACCCCCACACACACAAAAACATTTGTGAAACACTCGCGTCCGAGTCTATAAAATATACGTATAACGTTTGTAAGATTCACTTTAGCCGCCACCCAGACTGGTCGCCTGTACTGTGCTGACGAAGGAGGATCTTTGTGCTATTTTTTCTCCATTCTGGCCATCACTGGTCCGGAACGGCGATCCAGACACGTATAATTAAACCCGTGTGTAGGCGTGGTGCCAGCGAACGGCCACACTGCATTCCGGGGGGACCGTTGCGCGGCGACACACCGACAACCGCTGTCGTCAACCTCTCTCGAGTTTTTTCACTTTTTTTTTTTTCGTACGTCACAATATACATGTTCCGAAATATTGTACTGTTTGTCAAAAAAAAAAAAACGAATAAAAATGCGGTTTTCATGAGGGTATTTTTTTTCGGTAAATTATAATGGATTCGAAATTCATTCGGAAACGCGCGCGTGCGATTGATGAGGAAATGTTCGTTTTAATCCCCTATTTACACGTTATAAGAGTTTTATACTCGTAATATTGTCTAAACGCGGCGTTTTTTTTGTACGATGTAACAATGATCATTTCAGAATATAAAGTATTAAAAAACAGCGTTTTATAGAAACGTTTACGAATCGACTGGGAAAATAACACTGTATAATGAGTGTCGTACGTCATATTGCGTAATATCATAGGTACAACACCGCTAATGCCGCCACAGTTTGATAACCTGTACGTACCTATTTTTTTTGTTGTTTTCGTGTTACATATCGCAAATTCTTTACAACTTGGATAAGTGTATCTACTCGAATACCAGCTATTGTTTCATTACGTTAGAATTTCGAGAATTTGTAACCAGCGCTTTGCGGAGTCTGCGACGTCCTACCAGGTTTTGCGCGAACACGGATGAAAAATTGATTTCCGCACCGTTTTATACGCGCGGAAAAAACTGCGGTGGTCGGATGCCCTCGCTGCAAGAGATTCTGCAGTTTTCTGGTTTGATGAACCGTTTGATTGCAGAGCAGAGGAAAATTTTAGTGACGTTTTTGGTGTTCCGTAAGGTCAAAAAACAAAACTAGTACCGTTCTGAAAAGTTAAAAACAAAAGTCGCATTGTGTGAAGTTCATTTGTTGACACTTTATAAACAACGATTTCGATTTGATCAAGATTTCAATGTGTAATGTGAATATCCGACTTGTGTGCAGTTTTGAATTCAATTTTCCCGCGAGATCAATGTCGTCCTATTCGCATGCAAATAGAAATCGCCCGTATTTTGCTCCTCGATAAATGCCGTCGTCACCCTTGTAAATAATAATAGTTGTAGCTACGTTATATCGCCATAAAGTACCGTAAATTCAACAAGTTGCCGAATTCGTCGTTTGCGGCGCGCAGCATTCCGTCGTAGTATCGTTCGCCAATCTGTTGCTCGCCGAAATATTCCACACGTCATTCTCGCGCGCACAATTATTTTAATATTATATTATTATACACTATAAACTACTCAGTACATTCCGATGTCCGCGATAACGCCCGATGGCGGTGAATAGTAATTAAAAAAAAAAACAGCAGCCGGGATCGCCTTCGAAAAAACGATTCTGAGCGGACTCGCTACACCTCGCGCCCTGGTAAATTTTTCGAGGATTTCAAAGTTCTATTCTTAGCTCGAAAATTTCTCAAGATCGCGCGAAACTTTCATCAAACATACTCATTTTAATGTTATGTCTCGGCGTATTCCGATCGTACGATTTTGGGTGTTATGGCCCCGAACAACTAAATCGACGTTATGGCTGCGAAAACTGCACGTTTGCCGTAATTAATGTTTAGTTTCATCGGACTTTTTTGTAATTTTGAACTTTCACAATGTACCATCATCGTCGGAATTCAGCGGACCTTTCGCGTTAGAGGTACCGACTTTAAAAATCGGAGCGTTTCCTATACACCCTTAAAGTTGTTCACAGAAAAACAAACAAAAACAAAAAAAACCCTTTACTCACTCATTGTAATACATATATATCGTTATAAATTACAATAATCGTTTTTAATATTTTGTATCGGTCCACCACCAGCTGGTATTCGGGTCGAGATCTGATTAAACTTTTAATAATGTTATTATTTATCGTTGTCCAAAACAAACAAGAGATATGCAAACATCAATTTTATGAAATAATTTTTTTTTTTATATATATAAGACACGTCTCTACTCGTAAAAAACCGTAGCTTGTATAGTAGAGAGTTCAACGTGAACAAAAGAACTAAACTAATAAACTAATTGTTATGTTACGTATTTATTTTGAATTTTATACTTAATCCAATACTCGCGTTCTAACAAATATTTAAAATTCAAATTAATTTCACACCTATATCTACTTTCGGGGGGAACTGTTTATTATTTTTTACGATCGAGAGCTACCAGTTTGAATCTCCGCCTATCTTTTTTTCCCTTTATAATGTTTTTTAAACGCCATATTTGTGCGCAACGACCTGTCACCGTTACAGACTCACAGTTTAGTACAATATTCATTCGCCACACAACAGTATTATGTAAATTTTTGAATTAAAACAGTCGACCGCTGCTGTACCGACGATTACCACGATACACAACCGACACGTTCGTCGCGCGTATTCTTGTTTTTTTTTTTTTTTTGTTTACCACCGACTCAAACAACTGTGTTGATTTTGGTTTTACTCGTTTTTAAAATTGTTTTCGCGGTTGTTTCGAGAAGAATTGCACACGTAGCGAACGCCGCATTATTATTAGCATTTCGAGTGTGGAAACAAAATCGCACGCGATCGGTCGCGTCTGAACGAATGCGCGATTCGATTCTGTGATGCGTTAAGTTTTAAAATTATCACGTTTTTCGAAATAATACGTTTGTTCGTCGCTTGAAAAACACCCCGCATGAATAGCAAATACAGGCAGTTGTTAGTACAGGTGCTGTGTATTGATCCCCGAGAAACTTGTAAATCGTAATTTTACGATTACGAAATTAGTTTCACGCCGTTGTTCGCGTATAACAACAGGGTGCAATAAACGAATCTTACTCGGGTCGCTTTGTTTTGACCAAGGAGGCTTCTCCCCGAGCCTCCCTAATTCGTGTTGTGTTCTCTTTACCCCTATATTATTTGTTCGAAAGTACCAGAAACAATTACCCGATGGAAAGTATTCAGAATATGGAGACAACAGGGCGGCCGTAGTAGTTATGAAGGTATAAATGCATTGAAATTTGTCATAGTGTGACAAATAGACCGAGCTGCGTTCGTTAGCCGTACACGCATTTTTAGATTAAAAATTCTTACAGCTCATTGAAGTATTAGCGTTCAACGCGCATATTACAATCATTATAACTATGGGTATAATAATGACTTGACACGAGTGTAACGTTAGAAATGTAACATAATTACGTTAATGTTTAAACATTTGGTACGAGAACTCGAGTTAAAACCATAAAAAGACAATCGTCGGCGAAATAAGTAGGTAATATTGTGTACCCGCTACATCGCACGCAAGGTCGGATACGCGATAGACAGAGTTGGCTCTCGGTTTTTCATTATTGACATATTTTTAATCGGTGATACTGTATAGTAATTTTAGCTAAAAGCCTATATTATACCGTATCAGCGTTACTAAATAAAAACGTGCACTGCGTTACATTCTAAAAAAAGTCATTGCAATTACATATTATATTATACATGTACAACAACAACGTGTATTTTTCAGCGTTTGCGTATTTCGATAAAAATAGCATGTTACATACACCTATAGGACGTCTGTAAACGCGGTTAAATACGTCAAAGTATATTTTCTGTGCGTACGTTTAAAAAACAAATTCCAAGATTATCTAAAAGAATGTCATTTGCGGCAGCCGCGAACATCGGGCAGTCCTCGGATTGTTACTTATTGCATGTTGAGTTGTACATACAGCTATACTTGGCCATTTCCGTACGAATGCAACAAACAAGCCATCGGCGTGTAGTAGCGATTTGATGAAAAACGGATTTCAATTTTGAAAAATCGTCAATTCCGGTAGATACACAAATAAACGTGTACACAGTTGGAGATCGAAAACGTATTTTGTAAGTCTAAGAAAGTGTGTCCTTCTATGCGTGCAGGCAATGACGATTACGCGATGTAAACGGGAACACGGACGGAGTTCTGGTTGAACTTTTTTTTCCTGTAAAAGAGTACGAGAGAGATCAGACATTTTTGAGGGGTGACTCCGATTTTCGCCTATATATACGAGAGAGATTAGACATTTTTCGGGGGTGGCTCCGATTTTCGCCTCTATATACGAGAGAGATCAGACATTTTTCGGGGGTGGCTCCGATTTTCGCCTATGTATACGAGCAGGAAAATCGTGACACTCGCGCGATTACACCTGCGGCGATTCGATTGCGTTTATACCAGAATCGTCGCACTAATCGCGCAATACGAAATTATTCGATAGTAAAATAATAATCTGTGGTTTGCGCGAAAAAACGTTAAAATAAAACCCTGCGTTCCAATTGCAAAACGGCGACCCGTGCAGACCGTATTTGGCAAGACACACACTATTATTACAATATTCAGTCGCTTCGGGTGTTTCAGCGACCCTTACACGGAGTTGTATATATGGTCAACCGCAACACGCTACAACGTACGACAGTATAGGACCTATATATAGCCAGTGATTATGCATCGCGTGTGTTTGCGCAATCGTAAAATGTGTGCACGTTTTTTATCGTTTTCGATTCTGAAGGAGCGAAGATTGATTTTCACATGATGTTGTGTTGTGTTTTTACCACTGTGCGATAACTCTTTCAGTAATAATGCTCTGAATTTTAGTAGGTACCTCTAACGATACGTGTACAATACGGACACGGATGGCGTAGGCTTGAGCGTTCACAAAAAAGTTGAAAAAGTCACGGTACAAAAAAAACGACAACTTTTTCCACGATCGGAACAAGCCGAAACTCTCGATCGAGAATCGGTAAGGTTACAAGTATTTCGAAAATTTCTGAGCTTAGTGTACAACTTTGAAGTTTTCGAAAATTTTCGTTCATTATGTTCGATAGAAAATTTTCAACAAAAAGTCTCGAAAAGTCCAATACGAGGGTTCCAAACGTGTAATTATTTTTAAGTCGTTTAGAGTTGGAAAATTTTCGAAAATTGGTCACGTCTGTGATTCGTTTTTGGACTCGCACAAATTCATCGTTTATGAGATTTGAAAATTTACCGTATGTTGTGTAAAATTTGCTGTGTGAATAAAGAAATATTTCACGAAAATCCGCAGTGTACATTCTGAAAGGGTGTAAAAAATAGTGTTGAAAAACGGTGTTAATTCGATTATAACAACGCACCGTTTGATCATAGGCGCAACTAGAGCTAAAATATGGGGGGTGCTAAAATTAAGTACCTAAAATAATATAATGTTGTATAACGGTATTTCGCTGTAATTGTTATTATAGTTGTACTTGAAATAACAGGGGGTGCTAAATTTGAACTCGGGGGTGCTAAAGGCCCTTTTGCGCCCCCCTAGTTGCGCCTATGAGCGTGATTCCGACTTTTAGGGAAATTCTAAATTTATTTATTCGTTCGTTTATCACTCCGTGGTATTTGATATTGGGTCTTTTCGGTATTACAATTATTATTTTCTCGTGACGATAAAATGAAGAACAATTGTGACACGTTTAAACCGTTTTCACTACTTCTACGCAAATAAACAATATCCAGCAGGTACCACCTGTCTCTCTACCTACAGTGGACGAAGTGAAGGCTGGAATACTCGGTGGTCCCCTGCACTCCCCCATTAAAGCGTCCCCCCAATGTTTTCCTGCAGCTCGCGTAATAATCGCTCAACGGGAGACGATGGGGTGAAACACATCAGCCGCGCAGTTTCATCGATTTCCAATCGTCTCGTTTTTACACAAGTCTTGCAGTCGACTGACACGGGGGCACTCGACCCGGCGGAACCAGTTTCGAACGTTTTCGCGCCGGCCACCGCCAAATACGGACGGAATACTGCCCCGCCCGGACGCGGCAATAACCGGCAACGTCGCCTCGTGAGGCCGCCCGTATGGCGCGCTCTGCAGTATACCGCTCGGGAACGGCGGTGGGAGGTGCGCGCATGACCCTTGCGAGGCGCTACGAGTGCGTGCGAGTACCAATATATTATTATTATTATTGTTGTCCGTTCGACGAACTATTACATATTATTATTATTGCTATAACTATACAGTAATATATGTATACGAATTTTTCCGTAATAATAGCGATATTAATAATACACGTCTATATAGGGTATTAAACAGGTATACCTGGTTCGGTTACCGGTTGGTTAGCCGCGCGTCGCGTATAGTATAGACATTCTGCAGTGTGTCCCGCAACCGAACGCCGGTTGTTAACGTCCGCCGGTGTATATAACTTTCCAGCCGCGAACCGTCGCCACGGTTGACAGTGTGTGCCGCTGGAGCGTGTGTGTGAGTCAGTGTAGTCGGTACTCGCCGCTCAGTGTCCTGTGTGCGTCCGCGAGCTGCTGTCGCCAACCCGTCGTGCCACCTCGTCCGATCGCATCGTTTCGACGGTTGTCCTCCGTGTGTGTCGTTCGCTCGCGAATTCTTCCCCGTCCACCTCGCGTCGCGTCTTTTCCTCGCGTCCCACCACGTTCCCGGGCGCGCCAGCCATGACCACCATACAGCAGGGCTCGTTGCTGGACGTGTTGAAGAAAAAAATGCGCCAGACCAAGGAGGAGATGGAGAGGTATAAGGAGGAGTGCGAGGACTTCCACAAAAAGCTCCAGATGGAAGTCATGAGACGAGAGGAAGTACGTACCACCCGCCTAGCGCGGCGCCTGCCTGTCCGGGCGCGGTTTCACTCGCGCGTTCGTCGTCTCGGGAGACGGACCAACCGACCGGTTCGGCGTCGTCGTCGTTTAACAATATTTAACTCGTTTAGCTGTGTTGGGCTGTGATCGGGACGACCCGGTAGGGATCCGTCCCGTATTCGAATCCCGGCGTCCCCCCGACGAAATGTTTCTAAAGTTTTAAAACCATTTTTTTCTCTCTCGATATTCATTCAAATTGTAATTTCATTCGGTAGGTAGGTACTGTATGTCACTTGGCATGTCAGTGTCGGACGTTTTTATTGAAATTTTCGGCCATTTTATTACCAATTACTCTGCAGTATTTTACGTTGAACTTTTATATAAGAAATTTCAGTTTATTATTTCGTTTTTTAAACTGTACAGTTTTGACTGGGGACGGAGGGTAAATTTACGGGTTCTGTGAACTTATCCCACCAATCATGGACACGAATATTTCTCCCCGTGTTACGTCAATTTTACCATAGTTGATCGAACGGCGTTTTTTAATTAAAAGTCTTAGTATTAATATTTAAAATTAGCAACATTTCTTCAGATAGGTAGAGGTAGTTTGTCGAGTTGGCACTGTTTTTCCTTATTGATTTTGATCTGACTATTGGTGCCTACTATTTATCAATCTAACCCGAGTACTTACTACTTCAACAAGCAACAGACCAAATTAGTAACTAAAGATGTATACGTTGTTGCCTTGTTATAACATTTATATATAATCTATGGTTAGTTGAAAATAATCACAACGTAAAATGAACCTTGATATGAACATTCTTCATGATTATGATGTATATTATTTAATATTTTATGTTTACCCAGGTACATATATAGGTAGTTTGCTCTAGTTAATTAAAAAATACCGAGGCTACTGTTTATCGAATTGGATATATTTTAGTAGTTCAATATTATGTAAGTAGGTGGACTGCAACTAATCGTATTGTACACGTTCAAAGGTTAACAAACAAAACTTATTGTTATTTCAACTTAAATCTTGGCTCTCACTTGGTTTCTATCATTAAATTCACACTTGGGATCTAGTTGACTATAGTTACAGTTTTAAAATATATCGCAGAACTTTCGTTAAAACCTAGGAGTTGGGTGCGTGTTCTATTAAAAAAATGTAAAACTTTCAAAGATTTTGTGTGCAAAACCTTGTCCTTAACATGGACACATTATTAACATTAGGTAAAACAAATAAAACTATTGAAAATCCTAACAATCGTTTTTATGATAATCGACAAATTATGTTTTGTTCTCGGTTTTAATAAACCCAAGAATGCGGGTAAATAACTTGAGTTTTTACTTATTTTATTTAATTCTTTAAATTACGGGTTTGACTGCTAGTATATCCTTGAGTAAAAAAAAACTTAGTTTTGGCAGTTTGCTTGGTAGAAATATTTTAGTTCTACTAAAATACCTTCTGCTTTTAGCATACTACATAATTTTGATTATCTAGGTATGTCCTATACAATTTTATTAACTTTCAAGTACACAATTTTATTTCAAAGAACAATTTACAATTCAAACTAAAATTAGTTGAGTTTTTGAACTATATATGACGTCTAGAATTTTTTAGAATAAAACCCATAGTTTATTATATAGACTTTTATTTTTTAGAATAAATAAATTCTTGTTCATATTTTTATCTTCGGTAAATTTAAGACAATATTCATTTTTTGTTTAGATATACGTAATATTGTACATGCCTATCTACATAATATAGTTAATTATAGTCATAAGCTCTAGTAATTTGTCTACTATTTACTGAAATTAAGATAATTAACTAATAATGTAATACAATATTATATTGTCTGTAACTTATGAAACTGACCGAGAAAAAAGTATTAATTACCTACATAGTTGATAAAAAAATACGTTTTATCAGAATTTTATACTGATTGTTTAGTCGATTGTTTGGGTTGCTTAAGATTTGTAAACAGTTTCCTGATAATTAGTGTTCAATCTTATCGTTAAACTAATAAATAGCGTATTCTTTCATCATGAAGTTTTTTATGTTATTGCAAGCCTTGTTGCCAGCGTAATTGATCCAATTGTGTGAATTTTAAACAGGACCTATTTAATATTGACACAAGTTTTGTTATTGGTTTTATTTATCTATTTCGGTCAACAAAATATAATATATACTATGATCAATAGTATTGTACAAAGTATTTTATTACATTTAATAGTTGTCAGCGGTGAAATTATTTTAACTGATTAAACTTCTTAAGTCATTAATTTTTGTAAAGTATTAAAATTAATAATAATTGTATAATACAATATATATTTGGACAGTATGGCTACAGTTTTAGGCTTACCTAAAATCTAGCTGATTATTCAAGGTTGTATGCTGAATGATGAGGTGTAATAAAATAATTTATCTCCCTACAACAATGGACGTTTGTTTAATATAAACTGTCTGGTGAGAACTCAGGAAGTTACGGCCTAGGTTGGGTTTCCTGTTAATTTGGTGTTTTACACCTGAATATATATATTTATACATTTGTACCTATATTTTGTGTTTACCTATTTACTGTCCACCTTGTTGTTTGATTTTATGTACTAAAAACGATTTCAATTTTATCTAGAATATAGTTTCAGTATAGAGTTGCCATACGTCTCAAAAAAAAATGTTTTCCAAATTTATAAAAAAAATTAAACTACCCTAATTAAAGTATTGAATGTCAATATTTTTATTGGCGCTGATCGAGCAAGTGCCAAAATATTGTAATTACTGATTACTTATAAGCTATTTTCATTTATTGACAAGTTTAAATTGATTTAAAAATAAAAAAAACTTTGATTAGAGGCTACTAAATTTAGTTTGAATTAACCCAAGCATACTACTAGGCACCCTTCATACTGCCTACAAAAAGGGTTAAAAACCCGGTTAACAATATGTTTTTAAATAAATAATAGTTATTGTAGCGGGGTGTCAAAGGATAAATCGAGGGGAAAATGACTTGGGTATTTATTGGCATTTATTCGTGTCAAAAAAATTTTACTATTATAAAAATACTATAGTAAATATTACACTTCCCAATGATAGGCAAGTAAATTTAAATGGCTATAACTTTCTAAAACAAATTCTAATAGTACCATAGTTTTTAGCATTCAAAAAATAAAACAATTGATAAACAAATCGTAAATTGATCATAGGATGGTAAAAAGCATTAATTGTTCCATTCACTGATTATAAAAAAGTATTGGATTCTTAGTGAAAATATATACTACAAGTCTATAATAGGTATCTACTCTAAGATGGATGAAAGTTGTTGTATACATATGTCAGTGGGTACCTAAAAAAAATAAGCTTTTATTCTGGTGTCCTGATTATTAGACGTGATTATAGTAACTCTAGTCCAGTATAAAAAAAACATCTCCATCCTAAATTCTATAGGTACCTACTTATGATTTAATTACATGTCGTTATGTAGCGACCATTTGGCTGTAGGAAAAATTGTGAAGATAAGTGTATTTATTCTTAACTTTTGTATTTCAGGCTGAGAGTGAAGTTGCAGCACTCAACAGGCGTATCCAACTGTTGGAAGAAGACCTAGAAAGGTCTGAAGAGCGCTTGGCCACGGCCACTGCTAAGTTGGCCGAGGCATCTCAAGCCGCTGATGAGTCCGAACGGTAAGTTTGTGTTAAACGTTTGTCAAAGGTTTTAGTATTTTCAGGGCTCTTGGAATCTTATCGATTTCATCTTCAACTTTTGATCTAATTTTATAGGCAATTTGATTTTTAATTAGTAGTTCCTTATAGGTCTGGTTACCTACTTTCACTTACTCTAATAAAATGTGGATGGTTTCAAATTTGTTTAGGAATTTTCTCTCCAGCAGAGTAGACAAAAAAAATTAATTTTTATTTAATTTAAATTATTCATTTACCTTATAAATCAAATGGATATTTGTGTGATAAATAAATTCAATTGGGAGTGTGGGTACAGGAAAGTCTTGTTTGGTGTTATATTTATGGCTAGGGTGAATAGGTAAATTTATATTTTATGTATAAATTTAATAAATAAATAACATAATAAATTTCAATTTTTTTTCCACGTTTAGAAACATTACATGTATAATATTGTGACGTTTATGATCCATGTAATAGTATTTGTGTCATAATTTTTGAAATGCTTAAGTACTTGCCTAATGTCTTATTAAATAGGTAATTAAAAGTGAGTCTTCTCATAAATCTTAATTATTTATTTTATTGTTTACAAAGTCAAAGTAAAAAAAAAAAATTGTTCTGTAACCGTGAAATTATTTGTAGGTAGTTAATGTCAAATGGCTTTATGATCTAAAAAACCTTAGAAAATTCCTGAATACAAAACTTTTTCAAATTAAGAAGATTAATTGGATGTCACCTTGGATATCATTATTCTGGTTACCAAAATACATTTGAATGGCAATTATTTAATTTTTATTTTACTACACATGATTTCAATTTTATTATTTAGCAAATATTCATTTCTTCACAAATACATTTTTATAAAAAAAAAAAAAATAAATTTATTTTTGTCTCTGGGGTGAGAATTCTAAACCAGTACCATATTTTGTACAAAATGTAGTATTATAGTACATTTCCTGAACTTACTATTATGTATAGCTCACTAATAGTTTTAGACAAGGTTTTATTATAAGCTTGGGTAAAACTTTACTAGGTTAATTAATTGTTAGTTTTTTTTTTACATTCAAAAATAATTATAGGTGTCACTTAATGACGAGTACCTATATTTTTTGCTTTGGATATCTTATTTAAAGATATATTTTGTATAAATCTGATCAAAAGATAGAGCTCATAATGATTTTGAAGCGTCATGAAATATTAAATGAACATAGATAAGTAATGCAATCTATACGCACTAAAAAGGGAATAATAATTCCATCGGACAACTGTTTATAATTTTTAACCTGTGATTTGTGGCTCCCTGGGGGTATGCTACACTCACGTCGGTTGTTCACTAGATACTTTCATTCCTATCAGTCAGTCATAAGTATAAAAAAATTATAAAAGTACGTCATGACTCGGCGACCTTTATTTTCCTCATAGAGGGTTTGTGGTTTCAAAAAGTATTTTTACAGGGATCTGCAAGTCACAAAAGGTTAAGAATTGCTGCCATAACTTGATTTTTTTGTTTGTAGACAAATACAAAACAAACACTACCTATCACAATAATTTTACAATGTATAAGTTGAATACAATTTTTTTAATTGAATATTCCTAGTATTAAATATTTTTATGGCTTAAAATCAATACAATATTAATAAGCCATTGAAAGTACTGCAATGTCATCAGTTAATATCGGGTAGGTGAATTTATAAAATCTGATAAAGTGTGTGCAATATGTATCTAACAATTTATCGTACATAATTAACTAGTTGCTCAATCATATAGAGATACTGAACAATTAATATTGACTAGTCTTTGTTTTACTTATTATATATTTAAAACCATTCTTTTATAGTACCTATCTGGTTCTTTAAATTGTTCTAAGTCTTTTTCAAAACTTTAATCAGTACTTATACGTACATCGTACGTTTTGCTTGCTCTTTGTTTTGTTTCTAACAAATTATCTACTTACAATTACTTAATATTTATGTAACCTAATCCATTAAAATTTATAATGCTGTAAAATTAATTTGTTTTTGTTTGTAATTATATACTATACATACATGTATAAACACTGATTGTGGCTTAACTTCTGTTTACTAAGACATAAAGAGTGCCATGTAGTGTCATACTAAACTATAAATGAAGTTAAACAGGAAAATCATGTCAATGCAAAATTAATTCCTATCTTTTGTTAGTAATCAATCATAAAACATTAATTTTTAGGTATTTTTTTTTAAAAATATTGTAGTAGCTACTAATTTTAAGGTTAATGTACCATTAATCGTCTGAAAGTTTGTTAATTTATCCCTTTTATCAAACAACTTCATAATTTAAAAATTTGCCTACTAATACAGCTAAAAAATATGTTCTGTATAATTAGGTATACCTTATTACTTATAATTAAGAATTTTACTTTAGAATTTGCTGAGCCTGTGTATGTTTTTATGGGAATTTCTAAATTAAAACCCTAGGGATTAAATTTTGAAGTTAGCCATGTAAGTGATAGTTTATGATTCATAATTGATTACTGATGATGATAACAATAGTATTAAATTTATATTTTACATCCATAATGGTTATATATCCCTTGTAAGCATAAACTTATAATGGGGATGTTGAGTTTAAATTAAATAATAAATAATAACAGAAAGATATATAATAAAATTAAGAAATCTCAAATATTTGATACTGTTAAAATAAACCAAAAGTTACAGGAAAAATACAACTATGTACAACAAATTTATAAATGTGTAATACATACAATTGCTATAGAATATAAATATTATTTTTAGTAAAACAATAATTTCAATTTACAATATATTATTAACATTAGAAAGTTAGATTATTAACATATTTTTAAAATTTACAACATTATACAACTGGTATTTATTTAATTTTTTTAATTCAGTTTGATTTGATTGAAAAACTAGAAATACGTATATACCGATAGTACAACCTAGTTTAAGTTTTTCTCGCCCTAGTAATTGGTCTAATTTTTGATTATTTATTTGGCATTACCTACTTTACTTTATAACTGCATGGTTTTATTTGCAAAATTTATACAGATGGTTTAAACCATGAAGCATGAATTCATATTAACAGTTTCAAAGTAGACAGTTTTCTTATTTTTTTTTTTGTTACCACTTATTTCTTACAGTTTATATTAGGTTACCTATTATTAGTTTTAATGACTTAAATGACTTTCCATTATTTACTTTCATAAGGCATACTTACTAATTAAATAGTTTCTTTTGTTGTGTGCCTAAATTGGTACTTATACTTAACTGTAATTTACTTAGTAAGCTTATATTTTATTTATTTTACTTATATTTTGTTCAACTTAGATGATTTTATGAGCAAAAAAAGAAGCCTGCTATTAGATAAAATCTTAATTGGATATGAATTATATGTAAATAATTTTCTATTGGTTCACGAACTAAGAAAAAACTAGGAACTGTTAAGTTAGATTTACTTTCTTAAATTATAATAGGTGAATATATATGTATAATTTATCTGTCAAAAATACTTAATTTTTTACTAACTTTAAAAATCAAATTTAAAGTATTTGGTAGTTAATTTTGTGATTAATCTACTTACTAAAACAATAACACTGTGTGTGCACTTGTTTGATGTGTTGTTGTTTGTAAATTAAAAGGATCCGAAAAGCGTTGGAGAACCGAACAAATATGGAAGATGACCGAGTAGCCATTCTCGAAGCCCAATTGGCACAAGCCAAACTTATTGCCGAGGAGGCTGACAAAAAATATGAGGAGGTAAAATAATAGTTACTGTGTTATTATACAAAATTGTATTACTACATACAACCTATTCCTCAAATTCCTAATAAACACAAAAACACGGTGGTGCTATACATAAGCAAGCTAAAAGTTAGGTTGGTTATTTTAGGGAAATGAAATCTGTGTTATTTTTTATCAGTTAGGAGTCTATGCTTAGAAATTGTTTTGAAAAATTTGATCACTAGACATCTAGGGAGTAACATGTTGGTTGGGATTTATACAGTGCTCGTAAGGTGTTGGAAAACCGCAGTTTGGCCGATGAGGAACGTATGGATGCCTTGGAGAACCAGCTTAAGGAAGCCCGCTTCTTGGCTGAAGAGGCCGATAAGAAATATGATGAGGTGAACGATAGTGTGTTACTAACACTATTAAATCGTTATCTCACTTGAAATTTACTAATAATTAACTCTAAAACTGTCATCCATGCGCAGTTAAAAAATTATATAGTGTCACTCATAATGATTCTATGAAAGAAAGTATGAGTCTGTGAAATTGAAGGTTTATTGCTAATGAGTAATAGTTAAAAAAGATCACAAAATAGCCACTCATCAGTAAATCACCTATTGGTATTTTGTGCCGTTGGTGTGGTTTATTATTTTGGCAAACTTTACAAACTATTAATTTTTCTTTTTTTATTATTACGGGTTCCAATTTGTTTTTTTGTCAAAATGCTCATATTCGCTAGACCCATTTAAGTGTTTTCATTTTGTATTGAATCCAAGTAATATTGACCATGTTAAAATATGTTTATTATTTATGTATTGCCTGTACTACGTAACAACAAAAACTTTTGTCAAAATTTTATTAATATTTTTTTTTTTTTTTTATGTTTTGTCATTTGAAATATTTTATGAAAAATGCTAAAAATGTTGTTATATTTTTTAATGTGTGTGTTATTTAATTATTTTTTTGTTGGAGAATAATAATTTAACATGAATTGTGATGTAAAATTTTACACAATTAGTATCCAATTGGAAAGACAAATTGAAATTAATATTTAAAATTTAAAATTGTTGTACGGAATTGTATTCAGAACCTATACATAATAAATCATAGTTATATTTTTTATTTAAACGTGTTATACACAATTTATATAAGACTTGTATTTAAATTTTAAAATCATTGTATGGAATCGCATTAAGAACAACCTATACTTAATAAATCATAATTATTTTTTTCATTTAAACGTGTCATACACAATTTAAATAAATAATTTATAGGTATAACATACAGATTGTGAAATTTTCATGTTAATATATTTTTTAAGTTTACTAAAATTAAATGAAAAATTAATTTAACCCATTTTTGAGTTGTTTGATATTTTATTTTTATTTGTACAATTGAATAAATCAGTTATCCGTTTTAATTTATGTTTGTATTATATTATTGTTTTGAGTATCAAATATGTAGAATATAGATATATATATATCATTAGGTACTATTTTGATCAACAATTTTCTCTTAATAGATTGATGTATTGTTAACAACTCACTTCAATATAGAAATACTTCTTCTTAGCAAGTACAATCTATAAATTCCAGGAGTTTTTTTTTAGTTAAAACGCTGTTAAAAAAAAGGTACCTAATCAAAGTAATTTGATGAGAATTGTTACGAAACAAAAATCTTTGTTTTTGCTTACAACCTATAGATATTGAAAGAAAACTGATATTGTGTCATAGTTAAAACAACAACGTTGGTACCTCAAAGATTCATTGTATTCGTTTGTAAACGTTGACAAATTGTTATTTATAGTTTAACATAAAAATTGCAAACGTTATCGTCGGAGATAAGTATAAAACAATAGTAATTATTGTCTCCTGTCTTTATAATACTTGGCATCTCTTAGAAAAAGAAAAAACTATTTAATTACAAATAACACGATGACGCCGCGATGAATAAATAAAAATAATAAAATGTGTTACTCGGTGAATGGAAAGAAGGCGCATTTGTGGGTTGATTAGATTTCATGTTTTAGTTTTTCTATTTTAAGTATATAGAGAACAAAATCCTCGGTTCTTTAAACTATAACCGCAACGTGTTGTGGTTCGCATGAGGCAAAAAACGTGTTTAAAACGAATTCGTTTAATCGTGCCGACTCGTTTACAAGGCCTCCGCATACGAGTGAAATGATTTTTTGTCAAAGGGAAAATTTAGTCATACGGCCGGTTCTTCGTATAAGACTAGACGTCGTGGGTAAAAGTTTAAAAGAATAAAGACGGAATCGCTCTAGCCTCTAGTTTTTGATGTTATGGGTTTTCACTATTTTTAAAGGTTTAATAAGAAGTTTTAATTGCTTACGGAAATAACGGTTCTGAGTGAACTCGGTTTACCCACAAAAATCGAACCGCACAACAACAGAATCTATTTTGTCCCGAGTCTTTTATAAGGCGCTATAATTTAAACTGGTTAAAAAAACGGTTTAAAATTGTGTTTCGTTAAGGAATTTTTTATCATCACTAGACAATTGTGTTAAAACTAAAATAATCCATCGAAGAAATTACTTACCGCCGCGCGGAGTATTTGAATGTTTTATTTTTAAAACTTGTCAAAAAATTCCCAAAAGTCGTATACTCTCACGTATAGATAAATATGAATTCAAACAACTCATTTTATAGTCCGTTTCGACAATCGTTTGAGGAGTTTTTACGATCGCGCATAATTCCATCGTTTCAATGAAAATTTCATTTTATCAATACTTTTTCAGAAAAGTTTCAGAAACAACTGATTTTTTTGTAGTAATATTTTGATGCAGAATTTTGTTTTACCTAACTTTTTCGAGTTTCAGATAACAAAATTGTGTTAGTTACCTGCGCGAATTTTTTCTCCAAAAATTAAATGTTTATAATTTTGAATTGTTTATCGGTACGAGTACTTTTTTTGGTTGACAATAATTTACGTGCGAGGTAGTACATAAAAATCGCATACAAATCATAGATTTATGACCAGCCGTAGTTTTCGTAGGTACAATCACAGATAATATAAAACCAGATATTCCACTATTCAGATTATTGATAACAAGAACCCTCCTCAGATCAGTGTGCCCGCGTAAAAGAATCTTAATGATTGTACAGTAATTTTGTACCATAATTATTGTACCAGGTATTAATTCTATAATCGGTGTATCACATAAG
>CM029359.1:16244424-16278658 GCA_017140985.1 Hormaphis cornu
ATCTTACTAATATTAATAAAAACTCATCAACTGAATAATTAATAACGGACTGGTCTCTTGTCTTCTAGAATCCAAATTGAGAGTTGTTAGAAAGAAGATTTCCATTGTGGAATAAAATCTAATCTTGGGTCATTCTGAGGGAGAACAGTATTAAATAATAATTTTTTTTTTAAATATTTTATCTAATTTTTTTTTTTGCGTATTGTTTTCAATCAAACATGATTAGAGTGTACTTTTACATTTGTACAGATAAATTTTAAACTAAAATTTGATACTTGGTAGTATTTTATTCAACTAAAGGTTTTTGATTTTTTTAATATTTACTCTGTCATGATACGTTCTATTGTATTAATTGTTTTACGCAAACACCAAACGTGTTATGTGACAATTTATACATTTTGGATGTTATGGATGTATATTATACAAATGTTTTCTATAATCAATTACATTTTTAACTAGAACTTGACCTTCTTAATAAAACTCTCGTAGTGTTTACTGCTTATACAAAAACGATCAGTCCATTATTTGTACAGTTTACACTAAAATCATCTTTATATAGAATCCTTTGTCTAATGGTGATCAAATATTCTTGATTTATTTTTTCCTGTTTACTATACTTGGGTTCCATCTATGTATACTGTTATGGGCGTCACTTGGCGTAACATTTTTATGATGAAAAATATTATACGTGTGTACATGAATATATTACACTCCAACTAAACTAATTATGTGATACAGCAATATCTTACTGTTTTACAATTGATTTATTTAAAAAATCTTGTGAAAGTATTTCAAACTTTTAATGTTATGTTACCCGATTTATTAGTATTTTACCAACGTCTTAGAAGATCATTGCGTAAACTTTCTCTGAAACAAATTCAAAATGTTTAATGTTTATAAAACTATGCCAGATCTGCAAGATTCCATGAATAATAAATAGAAGCTCTCTACGGCCAAATCTTAGAAAGTTCCTATATCTTCGTCTGTGATCCTATAGTATTTTAAAACTTTTTCTGTGGGGCTTACATATGAAGTTTTTTGGGATATGTTTAAATTTTCATCTGGTGGTTTATATGCAGGATACCTTTGATGATTTTTATTTCATAAGAGTTGGGATGTATTTGTTTTTATCTTTAAAAAGTCTTGTGCTAAAATGTCTTTTTATAATATACGAAAGAACTCCCTGGAGCTCTATAGCTTTTAGAACTCGGGGTTTTGGTGACGCCCACAACAAACTGCGGTTTAGGCCATCTTACGTTCTTGCCGACAACTGTCCTGTCCAGCAAATAAATTGTTATTGCATAGTAGACATCGTTTGCAGCCCCGTGTGGACGTTACTGATAACCTGGTAACCAATTTGCTTTTCAGATGAGTTGGTTGCCGAAAAAGAGAGATTCAGAGACATCGGCGACAGCTTGGACCTTGCGTTTGTCGACCTGTATGGCATCTAAAAACACCACAATACCATACACACACACACACACACACACACACATACTCGTACACAACGTTTACACAAACACTTATGGTCCTTATTTCCTGATCCATAATGCAAGTTTCACGCAGTCCTCATCCCGATTGTTTCTGTTTCCGACCGGCACATACTACATTCCCTCAATAAAATATTACACAATATGACTTACAAAAACAAAACAAACATTTTTCAGTGCTATACAATATTTTTTTATTATTATTATTTATTAATTATTACACTAACACCGTCCACACGCAAAAAACATCTTTTTAATTCTTCTCTGTAGTTTTAACTTTAGATACTCTAATAGTGAAAACACTTTGTTTTTTTTTTTTATTTATTTTGATTTTTTTTTCGCATTGTATCGTATTGTATTCTGTTTGGCTTTTCTTTCTAATATAATCATGATTTGGCTTTGTTTTTATACGCTTGTTGTATGTACAACAATGTATAATAATATTAAAAAAAAAGTTTTAATGGTGATATTATTGAGGTATACGTCATAATGTTATACCAAAAAAAAAAAAAAAATTATTTGAAACAAAACAAAATGTAATAATTTTCACAATATTATTTTCTACCTTACTTATTGTCATCAAGATAAAATTGTATAAAATCAGCAAAAATCATATTTATACTCAAAAATGTGTTTTTCTTTTGATTACACACATTCTGTTAATTAATACGATTGTATTTTTATCCAAACGTTATTACTATTATAATTTATATTTATGCTTAGTTTTTATTAAATAACATTAAACAAGCATAATGATATATCTTTTTGTCTAACTGTAAATGTCTATTTAAAATCAATATTGTATTTGTTGTGATTTATTTGAAGCTTTGTATTGTTTTTGTTTTTAGTCAAAATAACCAACGATAAAAAAACAACTAAAAAAAAAAAAATACATATTCTGATATAAACACCGTATACCTATGCGTAATACGTTCAATTTGTATTGTATACAGACAATTTATTTCATTATTAACACTAGATCGTAATCACTGATAACTTATACTTTACGAATTATTATTTATTATTATTAAATTTTTTTTTTTTATATATATCTATATATATATATTTATTGTCAACTCCCAAGTGCTATATATTTTACCAATAAAAAAAAAAAAAAAAGGAATATACATTATAAAGCGATTTTGGAAAAAAAAAAAAACAAACAAAAAACTTTATTGCTTTGAACATCTTCATTTTGTTTTCTTTTGCAGACGAGTTGGTACATGAGAAAGAAAAATACAAATACATTTGTGACGATCTTGACAATACCTTCTCTGAACTCGTTGACTAAAAGTCATAACGATGATAACAACCATGATCATAATTATTATATTCATACAAAATCAATGACCTTGATATTTATTATTTGTTGTGTTTTGCAATGTATTTTATCAGCATGTTGATTTGTATTCTGCCCGTATTATATATATTTTATGATTTTTACCGAGTAACAATACATTTTTTACAAAAAAAAAAAAAATAATAAGGTTTCAAAAACTGCATCCACATTTTTATTTTTGTTAATGTAAATATTATAAATGTTTAGCTAGTATTGTTATTGCAAAGAAACTGATTTGATTTTTGTGTATCAGAGCCGCCACGAGAATTATTTATAAAATTATAAACACCCGTATACTCAATGCATATTTGTTTTTATTCACCGCACTTATGTTGTGTATTCATTTTATGTGCATGCATTATATCCTCTGCGGCCTTTCCTAAATCAAAGTTAACACCGTCCTTTACCACCGTTTCCGGTGTTAAGTGTTCATATTAACAGCAACTATTGAACTTGCTGTGGTAAAGACAGAGATTGTTGTAAAGGGTTATTAATATAAGTAATTGATAACTCCAAATTCAAAACAAGTTTATGAGTACTTGTTATCGAAAACTTGTTGATTGTTATGATTAAAATCATAATTCATAATGGTATATTGATCATGAACCACAGCATTCATACGTTTGAAGATTGTTAGTGACAATTGATATCCAGATTTTTGTTACCTACTTAAAATTATACTATTACGATATTTTCAACCACAATTAAAACAAACTGTATTAATTATTGACAAATATATTGAACATAACCTAAGGGTGACATTATACACCACAAGTATAATTTAATACGAATAAACTAATCGATATATATATTTTTTTTTATTTAATGACAGTCCTTGCGAATAGATTAAAATTTGTAAATAAAAATAAACTAATTTTTATCTTGATAAATGTATGTTGAATTAGATACTAACTTACTTTTTGATTTGTTCTTTGTCAGTTTTAGTAGGTATCTACCATTATATTTTTAAAAGCGCATTGAATCTTAATTAAAAATTAAGTATTGTACTGATGAAGCACAATAGTATAGGCTATAGGTAATTGGTACATTTTTGTTTCGGCGCATAACTCTGAAAATAGTTTATTTTAAGTTAATAGTAAAGTCTAAGAAATAAAATTCTAATTTTAACCAAGCAGAGTAGATTGTAAATTTTATACAGAACATACTGACGCATTGAAAATAAAAATGTTTATACAATTTAAAAAGACTGAATAAGTCACTATTCTTCCATAAAGTAAAATAATTTTTTATCTCCTATTGATTTACTAAGATAAATTGTATGGTCTTTTGAACATTTTGCACAAATTCCCGATTTGAAACTTAATTTGAAGTACTTACATACCTGACTATAAAATCATTTAAGGCAGGGTACTTATTAAATGTCCATGCCTCTGTAACTTAAAATATAGTTTATATAAAATAACAATCAATAGGTAGACACCTAAGTATCAACAATATTTGATATTAAAATTAAAATTTCTTAAAAAATGTGTTCATACGACTGCTAAAAAAATAAATAGGTATTTACTTCATTTTTGTCAAAAATGTCCTCGTCAAACAATATAAAAACCTAATAATTGGCTTTTGTGTTGTTATCTAAAGCTAAGTACGGTAGCCAAATTGAACCTGCACCGATTTTTCTCTTGGGCAGTACTTATCTAAATACTTTTTTCCAGTAAATAAGTCGGTAGGTGTATCTACCATCATAATATTACAGACATACTTGTCTGTTTTTCAAGCATGTTTTGGGACTAATTTTTAAAAAGTAAACTAAATATTTACTTATTAACTAAGAAAATATGACATAATTTAAATTCTAGAAAACAGACTATTTTAGAGTTATACCTAGGTAGGTATTATCATAATGAAAGCCTATAAAAGGTTCTCTAGGACCTAGGTATATGTACACTTTATTCAATAGATATTATGTGTTGCATGCATTTATAGGAGGTGTCTGTTTCGTACATGGGTAAAAATTAAAAATAGAAGATCTATTTTGGCAACAGATTTATCAAAAGAAAATTATTTTCCTACGGCGTTTTTCTCATAAAGCCATTAACAAAAATACTATCATGTAGGCCTACTATCTGCTCAAAAAAAAAATTTTGAAAATAAATTTAAAAGAATGCCAATTTTGTCAGTGACACATACCTATAGGTAGTAGGTACGCACCTACCCAATGATCCTACCGTTACTATGACCTGTTTTTATACAAAAAAGGAAAATGAAAAGTAGGTAAGTGTCTTTAATTAATTTCATCATTCAACTAACTTTTCTAACGTTTTCAAAAGAAATAAAATGTAAAATGTACGTGTATGCAATCCTCAAAATAGGTACCTATATAATATATAGGTATTATAGTACCTAAGTAGTTAATAGTATACTGCTTGTTCCATATTATCCAAACTTTCTTAAGTATTATCGATTTGTCGAGTACCTACTGCAGCTATTGATCAAATAAACTAACAAATATTAAACTTTTGTGTGTGTGTCACAAGTTAGACGGTACATAATTCTTTACTTCTTTTTGTTTTAGAGAAACTGGACACTGCCAAACAAGAGTACCGTGTTATAGCTGACCAAATTGGCCAATCTTACGATCTAGCTGCCTACTAATCAAAATTAAAACCAAAAAGCTTGAATATTTTTCTTACCGCCGTGACGAAGATTATATTAATAGCTTGTAAAGAAATAACAAACATTCTCATTACTCTGCATGTTTCTCCACATTGTTTTTTCAAAGTTTCGAATATCGTGACGTGCATGGTATTCAAAAAATAACGCTTGAATTGAATCTACTTACATATTGTGCATACCTACTAACTGCGAATACTATTTTCTCATTACCTTTGAATCACTGAATTAATTTTTTCTATATTTTTTGCTTATTTTAATTATTTATAGGTATCTACAATAATTATTGTTGTGATGAATATAATAGTAAATACTGAAAAAAAAAAATTGTAATTGTATTAAAATCTAAAACAAAATGATATAACAATTTATACTCTGTCAACAGCTATTATAAACACAAAACAATACCTCATTCCAAATTTTATGACATTCAGAGCACAGCGAGAAAACCATTTTCAAAGATACGAGTGTGTGTGTGTTTTTTTGTGTAGGTAACAGTCGGCTTATTTTGGAAGATCAGTGGTGTGCCTGGAAATCTTCCAAGGTATAGGATGTAAACATGGAAAAAATAATCCATTTAAGTATAAATTCTTATTATACCCAAATTTGGACTCGGTAATCACTCAAGTAGGCAGACTTAACCCTCTACTAAGTCACAAATAGCCCAAAAGTTTTTTTTTCACGTCCTTCCAAAAAACATTTCGTCATTATTTTCAATAAATTTGGCACCCCACACTAAATGTATGACTTAAGTTGTGCTAATAGCTTTTGGACCCATTTTTAAAGAGTACCAGAGCTTGAATGGCACAGCAGGAAGAAATATAAAAAAAAAAACCAGAAAAATTGGATTGTTGTATTTGTTTACGATCTGAAACAATATAATTCTGAATATGGAATTGTTTTTATCATTCTTTCATTCAAAAATATTAAGCCAGTACCTACAATTCATACCTATTTCTTCTGCAGAACTTGTCGTTCAATTTTTTTTTTTTTTTTTTTTGCGATATACCTATATTGTAGAGATGGATATCACTTTTATTTTAGTAAGTATATCAATAATGTATAGTTTGAAAATTTATTGAAAAATAAAATAGATCCCTAATAGTATAAACCTTTAATTCATTTTCTATCGTCAGACATCAGTACGACACTAAATGCAGATTATTATATTCGTATTAATAGCCTGAATAAGAAAAACAGTACGGATTTCTTCACATTACAGTTTTAACGTTCCAAACATTGAGAATCGCACAATACTCTATAGTCTAAAACAACTGTTTGAAACAAACAACTTTTTCACGTATAAGGTGGAAAATAACGACAAGCCCGGCCCAGTGACATCACGCATCTTTTTTAAACTTCCAATAACTCATTGAACAATGCAAGAACGTAAAAACCATACACCATTCTTCATAGAATTGAACATTCTTTCAAAAAAAAAAAAAAAAACAAAAACTTTTTTTTGAGTTTTGTGTCTCTTTAAAAACCATTGTGAAATATTGTAGTGAATTGAGATATAATAAAATAATTGGCGGATTTCAAAACAAAAATAAATCTATTACAATACATTAACTATACTTATACACAATGTCAAGGTATAAACATTTTTGTCAAATAAAAATTAATATTCAAGTACAAACTTTTTATACATACATCGTATAATGTGTTTAATAAGACATGAATTTAAAACGAATTAACAACTTAATTAATAATCCGTTTGAATATAATACAATTTTTAAGTAAATCAAAGTACATAAGTTGTATAAAATGATCAAAAATCAAATGAAGACATGTTTAAATAACATACCCACTAAATAAATTATTATGAAATGTTGCACCATTTTATAAAAATATAAACGTGTTAAGAATATAAAAACGATTATTTTAAACATAATACTGTTAAATGTTGACACAATAAAAAGTAACAAAAAACAAAGTATTCTTACTTAACAATGTACAAATTTTTTTTTTTTTAAGAGTACTTTGTTTTTTGCATAAGTGATTGTTGAGTAATAAAAACACAGTTAAAAAATGATGGGAAGTTTGTTGTTAATAGTTCGTGTAAGTTTGGTAGCAGCACGTGTTATCGTTCTTGGTGTTGTACGTATCGGTGTTTTAGGTGTGGTTGGTATTGGAATTTGAGATCCTTTAACGGGCGTCCTAAACAAAGCTTTTCTCGGCGCTTTGCTGCTGTAAACATTCTGTTCTCCCAATACACTTTTGGTAGTCGGACTAGTGTACAACATTTGCTTCTTTTTTGTTTCAAGATGTTCCTAAAACAAATCAAAACATCAATTTAGTTCATGCAAGCATAAAAACATAACAAAGTCGATAAGCAAAAAAGCAATCGCTACAGCCAAATTATGATAGTGCTGTCTATAAGTCGGCAAACAGAAAGTATTTGGCGGGTATTACATTAAAAGAGTAAGAATTGATACAAAACATGAATCAATAACTGAATGGAAAAATTAAAAATGATTTAATGTACCGTAATACAAACATCGACATAAGTCCAAAATTTCTAACGCAGGGCGGTATTTATGAAAAATAAGGAAACTAACAAACAAAGCAATGTAAAAAATATATCAGCTCAAAATTATCTATACAAATTAAGCTAAGAACAATACAAATACGTAATTATTTACACGATTGTGTTACATCAGTTCATTTTGTATTTACGAGCTTAGAATTCAAACTTAACACTAGTTTTCAAAAGTACATTTTTATTATAAGTATTTATAAATTAAAAACAAATGCAAATAATATTATTTAAATACATTCAAACACAATATTATACAACATTTATTAAGGTCTACTTATAAATAATAAATCGCGTTTCAAAACTTTTATTCATATAAACTCATATATACATATATACTGTACATTATTCTGTCATTTGATACAATTTCTCAGTGTTAATTTATAAATATAAATGATACAAAACTAAAACTAGTACTATTACAATGACATAAAATAAAGTAGATAAAAAAAAAAAAAAACAAAGTTGATATCAAATTAAACACGCAGTATTAACTTATACAAGTATGAAAGTGTTTTGAATATTACTTAGTTGGTTAAAAAATAAAGCGATAGCAAATATCCACAATCAAAGAAGCAACAGCGAGTGAAACGCATTATCTCACATAGTTCAAACCTGGAAGTTAGCATAGGATTCAATGGATGCGGCGTTTTCGTCATTGAACTCCTGGAATGGTGTATGTTGTTTAGATGATGACGTTTGATTTACTCCTATCAGTTTTGTCGAGTTTAATGGTACTAAAGTGGCAACATTACTATTTTGACGAAGTAGTCGACTTTGGGGAGTAACCTGAAAACATAAATGCAAAAAACAAAACAAAATAATTAACAATATGTATGTGTATTCAGGTACATAGTACAATCAAATTATACTTACACTAGGCAGAACCTCGTTTATTCGACATAGATGGGACATGTGATTCAGTATTTACAATGTATCAACATAAATATGAATAATAATATTTAGTAATAAAAACGAATAGTTGAACACAACACTGTTATAATATAAAAATGGTAACACAAACAGACACCTGTCTTTATGTATAATGATTGGGATAAATACAAGATATATTTAGAAGTCTGATAAACGAGGTCTAGCTATTGAGTATAACGGTGATTTAATAAAGTAATAAAAAACAGTTAATCGGGGAATGTGTAAAAGCAATAATAACAATAAAATAATTAGTTTAATGGAAAATTAAAAATTAAGTTAATTTGAAGTAACTTCTAAATACAGACAAGTATACAAAATTTCATTTTTTTTTTTTTTTTTTAATTATTTTGTTACCAAAGCTTTATGGTCCGTGCCGATTTTACGGACCTTAGAAGCATGGTTGCTGGATGTAGCAGTAGCAAGTTTTCTCTTGTTGCACTGTGGTGTCTGGGGTCTGATTCCAGTCTGTACCTTTGACTGTGAAATTTTAAAAATCGTTTAGTAAAGGTAGATTAGTTTTTTTTTTTTATTTTTATTTAATACCTTGGTTGATACGATTTTCTTTGGGTCCTTAAATTCACTCCATTGCCTTTCCATCACATCTAACAACCTTTCATCTTTCAATAAGAACGGTTTGCCCTCCTTTTTCTCAAATTCATGTAACAAAAATTTAAGCTCTTTTTCAACCTTGGGTAGCTCCTATTAACAAATAATATAAAAACTATTTAAAGCTTTTCTGAATGTATCGTTATAACATATTGGGTAGACATATAGTCTAACATAATACAATAATAAGAGATAGAGTTGTCACATATACCTGGCTCATCTTTTGATACTTAGTACCAGACCAGGCGAATAATAATAATTTAAACAAGTACTCGGTTTTGAAAATACCAAGCCTCAAAAAAAAAAAAATATATATAAAATTAAATACTATACTAATTTTTTTCATGTTTAAAAAATTACAAAGTATCATTCTAATAAAACACAAAACAAAGTAAAAATATTATTCATAACCAAGCAAAGTTACACAGTAAAATATATAAATTACCCAGCGGTACCAGAAAATATAATTTTGTTAATTACTATGCCAGATATCCATATTAATATTGCAAAAATACTCAAATTGGCGATCCCATTATACTGAAAAATTGTGAATCCAGCTTTTTAAAGATAATTAATTAATTAATTAAAGATAATTCAGTGTGTTCAATCATTAGAAAACTAACAAACGGTCAGGTTTATATATTTAATATTACAAAACCAAATACTTTTATAAGAGATTTAGAATAGATTAGATCCTAACTCAACCCACTTATAATAACTAATCAGTCTGTCTACCTTATCAATTATTGGAAACCCTTAGAGACAAACAAATATCACAAGTGGTGTTAGATATGATCTCTTACAGGAATTTCAAAAGAATTAAATAATAATAAATTATTTGCCACGATGAATTTCATCAATAAATATATGTTATATTTCAAGTAAACTGTCAAGTTAAATGTTACTAACTTAAAATATTGGGCTTTTGTTTTTTACTTAGTACAGATAATTAAAAAATAGATGAAAATTAATCATTGTATTAAATAAAACCACTTAGTACCAAGGTAATATAAATTAGTTAGTACTAAAGTATCTATTAATAAATTTTTTCCAGCTCAAATTTAAGATAAACGAGTGTCTCACCGTGATAGCCCTATTTTCAATTCAACAAAATGACAAAAAAAAAAAAAAAAAAAACCGTAAATATAAAAACTATATCACTGCGCTCAGGATCTAAGTCTTTAGTTTTAGATGTAATAAACATATAATAAATTAGCTAATAAGGTAACATTTTGTAATAAAAGTAAAATATTCAAATCTAGAATTTTAAAAATCTGGTTGATGAAAAGTGGTTTTTTTTTTAAATATACATATTTATACACGCAGTTATATTTTTCGCCAACAAACTACCTATGTTATAATAATGTGACCACTATAGATTAAAATCCAGGTGGATTTTGGAAGTTCCAGTTCCACCCCTGACCATTATAGAATTTCGTAAAGCCGGGTCAAGAAGGAAGCATCAATTGCCGCGCAGCTTTTCTTTGATACATACCACTAACTTGCCCAGTCTGAAATTTTGCTGCGGAAAAAGGGCCACGCGGGAATTAATGCCTCGGCCTGGAGCCGGCTTAACAAGAACCAATGCAAATTTTTTGTTTGTCAATGGGAACTACATATTTTCAAATTCCTTATTGAGAAATACTTTTAAAATATTGTTTTATAAACTATATATTAAGTTATAACACAACTTTTTGTCACTTAAAATAAATTACAAATTAAAACAAATAAATTACCTTTTGAATAACTTTTCTTTCTTTTTCTTCTTTAAGTAACTGCCCACCTCTGTTTTGCCACAATCTAGCAGGGTCAGTTGTTTGTTCTCTCATCATTAACATTTTTCCCCATAAACGGTCTCTATCTCCAATTAAGTTGTATATAGCACTAAACACAATACATGTTATTTTAGAAATATTAGTAAATAATAATTATATACCTTAATGGTGAAAAATTTAGTAAACTTACATGTTATTATCATAGAATTTTTTGGCATTTTCTACTTCAATATCAAGTAAATCCATTACGTCTTCATTATATTCTTTGTTGTAAAAAACGTGACATTGTTTCCTTTGACGTACACCAAACTGGCATCTATCCCATATATCATCCAGCTCAGCACGTAATTTATCAATAAACTGTTTAACATTTTCTCTCTTAAGAGTTTCACATTTTTGAACTTCCATTTTAAGCTGTTAAAAATTCAATAGCTATTTAGTTTTGTTTCTAATTAAATAACAATATGAAATTCAACACATACTTCATTAATCACTGATTTGCTAAATCCTTTAACGCTTCTGACAAATTGTTCGCGATGAGTAACATCAATTAGCAGGCGATCCCACAAAGAGTTTAACTTAGTTCTTAACTCTGTAGCTATGCACTTTTGATTTGTAGTTTGATCTTCTAATCTTTGTATTAGTTTCTGAAAGGGTAAAATAAAATAAATGGAGGCATATTCAAGGTTCTAACAGGGGGGAGGATTCACACCTTAATGCGCAGTACAGTCATGACAATGTTATGTGCAGAAACAAAAAAATGAATACATTCAATATAGAGAACATATTACGACATATTATACCACTTATTCTACATATCACATTTAAGGCAAACGGCATGGCACATTGAGGTGAGAAATCCCTTTAAAAAAGTGAATAGTATGTTTTACCTGAAGTTCGTCCAAATTAGATTTTGATAACACAAAGTTTTTTGGATCACCCAATACCTTTTTGTCAAACTGAAAAATAGGTAGCTCTCCCAGATCTTCAAATAGTGACTCAACCTTAGTTTTTTGTTCAAGAAATGTTGATGTGCGTTCAATCTGAGTAAAGAAATAAAATATGTAGCAGGCTGATCCAGTTTTAAAGAGAATAATACACAGGATAGTATCATAAAAAAAAATCAGTATTTTAAGTAAAAGAATAATTTTTTTTAAAAATTATTAAACTTAAGAAATTAATTTTTTATGTAATTCTGAATTTTTCCATATTTAAAAACTGTGTATAATCTGTCAGTTATAAAACTTAAAAATTATAAATAGGTATGCAGCAAAAATACTTAAAAAATCTTAAGAAATAAAAAAAACAGAAATAATTTGAATTTACTAAAATGTAGGAAAGTTTTAAATTTGAAAAAAAATTTGCCCATACAAAACTGTCAGTATAATGTCATCTAATAGCCAATTAATAAATTAACAACAGTACTTGGATATTTTTCAAGTCTACAATATGATGTTTCATCGTTTCTAATTCAGCTGCGGAAGGCACAACTGTAACTTCAGAGTACTTAGGGTTTTCACCAAGCAATGAACAAATACACTTTTCCTAAAAGAAAATCATAAGTTGAGAAAATGTAACCAGTTAAAAATGCTTATAGTTTAAACTACTTCATTTTGTATGGAAATGAGATCAGCCATGCGTTCTTTTTTAATAATTCTACATTCTGTAAGAGTTTTATCAATACTTATTTGAACATCAATCAATGGGGTATCATCATTGCGTTCATCAATATGAATTTTTGTTTGAAGCTCCTAAAATCATAAATACATAAAATATACTTTAAAATTTACCCATTACAAAAACCAACTTTTACAAACCTTTTCTAAAGTTTCTTTTTCAGCTAGGAGTTCTTCAATTTCTTTTATAAGGTTAGTTTTGTCTCGATCTGATTCTAAAACTACATCTTTAAAAAATGACTGAAAATAAATTGAATAGTTTAGGTATTAAATAGGTTTGAAAAATATACGATTACATTAAAATATATTTTGATTGAATGATTAACTTACATTTAAATGATCCATCAAATGTTTATGCAGATCATTAAATCCTTTTGCCTTTTCATCTGAATTAGAGCCATACATGATATCTAAATTTGCTATAACTTTAAGAATTTCTTCTTTTGAACGTTTATACATGTCTTCAAAAATCATTTCAATCTTATCAGAGTCTGGTCTAAAAATGAAAATTATTTCAAAAATTAAATAATATTATATCAATCTACAAAATATTCTTTTTTAGTATCACATAAAAAATTAATTAATTTCATTTAATCTAACAGGCATGAGGATTTTTCCTTTAATGGAGATTTTATTAATTTAAATACAATGTTTAAAGTTGACTTGTGCATGAGCGGCCAACCAGAATTGAAAATGGTTATTATTTATTACCTACGGTAAGGCCCTCTATGTTGAGTATTATTACAGCCTATAGCTGATACAATTACATGTCAAATTTTACTTGGAATTTTATTTTAGAACCACCAGTAAAAAAACCTAAGGTTTTATACAAAGCATAATCAATGATAACATTGTAAACTTATTCGATTTAACTTACTTAGCTATAGACATATTCAATTGTCTGATCATACTGGAGCTTTGACGACCAGAGCTGAAACAACAGAACAATAGATATACAAATAAGAATAGAAAAAAAAAAATGTAGTTTGCATTAAAAGCATATTTTAGGATTTAGAGGATTTTCAATACAAATAATATTAAAAATATTTTTTTTGGTGAAAATAATTTTATTATTATATTAGATACCCATACAATACCGCCTAGTACCTACCTAGCTACAATAAATTCCTCTATACGTTACCTATATATAATATATATTCTACAATAAGCAGACATCTATAATGATTAAATAAATAAAATTTAATAGGTAAGTTAGTAGTATGTTCTTACATAAAAATTGAATTAATAATTTTCTTTATACAGAAAAAGAATAAAATATTTTGCATATTTAAGGCCATAAAATATTATACTAATGGTATTATAAAAGAATACTAAGTGCATAGGTATGCTAACTTTTAAAGACATCCTTTTTTCACATTTTGGGTAGGTTTTAGCAAAGAATTTTCTGTGATTTTCTAAAATTTGTACACCAATTTTATTTCGCAAATAACCTCCTCCCCCCTGATGCGTTTGTTCCGATAATGATATGAACCGTCCTTAGAATAATGAGCGACTGTGTAAAGACCAGGACAAGAAGCAATTGTTGGCCGTCGGCTTCATGTTATAATGGACTATAGAGGAAATACATTTAATAAATTTAAGCAAGTTTAGGTACTTAGGTAGGCATTTTTTCACAGTAAAACGAGTAAGGAGTCAGGAACAGAGGCCACGCTTGCATCCTAAAATTGTAAACAATAAACATTGATAATCTTGTATATGTAAAACATTTCTGATTTACTGGGCGTTTTTTTTTAAGATTTCCTACATTTTGTACACTGATTTTCCTTTGCGAAAAATCCCCTGTAAATATCTGAGTAAATAAATTAAGACGTAATAAATGTTACCGGCCTAGTTGGTAAGCAATAGGTAGATTTAGGTTAGTAGTTGAGGCAACGTTAATGAAATATAAAAAATTTAAATCCGCACTCGACTTGTTGTCATCAATGGAGATGCAAAGGACGGTTTACGTGTACAATTTAGCCATAAGAAGACAATCGGACCAACTTTAGCAGATTTTAACCTAACGGTGCAAACAAAAACTGAAATCTTCCTATGCTAAACCCAATTGAACTATAAATCCAATTCATTGTGCAATAGTTTGAACCCGAGTATTTACTCAATATTGGGTACCTACTTGGAATATCAGTGAGAAAACACAAATAAATCCAACGATAACACGTTTGGACTTTGACGGAATTAATTAGTCAATACTAACGTTAGGCACGCACGTACCAAACAAACGAAATCGTGTTTGTCGACAACACGAAATAACGCCTCATAATCACGAACCATTTCCTCGGCATACAAAAACGATAAAACCTATAGGATTATACGTAGTCGCGAAACTTCCCCCGGGGCCAAACCGGTAAAATAAAAAAAATCTAAAAATCATTATACCCGAGTAGGCATTCTCCGCACAGACAATCGCGAAAAATCAGAAAACGTTTTTCGGTTCGTCAGACAGGGCTCGGCGGTTCAAAATGGCGCGACGCCGCGAGCGAAACCGTTTTAAACGCGGTAAAATAGAAACAATATTTTGTACTCACTCGTCTCTCTTCAGCGGCGACGGGAACATGTTTGACGACATCCTCGGAAGGATGATGTTCTTTTTGCAAAAAAAAATAATAGAAAACGATTATTATTATTACTATTGAGAAACGACGAGGAAGAAAAATAACTGGTTGCGGACGGTTGTTCGAACGATTTAAAACGGCAGAACAAAAACGGTCGAGCGGTGGGCGAGCGAATGGCGATCGCGGAGTGAGACGACACAGCTGAATGCGGGGAGCGGGGCGGAATTTGTTCTTTTTTTTTTTTTTTAACGGTTTTTGGTTACGTCGACGGCCGCGGTTACCGGTGAGCGCTGCGCGTCGCGGCCGTTCGGCGGAGCGCGAAAATTTGAAATTTTGAATTTTCAGCGGTCGCGTAACGTTTCCACGGCCGTTACGGAAGGTCTTTTTCAAGTACGAATTAAGGATAGTCAGGGTTAATAATAATAGATGAATAAGAAAGTAACGATTGTCTTAACAGATAGTTAAATTAGTTATGAGAGTTAATATATTAATATATGTAATATGTATAGCGTCAATCTTAATTTGTCGTTTGAATTTATTGCGGGGTGCAGAAGAGCGGAAAACGCGCGCGTTCGTTTTCTCCCGAAACACAATTCCATCTCGATAACGTAGTTTTGTTTTTTACTCGAATAAAATATTAACAATTTTTTTTTAGCGTCTCTTAACCGACAGAGCGCGTTCGCGGTACCGCCTTGACAAAATATTTACCAAGGCTCTCCAATAATATTAATTTATTTTCTTCTTTCAACCATATATGAGTAATTTTAATTGAACCACAGGTAAAATATTACATCTTGAAGTTCGGAGCGTGGTAGCTTGGTGCGCGATGGCCGAACAATAATATTGTTAAGAAGAATTAACTATCTTTGCGGTATAATGACGTTTATTTTGTCAAGATTTTGCTTATAATAAAGTAATAAATAAATAATTTATATACAATAAACTTTGAAACTGCACTTTTGTTTGGTGTATCACTTCTCCAAATCAAGTTTACCATACCTATTACTACCGAGAGTACCATCGAGTGAATAATTCGAGTACTGTTCTACGCTATTAATCTAATGAGACTAATCGGTAACCAAATTTTTAGTGCTAAAATATCTTATTTGTTATTTATCGAGGTTTTGGAGGACAACGATGATAAGGGTAAAAATGAAGACTTCTCAAATGTTGATAAATTACACGTTTTTAAAAAAATATTCGAGTTATCGGTTATGGAGTCTATAAATAATTTTTCTTATGACCCTGAATTCTGAAATACACCACTCTTTTTATATGTCAGCGGATTATAGTTTTATTTTAAAAAATTATTTCAAATCTAGAGTAAAACATAAAAAATTTACGTAAATGCGGTTATTTGAATTATTTTATTAGTTCATTAAGTTTGAACGTTGGCCAACAGTTCTCTGGTGACGATTATAAGATTTCTTGGCGTCTTAGTTAAGATTATTTTCTCACAACTTTGAAGTTTACACAAACAGGCCGTTTGCATTTTTTCACAGCGAAAATAGTGCACATTATATTCGTACAACAGGTACACGAATTTATTTCAATAAACGTTATTTCTTCAATGATCTGTATTCGGTGGTTTATTTATTTTATTTTTGTCGAACATAGATTATGCACTTATTATTTTTTTTCACATTCGAGAATTGGAAAAGCTAAATTTAACAAGTATTCGAATTGATCTGTGAAATTCAGTGTATTGTGTAATAATATAAACATTATATCGCGGTAGGTAAATGTATTTTATAAGAAAAAAAAATTTAACGTTTATATTTAACGGGCTGAAATGTACAATTTGTGGTTAGATTTTCGACTTAATCTGAAGTGTACCTACCTAGTTTGTGATAAATCGAATAGAAAAAGGGCGATTGAACGTTGGTCGTAAACTTTTCCGTTGAAACGGTCCGCTAATTAGTTACTCCAAACAAATACTTAAAATATTGTATTACCTGTACAGGCACGTTACCAGTTTTGCCATCGTTGCAGAGGTGATAATTCTGAAGTTATTAAAACAAAAACGGTCTCAATGACTTTACGGATCAGATATTTTACGAGAAATGGGCTATAATAGTTACAAATTTCTCGCGGGGTAAGTTCCCCAAAATTTTGTTTTTAATTGATCGTATTGATATCACTAACCGCGAGTAAAACATTTTTCAACGTACCGTACAATCATTATTATTATAAAACTACCCGAACAAAAAGTTGTTTACAATTTGAGAAGTTCCTACCGTTTTTATTTATTTTTTTTTAAATAAAACACTTTGTACTAACCAACTCGAACGCGAATTAATTTAAAATTATATTTTGACTTTCTAACCACGCAGTCCGTCGGAGAAATCCAGATCTATCTGTCGACGACATAAATCGATCGTCAAACAAAACGGGTCGTTTAAAACATTGAAAAAAATATTTAAACAATTCGTCATTAAGCCACGACGTAGGTGTTTGCGTTAGAATTTCGATTTTATAACCTGTTGGGTGGTTCGTTTTGATTTATTCTTGGGGGTATACGTATGCTTTTAGCCTGTACGGCAGCTATATATAAAGCTCGTCGGTTTCGTAGATCAATTTACTATAATAGAGTCGCCCTCCTTCTAGTTCGTCGCCAGCGTATTATTTCTTCGGGGTCCCCACCAGTTGAACGGTCCCTTGGTGGGGCGTGTTTGGGAAGGGATCCCAGAACAGATTCGGAATTACGCGTATGGAATAACAACAGTCCAGGATCAGCTGCTTTCGCTGTCAGTGGTATACTACCTTCCAGACTTGGTTTATTTTATTCGGAGGTAATTATAAGTGTTTTATTATTTTAACCGATTAAAATATAATACACCGTAGGCGCGCTAACATTAACCCGAACACTGGTTAACCCGGTAAGCGTTTTGTAGGTACAAATTTACACGATAATATATCTTGTACTCAAACACACAGTACTTGACAATTAAATGAAAAAAAAAATGTTTTTATACCGGAGCACTATAGAGCTTTTCTTAAATACCCACGTGTAGCTTATCGCGTATTACACATATTTAATTAATCCAATCTTTATTTGTACAACAATAGTAATCTTAGTGTGAATTCACGGATTTTTCTTTTTCACCGAAATCTGACCACCTTAATATTAGCTTTATCCGACGCGTACTGAAGTATTAAAGTCGGTTTTGCAGGCGCACGACGCGTGTTCGCTGCTTAAAATTTACACAATATACGCTCGTACGTGAGACCCTTTGATTTACGATTAAAGTTTTTAGTAAAAGCTTTGTAAGTATTCAACACGACTAGTTAGAAATATATTTTAGGTAAAACGTATTTTTTTAATTACGGTTTGATAAGAAAATAAAACTGTGTGTGGTGTGTTACCTAGGTGTATTTCTTTTTTTGCATTTTCTCGCGACACCGATTATTATTATGTTCTACGTCACGAATTTTCGAACGTAAATCATAATAAGTATCGGGTTTAATTTCGTCTCGAAGCGTGGGGGGCTTGTACAGAACTTTTGCCACGTCTTCTATATTTAAAATTTGGCGTTGACACACATTTTTCGTCGCGCGAATTCCGTAACGCGATATCATTACGAACAAACAATATTGTATTACTTGTAATGGCTTACAACGCGGCGATTATTGTAATTATTAAAGTGTTTTATTTTACATCGTCCTACACAACGTCGTATTCAAAACGAACGCGAGTCGAACGAAATCGCCGGACAAAATTTCGAGACGAAATTCGTTTTCGATTTCGTCCGAACGTTACGTTTTTTTTCGTCGGCGGGGTGGTAAACGACGTTGCGACTATCGCCGCGTATTATTTTACAATAGTATCGTTATGTACGGTTTATTTTTCGATTAGTTTTTCTAAAAGCGAAAAGAGAAGAAAAACAACAAATTGCTCTAACGATTCGAGAACCGGCGGGGGCGGCGGAGTTGTGTTCGGCGGTCGGAATTTGGGTCGGCCGCGAGCGCATACCGCAACGGCGTCGTACGTCGACTTTATTTATAAACGTCCGCTGCGTAGCCGGACGGTGTTGGTGCCGGTATCGGTTTACTCGCTGTAAATGGCGGGGTCCTCTCTACCAGACTGTTGTTTTTTTTATTTCGTACACTTCGACTTTGCTATTTTCGTCGCCGATTCCGCCAGAAGCCTGTTTTTCACATACAATATACTTTTGGCGGACAACGAGAGAACGGGGTACGGTACGACGCATCCTTTCTGGACGACTTATTTACGATTGTTTTTTTTTTACATTTTTTTATTTCGATTAAACAAATTTGATTAAAATCGCGTTATCGTTCGCGGCGAGGGTCGTATTATTTTATGAATATTCTATTTTCTACTTTTTGAACGATTCAAACTCGGTATGGGGTCACCCGCAGATGCGCAGATATTCGTGTGTTAAAAAAAAAAATGAATAAACTACAACTGACGCGCAATTGAAATGTTTCATCGACAATACGTTTAATATAGTCTAATATATAATCTGAACGTTGAAAATACAATCACACGATATTATTTAAAATACCAATTTTACGGTCAATAATTTTATTAAAAAAAAAATTTATCGATTACATGTTTAACAGCAATAATGCGTATCCGTAAATTATATATACGGATAAAATATCAGCTCACTGCAGAATCGCGTATTAATGATAGCTAATTTTTACGCGTGTGATTTACTTATTTACTTATCGATTGTTTACGTTTACCTACAATACCGTTTGGTAGACGTACGATATTAGTCTCACTTATAACTTTATTGTCAATGTGAAACTACGTTGAAAGTTAACCCACACTTGTGTAACAGGACTGCATCGATTCCGTTATTGATCAATATGTTGACTAAAATACCTTTAAAAAGCAATATAAATAACTAATGTAAATTGTAATAATGTATGTATTAAGTATTTCAATTTCGAAGAATTTTTTAAAATTATGTTTTTGTTTTTACACTTTTTAGAGTGGTAGAAATACTCCGACCTAATATATAATACCTTAAAAAGTCGGCCCTAAATGTTACTTTGGTTAAAGTTTTTTTCGTAATTTAAATTATTTTTAAAGTTATCATCCAAAAACTTAACACAATTTCGGTTAATAGACGTTTTTAAATAGTTTTTTTTTTTTTATTACGTATGTTTTTGGCCATATCTCCTCCAAGAACTGTTTAAATTTAGACCATTTTTGATCTAAATATAGAGCTGTTGAGTTTTCACAATCATGTAGGTTTCGTTGAGCGAATCGTGTAATTTTCATATTTAAAACTTGAAACTTTTACACGAGCTTTGAAATATATTTCTCTATACATGCTGTTAAAAAAATTTGATAATCGGTTAATTTTTTTTCCTTTCCGTTGTTCATCGCATTATTTTTCTGATTTCTTTATAATTTCTGTTGAAAATAACACTTCCAAAAATCATTTAAACTAACTAAAACTTTCACACATTGTAGGAAGGAGGAATAAAGTCTAAACGTCATTTAAATGTTTTGAAAAAATTTGACCCGAATACATAAAATTTCAAAATCCACCACATGTTGGATACTTAATTCACTGGTTTGCTCTGAATCGTAATTTTCGTAAGCAATCCATTATTTAAAAATGTAATGTAAATATTAAACTTCAAGTTATACTAAAAATAGCCGTGACCTACTACAAACTGAAGTCGTTACTCCAACATATTATATAGCATGTATCTCACCGAAACGGTACAGTGGTATAGTGCTCTCTTTTTTTAATTGTTTTTCTTATACATTTTCAGTGAAATAATTTAGAACACCTACATAGAGTTATCGATAAATAATAAAAAAGTTTATTATTTATACATTAATAAAAACATTTTTAAATACTATGATAGATAGGCTAGCGTTTTACAGTATTGTAGCTTATATGTATTATAAATTAATCAAGGATTGGACATAGCATAAAAAACAAACATCAAATAGTTAAAAGAAAATAGAAGTTGGGAGTTGTTCATCTGTTTTGGTTGTGTCAATTATTTGGAAGGTTTGACGTTTTTCGCTAAATTTGATAAATCGAACATTTAAATGTTCTGTGTAGGTACTTGCCTCGAAATGTATAGAAATCAATTACAATTTATTGCATCATAATTTTACCCTTCATAATGACGTGTGAAAATTTCAAGTAATATTAAAAACATTTAAATGGTATAGATTGGTCTAGATGAATTTGTGAATTGAAATCCGATTAAAATATTTCTATGTTTAGCAGTATAATTATAATATAATATAACAAAATAATTGATGTTAAAGGCGTCTTGATTTTTACATTTTGATCTCCTTTAAAATTTGAATTATCTTTTGGTGTTTGTTAATTGCTTAATTTTTTTTTAGCTAGTTAGAATATAAATCTCTTCAAAATGGACGCGATTAAGAAGAAGATGCAGGCCATGAAAATGGAGAAGGATAGCGCCATGGACAAGGCCGACACTTGTGAAGGCCAAGCCAAGGACGCAAACCTTCGCGCGGATAAAGTAACCACCAGCCTATTTCATCACATATGTTTAATTTCAAAACTCAATCAGTATAATATGTGATAATTTTTGTTTGCAACTAGGTAAATGAAGATGTAAGAGATTGTCAAAAGAAATTGACTCAAGTAGACAGTGACTTAGAAACTAATAAGAACAAGTTGGAAGAAGCCATTAAGCAGTTGGAAGAGAGAGAAAAGGCATTAACAGCGGTAAGTCAACTATATTGTGTAGGTAATTAACAAACAAGATGTTGAAGTGTGGATTCATTTGAAGGCTGAAAGCGAAGTAGCGGCTTTGAACAGAAAAGTCCAGATAATTGAAGAAGATCTTGAAAGGTCCGAAGAGAGGTCTCAAGCTGCCGCATCGAAATTGGCTGAGGCTTCTCAGGCAGCCGATGAATCTCAACGGTAAGTATCATTTAAACATGTAAATACCTTTATATTTTAATGATTGTTGCTTAACAGAATGTAATAATACAATATTATGTTTTTGCAACAATGTTTTCAGTATGTGCAAAGTACTTGAAAACCGTAGCCAGCAAGACGAGGAACGTATGGACCAGTTGACTAATCAGTTGAAGGAAGCTCGTCTTTTAGCTGAAGACGCTGATGGAAAATCTGATGAAGTAAATAAACATCGTTCTAGTATTTACCGATTAACTATATTTTTAATATTGTACAATTTAAGGTATCAAGGAAACTGGCTTTTGTTGAAGACGAACTCGAAGTCGCAGAGGATCGTGTGAAATCTGGTGACTCGTATGTGAATTTTAAATAATAGCTGGTATAATATTATATTTACTGTAAGCCCCTGTTTAAAATTATAGAAAAATCATGGAACTGGAAGAAGAACTGAAAGTTGTCGGAAACAGCTTGAAATCATTGGAAGTTTCCGAAGAGAAGGTAATTAGTTAGGAAGCAAAATTAACAATTTATCATTTTTGAGCTTATTTGACTTTGCTTTCAGGCCAACCAAAGAGTGGAAGAGTACAAGCGTCAGATCAAACAACTCACTGTAAAATTAAAGGAGGTAAGTTAAATGAATTTATCCTCAAAACTACCAATTTAATAAAACTGTGGGATAAGAATTTTGTTTTGAAAATTTAATTTTCTTTGGTAGGCTGAAGCTCGTGCTGAGTTCGCCGAGAAAACTGTTAAGAAATTACAGAAGGAAGTTGACAGACTTGAAGGTAAGTCATATGACATAAAAAAACTTGCTGAAAAAAAATCTGTACAATACTCGTGTACTGTTTTATTTATAATTCAATGAAACATGCAAATCTATATACATACTTTTACGCTTTTTTTAAATTTTTTTTTTAAATAACAAATTTTTGCAAATCGGGGTTTTGTCTACCGATGGGTTGATTACGCTTGTTTTGTACAATACTGCGTTGTTTTTCAGATGATCTTTTCAAAGAGAAAGAAAAATCCAAAGAAATTACGGATGACTTGGATTCAACATTTGCTGAACTCACTGGCTACTAACCAAATAAATATTTTGCATAGCCTTCATTTTGTTTTCTTCTTCTTTTTATGTTCGAGTTTCTTCATAAACCAGCTTAGCTTTTGTAAAATTAATGCTTTTAATTTTTTTTTCATCGAATTTGCTTTTTTGTCGTGGTTTAATATGTATTGTCTCCAGTTGTTGCTGCTGTACAAATTCGCTTCTATAACTGCCAGGTATATTACAAATTACAATTATAAAAGAACATTGAAGCGTAATTCAAAATATATTGGACTTGTATGGTAAATAGTCGATTAATTCTATACACTTCAACAGTTGATTTTTGCAAACATATATTTAATAATAAAATAGGTTTTGCACCGTTATTCCAAATGAACTGAACGATTAAGTTTAGACGTTTATCTTAAGATATTTTCTGTTTACTCTCATTTAAAACCTATACTTTTACAAGTCGACAAAACTTAGAATTTACTAATATACCGGTACGCTTATATTAAATTGAAACAAACACTATACGTAATATTATAACGATCGTTTGATGTTGCTTCAATGTTTTTTTTTAACTCTTAACAAATTATAAAAATTTAAAAAATCGAATTCTCTCTCGGTAACTGATTGTAATTTTTACTGGACATTTACCCGTTAAAAAACGTTACTAAACTACGTTGTATGTGTGTTTTAATTTTTTTTTAAAGGTAAAACTCGATTTTTTAAATTTTAAAAATGTATTGAAATACATTCGACGTATAATATATTTTGTTCGTTATAACACCATTTGGTAATCGCGATTTTGTAACTTTTCAGACGAACTCGGTCTCAACAAAGACAGATACAAGTCTTTGGCCGACGAAATGGATTCCACGTTCGCTGAACTGGCCGGTTATTAACCCTTTAGAATTGATCACATTATTCAAAGGATTTTACACGTGTATCGAAGTAAATTACTACCCAATGATTTTATCACTTTATATATTATTACCATCGTCTGTTCAATATTAATAAATCAAAAAAATATTTCAATGTGTTATTATTGTTAGATTGTTTATTGTTTGAACCATTGCATTCATATACACGCATTATGTCGTTTACATAATATTATATACACTCAAATGAAATGTCTTACCTACGTGTGAATACATTAACCATTATTAACAAATTATAATAATTTTACCTGTATTCTAGCTTTATTATTATAGTGTATTAATATGTACATTAATTATCTAGTCTTACGTTTTAAGTCACCTATCGAATATTATACGATATTTATTTTGCAAATGTACACATTACGTCTTAAAATATATTTTACTGGATTAATTTATAATAATATTAAGTAGGCGTATCATGTTAGGTAAGTACATATTATGCTTGGGTGTTCAATATACTACATTCATTTTGTATAAAAAATATTTGTATACACTGATAATAATCCATTTAAATCGGCTTGTAAAATAGTTGTTGAACATCTACTTATAATGTGTCTTATACAGTATATAATAAATCATAATAACCATACGGTTAATTTAACTTTAAATTATAGTCATAGATGTAAATTGTCGAGGGATAAAACACGATTTTATTTCAAAATTATTTTATCATCAGGCGATTAAACGAAAGATTCGTAAAACTATAAAACGGTACCCTTAGGAATAAAAACCGTTCAATTTTGGGAATACATAATATATAGGCGCCGCCGATTCAATATGTGTTTTTACGTATTTTATTTTTAAGCCGCCGGTAAGTGATTGTTACAAGTACGCGGAGGGTTTTTCGGAAACCAGTCTCCGTCCCACGAGAAGTTTTTACACTGTTCAAAAACAAAAAAATCAGAAAGACTTCTCTCGAGAAATTTGTTTACCTACCTACGTATTCGTGTTCGAGTCGCTTGATTATTATTTGTTTCGTGTACTTTTATACATAATATTTAATACCTAATACTATATATTCGTTTGGCGATTTTTAATTAATTATTAATTTGTTCATGTAAATAATGAATGAATACGAGTCGAGCTAGTCATAATTATTATAGTAATATTATTATTATATACACACGGGAACAACCGTTGGATTCGACGCGTCTATGCACATTTCAAGCGTTTTCGAATCCGACGCGCGTCCGTTGTTTTTTTTTTTTTTTAAAAACGTAATGTTGTTGTTTCTTTAATGTAGACATTTGTAGTAGTTTATTTCTAATTAATAATATACCGAGTGAATAAATGAACGGTTTTTTACTTTTTCGATCGTTCAATACGAGTGATTTTATTGTTGTTGTTTACACGTGTGCAGTTGCTGCATCTAACCCCGAACACACGACTCTATACAACACTGCTACTGTACGATAATAAAATAACGCGATGTCGATTTTACAGCGAGTTTTTTTGGCGGTTCGCTGCTTGGCGTTGATTTTTACATAATACACTTAATAGTGTACCTAAGTATGCAAATGGAAATTTTCGTAAGCTATGTGAGACCCTAAGTTTAAACTCGATTTTCAATAACATTTTTTTTTCCAAGTTCCAAGTGAAGTTAACAACCGTTTTACCAAATAACGTCACTGGAATTATAATATAATATTTTGTAAACATACGTGAAACGCACACCGGTTCGCGTACACCGAGATTCGAACGCGCGGTTTCAAACTTTAAACAATTATCTTTACGTTGTCGCGTGTCGCGAAAACGTTTCCGATGTTGGTCTATTATAATTTTTCTTTTTCAAAATAATAATTGCTGGTGCTGCAAAGTGTGTATTTTATTCTAAACAGTCGTCTTCTCGGCCACGCCTCGGGACCGGGCACTTTTGACGGACGTTGATCGGCCTGCATTCTTCCGGGCACCGTTTTTTGTAGGTTTTCGCAGCCGGTCGGTACCGTACCGACGAGATCTTGCTAAAATGGTCGGCGAACCTCGGCGGCTTGGGCGCAGAAGTTTCGCAGCCGCGGCCGATTTTTTTCAACACGACGAGCACCTTCGAAATTGCCCATCTGAACGCTGAAAACGCGACGACATTATTACCATCCATTATTACCGATGATTTAATAGAAAACAAAATTTTTTCCCGAAAAAATGTAGGAACAGACTATTTTGTTTGGAGAAGTATATTTGTATGGGATGAAATCATAAAGTAGAAACGATTCCAAACAATAAAGCATTACATAAAATAACTAACAACCGTTTTCGAGAAATGAAATATGTCTACTTTTGTTCATAAATTGTTGTCAAAAAAAGTTGTAGCAGTACGATGAAATTTTTTATCTTTTGTATTTATTTTCAAAACTAAACAACAACAATTATTCTAGTTTATAATATTATACCGAATATCTTAGTGATGAAGAAAACTTGTCTGTGAAATCAAAACAATTTATACATGACGTATTATCACAGGTTACTTATAAGTAAATTAAAAGGGTGTATAGCCAGTTATCTATATCTATACTACTATATAAAATGAAGTCGGTTTTTTTTTTGTTCGGGATAAACTCCGAAACTACTTATTGGATGGTCGTGCAGTTTTTTTTTTAAAATTAAAGAAGACATCACAGAGAGGGTTTTAGACACAAATTTAGTCCGATAAAGTTAACAAATAATTAGTTATTTTTAATTAAAATAAACGTGTAGTTGTACCTATGTATATTATATACATATTGTGCGACTCGGTGGCCCGCGTGTTTACAGCTACCTGCAACCTGACTTTTTGGTTCGTCTAATTGTATTGTGTTTGATATTGGCGTGTAGATATGAATTGTTTCGAGAAGTTTGTTGCACGTATACTAACAATATGTGCACCCAATAATCGTATTAATATCTTAATAATACAAATTTATACTGCTAATAACCAAGGCAGATATTAAAATAATTATATAGTAGTACATTATTAATTAAGATAAACGTGTTGTGCAGCCCGAGAAATTTATTGCACATACACCAAGAACATGAATACCGAATATTCGTATTGATAATAATATATACACAAAGAAAACTGACTGACTGAAGAATCAACGCACAGCCTAAACCGCTGGGGCCTGAGACTAGAGAATTGAAATGTTGCATAGATGTTCCTTATACAACGAAGGCGACCACTTATAATGAATTTTTCAAAATTCAATCCCTATAGGGGTTAAAAGGGTTCAAGAATTGATTTATCGATCAACGCTCAGCCTAAACCACTGGGTCTAGAGACTTGAAATTTTGCCGAGGTTCCTTATATACAACGAATACGAGCACCAAGAAAGGGTTTTTCAAAATTCAATCCCAAAAGCTTTTTTAAAATTCTTCCATTAAGGTGTTGAAACAGGGTTTCCAAATTTGTGTAACTTGGTGTACTAATTTTTAAATTTTATTTGGAATTAATTTACTTAACTTTAACCAAATAAATCCCGAGCAACGCCGGGTCGGGACAGCTAGTATTTATTAAGGAGCAAAATATAGGCGATTTATATTACTTACTTGCATTTTTAGATGGACTACTTTACCTTAGGTACTCACATGACATTATATTCAATTATAGAATGAAAATATCGAATAACTGGTTTTATGAATCAACCGATAGCTGCAGGTTTGCTGTACCTAAACAAAGTATATACATATACAAATGTTTTTAAATCGTTTTTAGCCAATTTGATTTTAAAACAATTTTAATACAATTTACGATTTTATTATATTGGGAACAACAAATTGCGTTTTACTTTGTCATATTTTGTGCATTTGACGTATTTTAAAAAACCTGAAAAGCAATTAAACACTTCTTCTCAAATACCCATAGAATTTCTATTATTACTCAGCGCAAACCATAGAATATAGCGTACAAAGTATGAATTAAGCAACCAACGACCACGGAAGATATTAATTATGTGCGTTTTTTGCAGAAAATAGTTTGTGCTGGTATATTTTTACTCTATAGCTGGTATATAGCAGCCATCTTTGAAAAGGGCAAGTGATCTATACAGTTAGTTTCCAATAATATTGAAAAGACTAATTTGTAAGAACCTAATAAAAGTATGTGTATGCTGTTGACTAAATTGTTATAGTTATATTATGTTTGGTACCAATAGGAATATAATTAATCCTCACGATTTACGTACATACAAACTAAAACTTTTGCCTTTATATTTTCATTCTCGTTAGTTTATAAGTATAGTGTTAGATAGGTACATTATATAATATAAAAATATGTGACGTTTATTTTTGATTTAGATGCATGTTCTTTAGTTTCTACCTGCAGCTAATTTAAACATTTGAGTTTGAACAATTTTATTTAATAATTTTATCTACAAACCAGTATTCTATGAACTAATTCCAATTATTTTTCAAACCAGTGGGCAAAATAAAAAAAACGAACACTTTGGTATTGCTGGAGTCACACAGTTTTCAATTTTGTTTTTGTAATTGCACAATAGCCAACATACAACTAATATTCGTTCTTATATCAATTACCTACATATACATATTCTGTTTTACTAAAAAGTATAAATATCAATTATACTTTGAGTGAGTTACACGAACAAACTTATTACTGGCTTGATCTCAAAGAAACCGTTTTTTAATGTTCATTAAATCTATGCCCAAAAACACAATAATACTATTAATTTATGCTTAATTTACCGAGGCATTTAACAAAATACAAGTGGCATTCAATTTCTCATACTACTAGTATCTGGCAAACTTAGTTCTGACCTTATATTGTACATCTGTGGCAAGCGCATTCATTTTTCTTCATATGGTTTATAAAACAAGTATATTTATTCGTTAAAATATGTTGCACATTTTCACTTACAATGAGTGGCAACAGAACGAAATCAGAATTGTGTTTTTTCATTTACGGATTAATATTGAATGCGAATTAACAGTTTTTGATAATATGTGGTTTGTTTTCAATTTTTTATTTTTTGTTTTGTTTACATTTACTCTGCAGGTCACTGATATGACCTAACCGGGTAGTTTTATATTATTATGAGCAATAAAAAATAATGTTATACTTAAAACACACGCACGCGGTGTACGTTATTTACCAGTGGGGTGGCTTGCGCATAAGTGCAATCGTACCCCCTACAAGGAAGAGTAGGTAATCTAAAAAAGGAAATAAATACAGTTTCCTTCTTTTAACTAGTGCATTGCTCTCATAACAGAACGGTTTTCATTAGGAGAATTTGATCTCACTAGGTATGCATTAAAAAATTTCAAAGTTCTATCATTTAGCTCAAATCGTTTCGAAAAATGTTGAATTGTTTTAGTTATTTTAGCATTGTGTGAATATTTTAGTCATTTAAATTGTTATTTTAGATGTTAGGAGGCTAAATAACAAAATCGATTTTGTGAAAAACACGTTTGTTGTTCATTAAACGGTTTTTTCTTATGTTTTTTTTTTTTTGTTTTTTGATTCTGACTTAAAATTTAGTAAATTTTAAGAAACGAGTTCACAAAGTGTCGCAAGAGAGTACACTGAAAGTGAGTTGACAAAACCGAGAAAATAAGTTCACAGGTTTGGAAGTTGTCGTCTAAACGTATCATATTATAATATCCAAAAATAACTTTCCAAAACGTTTTGGTTTTTGGACCGTATTACTTGAAAATTAATCCAAAATTCAAAAAAAAGTTTCAATTTTAGTACCATATCTACGTTCGTTCATCAAACTTTTCTGTAATGTGACATTTAACGATGGAATCATTCCTTCCACTCAAAAAAGTGTTCACAAAAAAAAAAAAAATTAATATTATTGTAAAAGCAATACAACCCTCGTTGCGCACAGAATTTAGAATTTAAAACACTTTAATACAATTGGAAAAACGTAACATATTTTAGTAGTTACCTCTTCATCAACGATTCTTGATTTTTTCTTCTAATGACCATGTCAAAAAAATGTTATATAATCTATTTATTTAAGTTCAAATAGTTCTACGTATCTTTTATATTGATTCATATGTGATGTATATAAGTGTTACTTGTATTTTATCTAACTAGGCCAATAAATATAACCGTCTATTGTGTATAAAAATAATAAATACACGCGTTACTATCTATCTTTTTTGTGATAAATATATTTATGTTTTGCGCTTTTGTTGTAAAATAATATTGTGATTTGTGCACAAATGCATGCACTATTCTGTAAGTTTTTTTATACATAGGAAATATAAATTAAAATAAACTTTATTGTGATTAGGAACACTTATCTCAAATATCTGCCTATAAATCAAATTTGGAACTTTGTATCTATAAACAACGACAAGTTAGATAAAACAGAAATACATTTTAAAGTTTACCAGTTGAATAATTTTTAAGACTGAAAATTCTGTGTAAATGCACCAAACAAAGTATTAAAAAGTTTTACTTAATATTCGGATGAGACGTTTATACATTGAATCACTAAACAATCGCACAACGATTTTTAGAACATTGTATCATCCACTGTTGTATGATAATATTACATTATTTAAATGCAAGTCATATGAGTTTTGACATAATATTGTCATATTGATGTACTTATTCAATTACATTTGACATTTTATACATGTATTATATTTTAGCTATATGTAATATATAATACAGTTTATATAAAATAATTATATTGCGTGTGTTTTGAGTTCTAATTATGTTTAAAAAATGAAATAAAATTGCAAAGCTATATATTGAAGTATGGTTATCTGGGATTTTACCTACTGCGTAAAAAAACTATTTTTATTGGTAAAAAATCAACGGAAACGGTTAAGAAACGGTTAACGGAAAGAAAAGAAATAACACAAAAGAAAGTGGAAACATTCGTAATCGTTATTAGTATTCTTCTATTTTTATCTTTTTTTTAACTGTATAAGAATATTTTTCATATTTTCGTGTGTCGATTTTAAACTTTGGTTGTTACCAAGCAACAGTTTGTTATTATGAACATCGTACAACAGACGTAATACTTTTTTTACTAAAAAATGTATTTATTTGGCAGAGTAAAATAGTTTATTTGATCACTTGCAATAATATGATTCTTTGATTTGGCCGTTATTATTAGGTATTTTATTATAATTACATCATATTAAAATGCAGTGGGCAACAAACACACAGTTACGAAGTCGCGAGTTTCCAAGGCGATTCCAAAGAAATGATTTTTTTTTTATTTGCTGAAAGTATAATATCATACAGGTGCAGATGTATAGTACAGTCAGTTTTAGTTCGATTTGGAATATCTAGACCTGTTATAATATAATCTTTTCCACAACTTCCTGTAAACGATTTTAGTAAGCGCGTTCACTCAGTTCAGGCAGCATATTGTACTTCATTCCACGAGAGATTAATCAGTTTTTATGCATCTCAACTCACGGCTTTGGCAATGCCAGACTTCCTTTTTCAAGCGTCTTCAACGTCAGACGATGTCACCTAAAACCAAACTTTTCCGACGCGAAACAAATTGATTTCTTTTCTTTCTAAGAATGAGGCGGAAGAGTATGGCGGACTGATTATTCACCCTAATGCTGACCTAATGCAGGTATCGCGACAAATAATAAAGCATTGTTGACGTTTTTTTTACTAGGTATGTGAAAAAATAAAGGCGAATAATTTTATTATGATATACTTGACCTATAATTTCACACATCACAGATCTACAATTATACGAGGCATATTATAATTTAGGCATAGGTTCCTGAAACGCCAGACTATGGGGCGCTACAAATTCTGTTAGTAATTGGTATTCCGTTTGCCGCTAGTGTATGAAAACGATAATCTCCTCACACCGGTGGTAAATTATGGCACTGAAAAAGCAAAGCCGGGTCGGACGAGACGACTATGGTTTCGTACAGGGTTCAAATTGGAAGAGAAAAAAAATACATGTATAAGGGAGACACTGTCGAGCAAACAGTTACAAACATTCCCTTATACCGCGCCACAGAGGTGGGTAAATTTCAAAGGGTACGCTAAAATATCATCCTCCCTCAATTCGAGCACCGTTTTCAACATAAAAATCCATTCTAGGTCGCGTAGGTAGTTTGACGGAATAGCGACTACGCTTCGGGTGGGTCACCGGTTCGGAAGTTGTGGTCCAAACGTGTTATTCAATATCTGAAAGCAACGATAAATCATTGCCTTCGAAAAAGTCTAGTACACATTGTCTAGTATACGTCCTGGTAAATTTTTCGAGAATTTCAGAGTACTTGGTTCAAAAGTTTTCAAAAATCTTTATCAGTCCGGCATCTTACCTATTTGAAAATTATGTATAGATCTCAGTTTGTTCCGATCATTATTTTCATTATGTTGTGGCCAAAAAACAAAAAAATCTATACGTCCGACGCCAGATTTGGCGTTGTTTTCATTCATTTATCGACACGCGACTCAGTAAACAGTCGAAATATCAAAATATTTTTCGAATAAAATGAAATCTATAGCCGTGTCATTCAACGTGACGGAGCGCTCCTTCTACCCGAATACGTCATTTATAAAGCCGAAGATTTCAAATTTCTCTCGGTAGAATTCTCCATTTTTTTTTTTTCGGTTTTCGTGGCGAAACTCAGAAAGTAGGCAAAAAAAAAAAAACGCTTCGACCAGAGTACCACCACAGCACTTGTGCTGACTTAGCAAAATCTGAGGAGCATTCCTTCTACCGACGTGTTGACGGAGAAAAAAGATACCGAAAACAGTTCGTCGCTCGCCAACGCTCAGAATCACGAAGTCCGTTTTCCGGTACGCGTATTCGCCGCCGCCTCCTCTGATCGGGTTCTGACCTTGGCGCGGCCGGCTGCGCGCGCACGGGCGCGGGTCACATCCCCCCGTCCCTGTATTGTCACATATCCGTCCGCGTTTGTCGGAATACCGGTCCGAAACTCTGTTTTTCCCGCAGGTGTCTACGTCCCTTCGTGAACGCGTAGGGACAACGCGTAACAATACGATATCGTTTTATTACTTTCGGCGTTGCGTCGAGAGAATTTCGAATGACGATACGTAATAATAATAACAGTTGTTGTTATTGCCGCCCACGTCCAATCTATTCGAGCTTAACAAGTGCGCGCGATTCCCGGCGCGTCGGCGCAAAACCCGCCGCCCCGGGCCGCCGCGCTGCCGGGTATCATTCATTTTATCGAACGCTCCCTCCCCCCCCGTCACCGTCACCGCCATCGTCGCGACCACCGCGAAAACCGAACGGCGGCGCCGCGCAGAGAGTAGTAGTAGTAGTAGTGTACCCAGCAGTCTCGGCGTCCGTCGTAGGGCGCACCGTCGTGTGGGGTGTTCCAGTGCAGCTCCGCGCGAGCGTTCTCCCCGAATTTGCCGCCGCCGCCATGCCTGCCGCGAGCCGGGACCTCGAACAACCCGTGGCCAGAAAGGCCGAGTACGGCGGCCTATTGGACAGTGAGTTTGCCCGACCGTTTCTGTTTTTTTTCTTCTTTTTTTTCCGGTCAGATAATTGCTGTAGGATCCGCGCCGTCGAACGACGACATATTTTTCCCGATCGGACAGATCCGCCCCTCGTGCCGAAACGGTTTTCTAACATCGAGACGATATTATTTCACGACAATATTTTAGCTCTTTGCGGATTTTTTCCGTAAAATATCCGGTACATTATCTCAATTATAAACTAAAACGATCGTCCCGAATCGCATTCGAAACTGCAATTTCGTAAAATCTTTTTATACGCACGTACGTAACTGGGGAACGCTGTTTGTAAAATCGGAGGACACCTGCGCTCGCGTCTCAGGGAACGGTCGTTTTCCCTGCAGAGAACGACGGTCAGATTGAGTGGATTTT
>CM029359.1:16288658-16475760 GCA_017140985.1 Hormaphis cornu
CCTGGAAAAATGTACTGCGTAAGATACGATCTTATTAGATTTAAAGTGCTTACACGAAAATCGAATTTCGATGTATTTTAGTTATTAAAGTGTATTTCTTTTTTTTACGTGTATCGGCAATTGCATATAGGTGAAGACAACTTTTTCCACTTATTTTAATTTTTTTTATTTGGTCGAATGAATACTCTGATCGATCTTTGTGAGATAAATACTAAAAAATTGATTAGTTTTCAAATTATATACTAATAGCTCGATACATGGAAAAATATGTTTTGAAACTGTGTGAACGTTTCAAGTCATAAATGTAAAAACGTCATAACCTTGTACTATTAAACAAAACCTCTAGGCATAATTAGGCAAGTAAAATAAAAAGAAATCGGTGTGTACGTTGATTAGATTTTGTTATTTGCAATTTCCAAAACCTTATAAACTGAAAATTATAGGTGTTTTGAAATATTATTAAACCGTTAACTGGCGAAATCGACGAATTTCAAAACTATAAAGTTCCGTCAATCGTTCACAATTTGACGAATTTGATCCTGAACTCCCACATTAACGTATTTATTCTTTCATTATGCCGTATGAAAATTTTTAAATTTTCATTTTCGAATCGTAACTCAAAAAACGCATATCACAATTTCAAAAAAAAGCTTCAACCGATCAAATTATTTTATGAAAGTACTACAAACTGAGGCTAAAAACCTATTTTTGTTGTGGTACCTATAATTCGTTAGTATCGGAGCACTTCTATTCCCCTAAAAAGTGTTTTCAGGAAAACTATAAAAATTAAAATTAAAAATAACAAGAATCTAAAAAATGATCATAGTTTAGTGCTCTCGTGATTTTGGCAGCGTAGGCTTTATCCGGTTTTATACGGACTCGATTGTCCCTCGATCTCAAAGTTATGGAGATAAAGACGCGATATTAAAGCGTTCTAATATCGCGATGTCTATTTTGATGCCAGTTTTGTGTATAAATTAACTTGTCGCGCATTATACGAAAACGGATTAAAGAGATCAAACTGTCAATTAACGTTTACGAACAGCTGTTTTGACGATCAACAGGCTGTAGTATGCCTTACTAACGAAAGTTGCTCGTACACGCTTGTCTTATGTCGATTAATTTTTATAATAAATAAATTATAATTAAAATATTGAAATTTTGAAGATATTCGATCAATTTTAAACAGCCATAAAATTATGAAAAATTAATTATTTGCAAAATCATCACGTAAAAACAGTGATAAGATTATTGTCTTTAATTCAACTTGTCGGTATTGGCTGTAAACCTACCGAAAAAATCACACAATCGTGGAAATACAAAATGTTTTTGAAAATAAATTGTATTGGCACGATTCAAAATACATTTATAAATTATAGGTACTATTAAAATAATAATTAAGTGCTCCCAAACGTTTAATACGTGACGTTTTTCGATATAACCACGAGTTTAGAACTATTTTCAGAACGAAAATTGGAAAAATACAAATTCACACGTTTAGTGTCTGATTTTATACATAGTAAAAATCTGTCCGCTGGGTGTTTTTTTATTATAGTTTGTTCTGAAAGAAACTGAGTCAGCACTCACCCCGACCGTGGTATATCCGCACGATTTTTGTAAAACAGTATTTTGCGTAGTATTATGTATTTTATAATATAAGTACTGTTTTCTAGAATCGGTTACATAACCGCACGTGTACCGTTGTTGTCGTTGTGGTCATTGCAAACCGAATGCTTTTCACGTGCCGAGCAAACAATTCACTGGCTGTTGTTCTATTCTTATATATATTGGGCATATATATTAGCCTATATATATATATATAATATAAAATTATAAAATATTCGAAATATACACTCATGTATTACATTTTTACAATATACCACGTCAAACGTCAGTAGGTAATGGGATTAAAAATGACGTTTGCTGATGATTTAAGTCTGACGAACTTTGTATATTGTGATTAATTATTTGTAAATTTATGGTTTTATTGTTTCACATTTCTGTGTCCCGCGGATAGCCTATAAAATACATTCTATTGTGTTATAGTTACACACGTTGTCAATACTTTAACATATAACTAAATTTAACTGTCATACGTACTACAGATATTGTGTTTGGTCATGAGGAGTTTGGTTCGTCCAAACAATCTGAATACAATAATTACTATATTATTATTTTTAGTTCAGCCAGTTGAATGATTGCGCTTCGAGCTAATTCGCGTTTTCAAAACTAAATTTTAGAACAAAATTAATTTTTTACCTAGTAAATTGGTTTTATTTTAAATTTTTCACCACCTGAGTACCTATAGGTTGTTATTTGAACTCGAGTCGCAAAAAGAAATCGTTTAGTACAGGATTCAAAGCTATTACAAATTTTTAGTCGATCCGTTTAGGTTTAAAGAAGAAAATCGAAAAAATTCACTCGATTCGTGTAATTTAATATTCCGAGAAAAAAGAAAAACAGATGTTTGTACTTGTTTTTAGTGGCATATCCGGCTTTGAAAAAGAAATCCAAACTAATGATTGAAAATACGGTTCAAAATTAATTACGACAATTTTATGAAGACACGAGTTGAGTTTGTTAAAAAATAAAAGTAGTTCGTTAAGTGAAAAAATTTAAACTAACTTAACTGTTAAATTTTTTTAACTCGTTATGCCCAGCTTTAATTTTAAGTTACTTAAAATTTATTTTAAGTTTGCCGAATTCTTCACTTGATCTTCTGTATATTGGTGTTTATCGACTGCAGTACATTACATGTAATTGTCTCTACTGATGACGATGTGCTAAATTTGATTTTTTTTTTTTTGTAATCTGTACATGTTTTTAAATTTAACGGGTGTGTTTTTGTATTTTTAAATGTTGCGTTGTTATTTACGATACTTTTCGCGTGTTGCAGAGTCGTTCACGAAAATGAGACGGACAACAAGTTATCGTCAAAGAACAATCAACCACAAACCGAAACCGGACCAAACGATTCACCCGGAAAAATGGGTGTTTTATTTTTCAAAATAAAGTGAGTGTGTGTGCACATTTTACAGTACTGGGTTTGGTATTAAAACTCTTGTATACTTACCTGCACGCGATTTCGCAGTGTAATCCATCATCACCCGCAGACTATTTATATCTACTAGTTTTATCATTAATTATTCATTAGGTTCACTATATAATTATAATACTGCAGTGTTGTGAAAAAGGAAAAAATTTAATTTAATTTCAACCTGTTTGAACTTTTCCACGATCCGTTACGCGTACAATCATCTTAAAATAACCCTCGGAAAATCCCGACGAGTATAGGTATTCACAATTTTTTTAACTAAAATAGTATAACAATTGAAAGTTTTGTTAAACTTTTAAATTATCTAAAATGAATGAAAACGCGAAGCTCTCGGAATCGTTATTTTTAACTGCAAGTACTTAATACAATACTGATAGGTATTCAGTTTCTTGAAATTAAATTTAACCGATCGCGAAAAGACACTCAACGCAGTTAAATCCAACTGAGTGCAAATACAATTTACAAAATATATTCTGGAGTTACAATATTATGGTCGTGTGTTAATTTTATAGGTATAAAAAGGACAAAAAAGTCCTGCTGGTGAACATCAACAAGTGCATGGACCTAACACCAAAGGATAAAAACGCCGGAACCAGTGATCCCTACGTAAAACTACAATTATTGCCCGACAAGGAACACAAAGTCAAGACCCGGGTGTTGAGAAAAACTAGAAATCCGGTGTACGATGAAGACTTTACGTTCTTCGGCATACAGTCTAATAAACTTCAAGTATAATATAAATATATAAATAATAATATAAATATATAAAGTATATATTTTCAGCTAAAAACAATAGCTTCTAAACGCGTTTGCCCGAACTCGCGAAAAAATGAAATTTTTGTTATTTTTTCCAGTCCATGACCCTGCACTTTGCCATACTGAGTTTCGACCGTTACTCTAGAGACAGCTTGATAGGCGAAGTTTTCTTCACTATGAACGAAAAGGATGTGCTGGAATCGATGGAAAAAGAACAAATTTCTGTTCAGAAGGATATCGTACTGCGTAGTGTAAAAGTACGTATGCCCATTTATATGCGTTTATTATACGTACGGTAACGATAAAACTATTTAAACAATCGTGCCAAGTATTATGGCGTCGGAGAACGCTTAATTTTTTAAAAACATTTTGCCTATTCAAAAATATTTCTTTGAACTTAAATTAATTACACTTTTGTTTTATACTTAGTGTAATAAATCTACTGAGCATCAAAAATTTTGTAACTTTTTAGCGTCGAATGGTTTTTTTCAAACTATTTGTTCTATTTTATAGAATATTTAATAAAATAAAATAAAAGACGTGCAACGAGTATAGAAAACATATTTATAATACAATAATTTGACTTTGTAGTGACTGCAGACTTGGATTATCACATTGTGGTACTTTAACCACTTTCCTTTAACTTTGACTCTCACTTTAAAACTAATTTTGATGAATAATTATCTGCGTATGATGTAAAATCAATATTGTTCTTCCACGTTCAAAATATTTTTTTTTCTCTCAAAAATAAACCTATTAATTTTATTTTATGAATGACATTCTGTATATCACTTGTTATGCAGCAGGCGCAGACGGTTAATCGCGGAGAATTGCTTGTGTCTTTGTGCTGGCAACCGGCGACGAGAAGAGTAACCGTAGTCGTACTGAAGGCGAGAAATTTACCGAAGATGGATTTAACTGGGTTGGCTGGTAAATATTGAAAAGTATAATTTAATATAGAGATTCATCAAATTTATGACGGGTTAATATATGAAATATTATCTTAATTTAAGTGCTATTTCATTGAATAAGATAGCTTTCCTTTACATTAACGAGAATTTGACACACAAGTGAGAATTGATGACAAAAAGAATATTTCATGGAATCGTTCATGCAAACTCGTTTTATACATTTGCACCGTATTATTACCATATTATAACATTCTAATAGCATCAGAAACTTTTCTCGGATAGCGATTTTTCAATAATTAAATTATATTATTTTTCATTAGTCTTTAAATTTGTAAAACAAATATTACAAAATAATCAATAAAATAAAATTGTCTTAATAACATTTATTTGGTTAGATACATAATTAATATCAATATAAAACATATAGAAACCATTTTGAATGTATTACTAGATAGTAAAATATTTAAACGAGAATAATGTTGTAATAAATTTTTTAAATTTTGATGTGTCAGTAATATGATTTTTATAATCTGAATATTTAAACGATATTGCATTTTAATTTTTTTTATAGGATTTAAAATGAAATGATCCTTTAATATTTTTAATATTAACTTAATTTATAGTTAAGTTTATCAAATGTCTAAACTTCATATTGTTAAAAAAATACTTTTTGTATTTGTTGTAAAATAGTAGTTTACCCGTCCAAACAATTTTATACAAAATATATTACATTTTATTTATCTAATTATTAATTGTTATGCACAATATAGTAAGTAAATAACGTTACGTTTGAGGTTCAATTTTTTTTAAATTTTACATTGTGATAAACAAAATGTATAATAATAGTTGAAAAACAATGTTTTTTAGTTGTTCGTTTCATGAAAATAGATTATAAGACGTGTTTAATAAGATTACAAATAAAAATACAAAAACAATTATTTACTTGACATTTTCTCGCCCTCAACTTAACCGTCAGAATACAATTCAAATAGTAGTATTGTAAAAACTACTGTTGTGGTTATTAGAATTATAAATTAAAAAAAAATATCACGTTTTAAACATGTTTTTTACATGCGAGTTTATTCTGATATAAAAAGGTTTTCGATTTTTATTTAAAAATAATTACGAACCAATGTTAAATTCATAAAAATTTCACACAGGTATTAAAGAATTATTTTTATAGAACTTTTATAATGTTATTATTTTTTTTTTTAATAATACGAAAACCATTTTATTAATCATAATTTTTGGTTTGAATTTTGCTATCGTATTATAATATGTTTGTTGTATATTTTGTATCTTATTTTGAGTGCTAATATAACTTGTAAAATGCGTAAAATATGACATAATTAGGACGCTGTTCTTTTATACAATTTCCGCAGATCCGTTCGTGAAGATCAATTTCTTAGTCGACGGAACCCGCATATCGAAGAAAAGGACGCACATGAAAAAACGCACTCTGAATCCAGTTTACAACGAATCGTTTGTTTTTGACTTGCCTTCTACTGTAGCCGACTTGCACAAAGTTTGCATCGAGTTTTGCGTTTTCGATCACGACAGGGTCACTAAAAACGAAGTAGGTTATAAATTGATTTTATTTTATAATATTATTACCTACTTAAAGTTTCTATATTGCATAAATTTAAAATAGGTTTTCGACTGAATAATTATTAATGCTCGTCATAAATTTAATCAACATAAGTGAGTGTAGACGAGTCATCAAAAACATATCGCTAAAACCCACAGCTAAAAATGTAATAGGAACAACAATACTTTTTACGGTTAAAACAATTATAACGCATTACCAGGGAATCACGATGAACGTCAATAAATATATCGACCACGTGTAGAGAGATTGTAATAAGAGAGTGGCCAATTTATTATGAAATGTAGTGTAAAAAAATAGAAAATACAGCTTTAGAGAAAATCGCGTTATCGTTTAAAACAACTAACTAAAACACTCTACTAGCAGTTATTTTACAAACGCTATTTTTTACTTTATTTTATACGTCCAATCTTGTACCTTTTTTTTTTTTTTTTTTGATGACGTTAGGTATAGTAAAATATAACCGCTTAAACGGACATTATCTCATTGTTTTTACAACATTCGTTTACGTATGGTAATTTTTGTTTGTACACATTGTTATTTAATCTATAATCGTTTTGATCAACTGCAGTTAATTACGTACAAAAACCGTCGGTCTGTATGTTGATATGTCTCCTGTATATTACGTATTATGAGAAACGCGGGTCGGCTGCTCTTGTCCGGCTTTCGCTGCAGACCGTTTTACAGATTAGGCACTTTGGGTCCACCAAATTTCGGGTTTTTTTTTTTTATAATTAACTTTGAAAACAAAAACTAATCACGTACATTAATACCGCACAAATGTCCGCAGATTATTGGACGAGTTTTAATGGGACATCCGGACAATCCGTCGGTGACCGCGGAACGCCACTGGAAGGAAGTGATAAACGCGCCCCGACGGCAGATCGCCGACTGGCACAAACTGGTCGTCTGAAGCGCCGGCGGATCGAAATCGAAAAAAACAAACAAACAAACTATACAACACTACATATACATGTCTACTCTCTTCCTAAACTAACTTGGTTATGATTTACGTTTCGCGTACCAAAGTTTACCCACCTCCACACGCAAACGGGTATAAATATATGTATATTAGTTTCATTCATATATATACAAAATATCACCTACTATACATTATAAATTGTAACATTACCATTACTACTTATATTATTTTAATAATAATAATAATAATATGTACTATAACGAAATATTCTCTGTGTGTAGGTACATTGTGTCAAAAAAAAAAAAAAAAGTACTGTCGACTATCGTTCGTTTAATGTATGGTTCGCGCACATTATACCCAGTCGTATTACATATGTAGTGTCGTTCACGTGAATTTTACCTATTGTGTTTTGTCCGATTGACAAGACGATTCGCAAAATGATTTTTCCGAGTCCGTTGTTGACATACTATTCACGTTATCCAGTGCTCGAATTGGAGGAATTGTATTCCGGCTGCAGAGGCATGCGCGTAAGGTGGTGGAGGTTATAGCATTGTGTTTTTTTTTTTTAGTTAACTTATTATTAAAAATACAGATAATACGATAAAGGGAAAAAAATATGGTAAATAATTATGAATCGTGAATTCCACGTTGTATACAAATACCTAAATTTTCTGTTTTTTTTTTTTTTTATAGTTCCGTCCTGCAGTGTTCTTACCTTGACACTTCTTAAAAATACGTCCGATGGCTATCGACTACACTCGAATCGAACATTTAAACACTAAAAATCGTAAGCTATTTTCGGGAAGGACGTGAATGTTAAAAACAGAAATTCGGGATTATTCGTGGTTTTAGGGGATTAATCTGTTTTAAGTCTCCCTACTTGTGTAACTGTCGAGTCTAAATTTGGTATAAAATTAGGAAAGTTCGTTAAAATTAATCATTTTTATCATATTGCCTACCTTTGTAAATTTCCGGACACGCCACCGTATCTTACACTTGGGGTGACAAAGATTTTTTTTCATGTTTTGTAAACGTTTTAGCGCCACCCAATTGGAGTCTTTATTTTTTACACGATTGCGTCCCTTTACAATTATTTTCCAATTCTGCGCACAACACAACCGGTTATAACTAATAACCACCTAACTCTGAAAAATCACCCTTTAACGACCGCTATAAATAATATTATGATAGTACGCCGAAAGTATTTTTATATTTTTAAACTGTTTTCATTTTTTCTAAAGAGAACATGATATTTATGTTTGTTATTAACAACACCAATATAGGGTACAAAAACTATTTATTTTGATACTTTTTACTGTATAACTGATTTTCCTAAATTTGCTTAAACACGTGTTGTTTGTAATAAGACGATTCTCGAAATTTTTATAGACGTGTAAGCCATGCTCGGCTATAGCGAAACGTGTGTATTTCTTATTTTTAAATGATTTTTTTTTTAAATTTATGGTCTGAGGTAAACTTACCACTATACCTATAATGTATCCGAACGCTTCTTGAAAAAATAAAATAGCCACGATTGTATAGATTGCTTGAACATTAACAATAATTAGTCAAAAAATAGCCAATTTTGAATACTGCTGGCCGATTGGACTAAAACACGTTTAAAAACAGAATTTATTAAAACGCTCAGGCGACTAAATTTCGCTTCCCAGAATTATAAAGAGGACACGAACTTTATGTTATTTTTCCAAATCAACCGTTTCGATACTATCATCTGTCACATTTACATACTACAAAATGTATTATTTGAAATTGAGATTTTTATTTTTTCGCATAAGCAATACGATTTTGTGCACCGCGTTTCTAAGCATTGCGTACCGAATAATGATGGCCTACTGTTTCAATTTTTTTTTTTTATACAACGAGATCTTTTTACCAAAAGAATTATACCGACTATGTATAACTTACAAACAGGGTGTGTTAAATGACGAACAATTAATATAATAATATACGGATCAAAAAAAAAAAAAATACCTATTTTGGCTAAGGTATATATATATATATAGTAACGTTGGGTCGACATTTTTTTCAACCTTATAGTATACTTTTTAATTTTTTCTGTTGTTTATTTTTTCGACTAGTTTTTAACGTTGCGTGTCCGTGCCGATGAACTTGGCGTTAACGTGAAATACGCACATAACATTAATATCATTGTAAACAGCTTGTGCACGAGCTGATAGCGTTTAATGTTATTGTTAAGTGTAGGTATTATAATGATAGGCATTTATCAAGCGAGCTAAGTCGTCATGCAAACGGTTTTATAATTTTATGCACGATGACGTGCTGCGTCGGAAAAAAAAAAATTAATTAAAACAATACAGTTATATCACATGATTATCGGACGTAATATCTTTTTTTTTTTTGTTATAATCAATACTGATATGTATCCACGCTGACATACACAAAAATGTGTGCGTATATGTCAATAAAAATTAGCGTATAAAGTGTAGTATAATATTACACGAAAATATTAACGCGTAGTATACTAGATACCAAAAGGGGTTGATAATAATAAAATAGTAATTAACGTAATTAAATTATTTATCCTATACGTATAACGTAGTTATATATATATATATATATTGTAGGTAAAACATGTTAATGATTTAGTCTGTATTGTTTGGTAGTAGGTATTAAATCTTACAAAATAGGTACATTTTTTTTTTTTTTTTTACTCATTTGATTTAACACTTTTAGTCTAGAATAAATTTCTCAAAATGGTCTGATGAGATCAGTTTATTATACTGTACTGTGTTTTGTTTGTGATGGACGCCTATGTTAAAAAAATATATGATACAAAACTTTTGTTTAAAAATCGTTTACGATTAAAATAAAATCCATAACATTACGTTGCGTCATATTTTATAATCGTAATGTTATAAAGTCGATGGTAATATGCTTATCCTATGTAGCCAAAGTTTAACGTGTTTAGTATTAGTTATGTATTTTATGTGAATATGTTTTTTGAAAACTATATTATATTGTACCTAATCCAATACACATACAAACAAAATTTAAAACCCATTATATTTTTCATATAAATCGAGTGTTTTTTTTTTTTACGCCCAAAACAATGTTTTCTTAAATGTTTAAAAATCAAGTAAAACTGTATGGAAAGAAAAAACGTTATGAAAAAAAAAAAAACCGACGTTCTATTTTATGGTATATCTGATGACGAAAATATTGATTATTAATTTTTACGTAGTGTTTTTGTCGACGTATAAGTGGATTCAGTTAAATGTTGTACATTTAATTATTATTTCACACGAGAACTAAATTTATTTTATTTTGTAACAGAAGTTTAGAACGCCAATTGATTACGGCTTGTATAAGCTATAAGTGACTCGCAATATATAGTGAGATATTTAAATCAACTTAAGTATTTATCAACTGTAGATCACATTATGGTCAAAATTTTTTGCGCCGAAAAGATTTTTGGTTTTGTATATTGACTTTAAATGTTCAACACAAATGTACACATTCTTATTTAAAATTCGATTTCTCTTTGTTCCTGTATATATACCAAGTGGTTGACGCGTTGAAATCATACTTGTTTTGCGTCAAATTTCATTGTTGTGATCGACTTACAACGACACTTGGCAAATTATTTTTACTGTCAGTAGAAGTAATTATTTCAGGAATGATTTGTCAGACTTTCATTGCTAAACAGTCGTAAGTGAATTTCGGTTATCGTACTTTGTTGAAAACCCATTGCGAATAATTAAGTACCGTAAGTACTTACTCTTGTCAAAAAAAAACATGGTATATTTATAGTTTCTTTATTTATTGTAAATAATTTACTTACCAACGAGTCATTTACTTTTCAAAAGTCTTTCAAACTGTTTTGAACATCCAATACACTTTGAGTGGATGACATTATCTAAAGGTATTCATTATCAATAGTTTGATGAAAATCTGAAGAGGTACAATGTAAAATTAAATGTTAAAATTAAAATTTTAATTTAATACATTATCGGCCATTACACTTTTTAAACAGTTGTATGAGAGGAAACTTAAAACTATAATGATGGGAAGTAAAATGAATATTTAACACAAACAATGTAAAATAAAAGAAAAGCTAAAGATAGTTTGAAAAAACTTCGTAAATTAAAATAGTTCAAATTTATTTTTGGTAAAAATAATCTATTGAACACACAATTCACTTTGAACAATGGAAGAAACATTTATCAGAAAATGTTCAACATAAAGGGTACATTATAATGTCCGCATTTATTTTTATTCAAATTTTTGTAACGTCATGACAAATTTTGATATTTTTTATTGTTGTTTTCGAAATTGCAACATTCATACCGACTCGTTAAATAATTAAAAATAATATTGTTGGGCACTTTTTTCCAGTATTTCATTTATTACTCAATTTTTTAATTTATTCAAAATAAAAACATAATATTTAAGTAAATGTATTTAGCGTTAGTCAATAAAATGCTCGTGTCATCGAAAATTTGACGATTGCACAATATATTAAATACTGCAATCGTATAGACGATTGAAATAGGAAAATATTTGTTTGTAATTTACCGTTTGAATAGTATTTACAAAAGTGTTAACACAAATCTTGATATTTTAAAAGGTTGGATAGGTTGAATAACCAACCATCACATTGCAGAAAAATGAACATCAATTCCATCTTATAACTCCAATTTTATTCTTACCGAAATCGTACTCGAGATCTTAAAAAATTTACAGTTTAACGTGCACAAATTCGATTTCGAAAAATTCGAGCACTGTATGATCAAATACGTCATATTTATGAACTTTGTTTTCTCGGACTTATTAAATCATTAGTCCAAAATAAATTCCTGGAATGTAATTTTGATTTTGAAAAACTTACATTAGTAATTTAACCAATACAACATCGATACTCGGATAACGGATGGAAATAGTATCGACTTTCCATAGGATTAGATCGGTATTTAGGTCTACTCAAAACTAAATAACGTCCACATTTAAACAATTTAGCTACATATTTTAGACTATAAATATCTAAGTTTTAAATAAGGAGAAAAAAAAAAACGTTTGTTATAACAAACTCCTCTTCACTGCTATTCCTACTTCACTGCAACGTTGAGTTCTGTACAAACGCACAAACTTCAATAGTGTCTAGCAAAAACGATTCGAGGCATAAGTCTGCGCTCGGAATTTCGACGTTTACACAACATGTCAATAATTTACGTTTTGTGCGCAGAATAATTGTATTGTTCCTTTACATCACATTTTACTCTACCGTAACATTATAACGTTTACGACGATCGTAAATTGTTGTCGAACAGATGCGTTTTGCGCGACGTAATGTGCGTCGGTCACGAACTCGCCGGCTCCTTTACGCGACCAGATAAAAAGGGGAAATATCCGAAAACAATGCGTGTAACGCAAGTGTGCGACGCGAATTAATTAGACCGATTAGAATAAAAACATTTAATTAAGTCAAAATGTATAATATACGTACAATAGGTACGTATAAAATATAAAGTGTTTAAAAATCATAAACACTGCAGTATCAATAAAGCGTTCGCTCCGGACCGCAAATCGTACTCGTGTGAAATTGGTAAATATTATTCGCGCCTAATATTATCGCGAAAGTGCGCACGCGGATTACTGCGACCGACGGAGACGTCTATACACTCGGGAGGCGGAGATTCGATTTGGGGTAAATAAATGTTAACTTTATACGATTTGGAATTAAAAAAACTTACGAACAAACTGCTGAATTTGAGAAGACGTACTAGGTTTTCGTTTGCGTGACCGACAGACGACCGATGTTTTTCGCATAAAAAAAATTCAAAATATTTCAAAAAATACTCACTACGGCCAAGATTCGACATTTTTCAAAATCATGCGTTTTTATTCGGGAACTCAAAATTCACTGTAAATATAATCATAACATGCCTGTAACAGTAAAATTTCGCCCAAACAGCCGGATCGACTTTCTCGCTCGCGGTGAACATTTTCAAAAATCAATACGTTCATTTCGACCGGGCTCGCCGAGTTTTGTTTTGATTCACCCGAGCGGTGTATATAGTGTTTCGAATTTTGCGACGATTCGTGTACTGTAAATATTATATCGCACAAGATCGAACGAATCTGCAGGGTACTGTGATTGAACACTGGAAATCGAAATTTGCACCACCGGAAACACGAGAAAGCCGACGGGTTCACTCGGCTCCGAAACGCGTTAAAATCGCTTTAGTCGCACCCGTTTATTTTACTTTTATTACTTTTTTTTTTTTTCGCAGCCATTCGTCATAACCATGCTATTATGGTCGGGTTTCCTCTTGGTCTTGTGCTCCTCGACCGGCTCGAACGCTGACGGTCTGCAGGACGTGCAATACTACACCAATCATTGGCTGGCCCACGTGCCTCTGGGCGAGGTGGTCGCCAGGGCAGTGGCGCGCGGCCACGACATGGAGTATCGCGGACCGGTAGGTGGCTGCAGATTCCGCGGTGGCGTACGCGAATTGTTTTATAAACATTGTGGGACTCGCCATTACGTTGTTTGTCGACAAAACAACAAAACGTTTATGCTTGCATTATGTTCCGATTGTAAGATTTCTATTACAAGTACACGGGGGCCCGTGGGGGGTTAATATCGATGCAGCGCGATTGCAGTTTGCCGCGAAACGATCGAAAATCGCGTCGTTAAATTGAAGACGACAGACATCATGAAGATAACGACGACGTATGCGTCGAGTAAATTTAAAACTCAAAATAGTCCGTTATAGGTCTGTTCAACTCTTAATCTGTGAACGCCCAGCCCAAAAAAAGCACAGTACTCGTATACTACCGAAATCGTTCGTTTTCGGAACACTCGAATACAACCATGGTACGCGCGCGAAAGTATATACTTTCCAGCTCACCGAATATTCCATCCACCGTTTGTCCGTAGAGACCGAGACCGTTTCCTACAGTTTGACAAAAACCGGGATACTGGGGTGGATCGTAAAAAATTTGCCGGATAACTTTTCATGGTTTACGGTAACTGCGCGGAGAGCTTACGGGCTTGACCGTCCGAGGAGATGGCCAAATGAGGAGATGTAACGTCAAAACGAATGATCCAAATCGTGATAACTATGTTCAATAGCGAAATATCATTCACTAAGCGTCGTAGTAGGTCTAAAATAAACGTGTAGTATTTTTATTAAAGAACAATTAAAGTTAAGAAAGAAGCTATCGAAAAAATTAAGTGCTTTACCAAAAAATTGTCTAAAAACTATTTTGGCACATACTCGAACAATTCAAGATTTGAGAAACTCGATAATTTTTTTTACTTTTTTAAAACCACAAAGTTTTGACTCGAGACAGTCAGACGTTTCGCTTCATTTATAAAAATGTACGATTATAATTTAAATAATCAATATTAAAATATATCTCGCAGGTTTTCTCGGTACCTAAACACAAGTATGTATGTATGCGCATGACGATCCCCTTTGTTTCGATCTGTTTGTCCGTTCTAAGTCGCGATTGTTGGGAGGTATTATATTATTAGCTTCATAATATGTATTCAATTTAGTATTCTTTAATCGCTTCGAATTATTGAAATATGCCACAAAAAAAAAAAGAATGTAGAAGAAAAAAAGAGATCATTGAAGAAATACTTTTGAAAAGACGATGTCCGAACAAACCAGTCGGATGCTATAGACTGACAAATCTTTAAAAAATTGTAAACAAAACTGTAGATGATCATTCAAAATACGTTTAGAAATCGGGAATTCAATACGACCGCACAATGGACTCAACTTGTTTGTTAATTTAATATAACGGTGAAAATTCTTTCAACGTTGGCGTCTTGTTCTGTGTTAGTCAATCTCTATAATGGACGTAAATGAAACGAAAACGCAATTAGATAATTACCAGGAAAAAAACTCTTTGTGCCATTTATTTTCAACCGTATAAATCACGAGTTACAACCAAAGCAGCGTGTCTCAGAATTTAACGGAAATATTAGTAAGTACACTCGACTAAATATAAATCAGTTTGAGTCGCTTGCGGAAGTGCTCTTTGTTTATGACACGAATTCTACGAACACGAGAAAGGCGGAATCAGTACGTCTGAAGACATCGGGTATATTGAGTTTTAAATCGGCTTTTAATAGAATTTTACCGTTTTTCCGAAAACAAATTATGTTTATTTTTTTTTGTCACTGTTTTAAGTAAAATAATTATTCTTGATCATTACAGTAATATTATGTACACTATCTTTCTACGCTAGTTGATATTATGATTTTGTAGTTGACTACGCATTTTTTTCAAATGGCTTTTAATGACATTTTAAACGGAAAAATTCAAAAGAGATGTGAATTAATTAATAACTATCAGATATTTAAATGGGTTTACTGTTGGTGTAATTTATGAATGATTTACATGTTGGTATTTTGATTGATTGAAAAAATGATTTTCAGAAACCTACGTGTAAAAAAAAGTTGGTCTGTCCCTCTTTTACTATAGTTTTGTGTTAATGATTTGTAATTTTGAATTTCCTCCCTTTTTTTTTAAATAGTTTTGTTACTCCGACAATGTCATTTCTTACTCTAATTAGCTTTTGAGTAAAATTTTACTTACGATAGGTACAAAAAAAAAAAAACGAGAAAAGTCGATTAAAAAACTTTGAATTTTAGTTTTAAAGTACAGTTTGGTTTGACATGTTTTTGATGTTTTATTAATGTAACGAAAACATAAAATATGTTATGTGTAATGAACAGATGTGAAACAATCGGGAAACGCGCAATAACTAAATATAGGTATAGCATAACGAATGCAAATGTTTTCAAAGACAATAAAACAATTCACGTATTGTATTTACTAGAAATATTAATTATAATAATTATTATGATCAAATACAGTATTTGATGTATGGAACGAATTTCGGGTTGGAGGAATGTTATAGGTAATTTTTTCTAACTCGCATATATTTTGCATTTCTCTTTATTCATCAAAAATGTTCAAAACATAAACTAAAAATAAGAATATTTATGATATGATAAAAACCTTTATAATGTACGAGATTTACAATTTAATCGTTGAAATACTTGTACCAAGGTAATTTCTTTTCATACACATTAACTGTCGATTTCTAAATGTACTCGTATCATTAATATTCCGAGCTGTTTTTCCAAACGTTTCGTCTAACAGTGCATTGTGCTATTTTGTATGATTATCAATGTTTTTAGGGTGTTGAAAATGTTTACATTGTTGATGCTACTAAATTGTCAAATAAAATTGCATTCTCTATGATTTTTTTTTTTTTCTAAAAAAGTAGAGGCGTTTTCATTCGATTTTTAAATAAATAGTTTTGAAATTATTTTGATTGATTCGTTCGTGATAGTAAATGAAGACACATCATATACAGTCAATATGCACAGCAAGCGAATATATGTATGTGAGCAAGATTTTAGGCATATAACTTGTATGAATACCGTCGTCAATAATCGAAAGTAACATTTATTCAAACGGTACCCACCATAAGAACAGAAATGGAATTTTTTTTATGCTTGTTAATTACACTAGAAAAATTGTGCAGTTACCTATTTAAGAAGTTATAACGAATTTTACTTACCTATTAGTTCAGCCAAATAGTGTATGAATTAGTAAATTCTGTTTCCAAAAGTTTTCCTTCGATTCTACCTGTTTAATAATTAAACACACTTTCTGTATTATGCAGTATTTAAAAAGTTATTTTTATACATTTTGGGATATTAAGAAGGGTTTTGTTGTCTAAACTTTACTTGTTCACGTAACTAATGTACATCACACGAGACTGGGAACCGTAAAACGTCTCACCGTTGTTCTTCTCATTGTTATATTTTTACTAAGAGAAATGGTGCCACCTAGTAAGGTTATAAAATAATAAAATGCCAAAACGCGCCAAATGCACTTTCTCGAGTAACCAACGAATTTTACAAGGAGAAATATTTTTTCTTACGCTTATTAAACTGATTTTTGAATTTTTAAAAATACGTTTACAGATAACAGTTTAAGCTAGCGGAATTCGCAAAATTTTGACATTTAATTATTCGACTTACTATTATATAGTCGTTTGACTCGAAATGACACGAAAGAACGAACGTTTTGCACAACATACATCTCAACCTTCAGAGAAAAAAAAAGTTATTCATATACAATATATACGTTATTGTTGTACACACAAAAAGCGAATTCCACGTAATCGATTTGCATGGCTGTTGTTTTTGTCTATTTTCGTGAGATAAAGGCGGAAAAAGAATTTATATCCGGACATTAAACAAATTGTAAATGGGTATGTATAACCATTGAAATTATGGTTCATCTTTTAGCTTCTTGATGTTAAAGCGTGTTTATATTTTGTGGAATTTCGCGCCTTAATATAATAGCACTCAGTTCCCCTTGGGTACTTTATTAAAACAAAGTAAATATTTCTTGTTTTTAATAGTTCATTTTATCATTTATGTTACAAGGCTGCCAAATGAAAAATGATAATAATAATAATATTATCGTCTCAACTATCGTAACACGACGAACGATGAGTCTGATTTCGTTGATACGTAATTTTTATCTTATTTCAGTTTTGTTCTTGGAAAATTATAATGTTTTTATGCGCAACAGTCAACGCGGAAAACGTCAATTATTTACTCTTTATTCTTAGTTTGTTCTTCTCGGAAACAGTTTTCCGCCACGTCAAATGAAACCCATATTACGAGAAAACATTTAGATTGAAATTTACCAACACTGTATACTTATTACTGTTTCACGCAAAGCCCGAAATTGCGAAAAATCTTTTAACCAATATAATACGTATTTAATTACCTCACTGGAGTTTGAAAATGATTGTACGTTTGATTTCAATAACAAATATATATGTTCATAATTTGGTTTTTGTATCTATACGTATTAATTGTACTGGCCAAGTTGTTATATTATTTTATATCAGAAAGTTAGTGACGCCTTTAATTGTATAAAAACTAGTTTTAATTGAATTGTTCGATACATATTATGATAAAATACCGAGAGAAATCGGTAGGTTTGGTGTTATCCATGAAGTATTTGATACATTAATCTTCTACGAATAAAAAATGGCTTAAACTAAGTTTAAATAATCCTCAATAAAAGAAACTTTGGTTCCCAATATTTTTTTTGCTTTTATTAGTCAACTTTAAAACATATCACTGTATTATAATGTCTATTCAGACATTTGTATATAGATATTTTAAAAAATATTTGGTTTTTGAAATGTTGTTTGTTAGAGTTTTTGATGCACATCAAAACGTTTGTCTTGCAATGTCAACACAATTTCTGTTTTGTCGATAGTAAACCTCAATGCGCGCACCTTCAAAAAAAAAAAAATAAATAAATAAATCAGTTTGTAAATCATAAAAATGTGTTTGTTGACAGTACCAAATAATATTGATCGTTGTCGATATCACAAACGTGGCGTGTTTATTCAGTATTGTTACGAGAAAACCAATCTTCACGATTTTACAATAAATTCATTCAACACGAATTTTTCGTTTTATAGGTACATAATGTGTATGCATTTATAAACACTCGGGAAATTTAAAAAATAAAAATAAATAAAATAAAAAACGGCTTCGTTTTACGGTTTGTTTACCACAAAATAGTTTTTCACCGTCCAAGATATTTTGCACAATGTATTTCGTACTTAACAAGAGCATCAAGACGTATGTAAAGCTGAAAAAAGTAGTCAAAATGTCAATGGACACGGTTTGATAAGATTGTTATGTCCGAAAAGTTTTTATACCGACACAAGAATTTAGTTTTTCGTATAGATTTTTCAAAAAACAGTTTATTAGTTTTTCGTGCACCGAGCGCACCTATTGAAATTCTACGAGTTAAACGTATTTAAACGCCATACAAACAGGATTGAATATCACTAAACAAGCGTGGAGTAAGTGAACTAGATAAAAATATATTTGACAGAAAAGATATAGAAAGCTCGATTAAAATTGTCGAGCCCAAAAATTCAAACGATTTCGCCTGGATATTGAAAAACAAACGAATGTTACTCTACGTAGGTAGCGAAATGACGATAAAAAAGTTTCGGAAACTTAAGTGAACAACAAGTAAAGGGATTCCCGCTGATGTTTTTTTTGCGTATATCATATTTTAATTCGTTCGAGCTAAAAGTTTTTGATAGGATGTACATTAGAACTAAATATCGTGTAGTTTTCGCCAGTTATTTCTTCTTAAAACCTATAACTTTCACTGCTCTGATTTCGGTAACTTTTCCGATAGATCTGTGGACTCCGGTGGTACTTTGGTCCCAGATTTTTTTTTGAAAACTTTCCTCGCTTTTCGCGGCCGTTATACGCCAAAATCTAAAAAAAAAGTTGAGAAAAAAAGTTGAAAAACAAACAAAGGGAGTAAATGTATTTTCAAGGTCGACGAGAAGTCGCGTGGCGTAGCGATTAACTAAAAAAAAAAAAAATAGCATTCCTGGCGGTACAGGTTCAGTTTGATAGTAGACCGACATTTTTTTTTGTTGTTAAATTCGATTTTTACCTGGACGCAGATAACGGACGTCGCTCAGAATCGTTTTTTTTTGTTTTTTTTTCGAAAGCCATAACGATTCACATACCATTGCTTTCAGACAACACAAAACGTTTGATCCGCGATGTCCGAAAAACCCAATGCGTGGTCGTCACTCCGAGTCCTAAAAGTGACCTAAAGTGATTCCGGCATTTCTTTTTTAATCGTAAAACACATCAGACACTCGTACGGGTATTATCGCGTCGTCGTCGTCGGCGTTGTTTACGCGGAGGTCGAGCGGTCGATGAGCCGCCGCCCCGTGGGGCGCACGTGCGGTAGGGGGTGGCGCGGCCGGCGTCGAGCCGTCCCGCGGCTCGAGCGTTCCGCGCCGGGCGGCCTTGTGACCTCGACCCCGACTGAGGACGCGCGTACCAGGGTCCCATTCGGCGCGGGCCACCCTGCCGGACGAGCGCCGCCGCCTGCGTTTCCGTCGCGCCGCCGCAGCTTTTCGCACCGGGACCGCATGCGACGGCCCGGCGCTCGAGCTTTTCCGCCGCCGTCTCGTCGCGGATGGCCGGAACGCTTTTCCGGGCGCCGCGAGCTTTTCCCGGCCGTGCGCATTCGACCCTGGTGCCGGGATTCCGTGCGGAAAACCCCGAGAGCCCCAAATTTGGCCTGCGACGCGCGGCCACCGCCACCGGCCTCGCTGTTCCGCGTGCGGCGATCGCGGTGGGTGGACGCGCCGAAGGGCGGGTCGCGGTGGCGCTGAGGCTCAACAAGTGGACGTTGTACCGGCGCATGTCGTAACAATTAATTATTGCAGACGGCGCGCGCGGCCAAAAATAATGTCTGCGTAGGAAGTATTTTTTGGTAAAAAAATCTTTTGCCCTTTCAAGTCGAAAAAACCGAGCAAACGCGATGAATGTTCACAGCAGAAATGTTTTTTACACACATTATATACACCATATATCCATCATAATCCATCATACGGGTGTTATTTATACTGTCTACGTTTATTCTAAATGTAGCACAATACGATAACATTCAAAACTAATATATTTAAATGAACAATAGAAAATTTAAATGTTCCTACAGGTGTGTAATATATTTACTTTCGTTTTGTTATAGTCCTAAGTAGAATTTTAAACTGAAACTGTAATGCGTTCGAAATTATACGAAAAACGTTGTACGCTTTCAGAGAATAGTCCGAATTAGGTATGAACGTTTAAATTATGTGGTAAAATATTTAAATTTAAGATTGTTTTACACTACGCTCTGTGTTATAAAAATGACTTTGAGACGAACTGTTTAAATAATTGAAAATGTATTAGATGTCCTTAAAAGACTTTGCATACGATATATTATATTGTATTCATTGTTGCATTTGTATTTATAAGTCATTATTTTTCGTATCACGTGCCTGATGTTTTTAAATATTCACGAGCGGTATACAGCTATTACGTGGTAAAATAAACAGTTTTTAGCCAGGTTTTGACGCAAATCGTTTATTTTTTCGGGGTTTCAAAGCGCGTTGTTTTGTTAGCGCTTGGTAGTGTTGTTTTTTTTTTTGCTCGAATATCGGAATAATACATTACCGCAAAGTTGCCGTATTAAAAAAAAAAGCAAAAAATGAAACATGTACTCTTTTGATTTCGTTACATTGTTCGATAAAGGATTTTAAATAAATGTTATCCGTTTGTTTTTGCAAATTTGTTTTCGTGGCTGCGAGAAATTGGTTGTATAAACGAAAAAAAGATCCCTAGGAGCTTTCGGAATGTTGTGTTGGAAATATATTAGTTAAAATTAACTAACATTTAGTTACAGAAAGAGTAACGAACGAGAACGTATTAAAGCGAGCTCGAACAACAACATCAACAACGAATGTTGATGTTGTTATTAAAAAAACAATGTTATTAGTAATTAACGTTTTCATATTAAATAGTTCATATCTCGACTAAAAAAAAAAAAAAACGGTGTGATAGACAAAATTGGTTTGTTGAAAACAAAAATTTCTAAAATATAACGGTCTGTATAAAAATTAAAACTCGATGTGGGACGTACTTGGCAATAAACGTGATAGTGGTTGGATACGCAGGGTTAATTTTAGAGGAATCGAATCGCACGGATTCGCCCTTTAAAAACGATAAAATATCCTGATACACATTAGCCAGTATAAAATAAGCTTCAAACAATAATTATTAACAATACAATCTAATAAAGTCACCCGAGTTCAGAAGCTATTATTATAATCGACTTTCAATGATTGATCCATTATATTATTCTCACCAACCCTTTCAAACTGTACATTTGCTGTTTCCACTCGATCTTTTTTAAACTCCATGGGTTGTCGTTAAAAATAATTTATTTTTTGAATATATACCATCGTATGATATAGTTGTATTTATATGTATAATAATGTGAGGTATACGTGCAGTTCTCTGTAGCTTTCCACAATATGTTTGTTCTCTAGGTAAATATTAAGCTGTCTAGTTTTTTTTTACCCGAGCTTTTAAATTGTATAAAACGAAAAAACATTTAAACCGCACTTATGCGATAATAATGCAACTGTGTTGTTGAAAATAATATGCAATAAATTAACAAAACACAAAACCTTAACACTGCATACAATCTTGGTACATAGGTATTCATTTTACCCATCTCTGAGTCCAGAAAATCGTAGAAAACGTTTGTGCTATTTCAAACGAAATGAACCCAGTAAATCGTGCGTACTGCTTGAAAATATATCTAGTTTAACGCGACGAAATTGCGACAAAGGACGAACGGTTAGTGTCATGGTGCAAGTTAAATGATCGAAAACTCCATTAATTGTTTCGACGTACTTTGTCACCGAAAGTTTAAGCTTTTGCGGTTACCGTATAAAAGTTCCCAGTAACTTTGAACGCGACTATTTCGGACACGGTTTAACGAATTATCTAAACAGCGTGTGACTGTGCGACAACGCAGGTCTGCATCCGAGTCGAACTTTACAAACGTTTTATCTTTTTTGTGTTTTTTGATTTAAATTTAAAATTTCGAACCGATTATGGGGTTTTTTTTTTTAGTTATAAGACCCTTCGAACGCCGTAAACGGAAAACATTTGGAAAAATTGGGTCATAAATATTTAGCTTTTCTAGAGAAATAACAATAATATGCGCTGAAGTCATTTAACATGAACACAATCCGTACAGCATATTTACTTATAGGTATTTGAACATTGATCATAATAAGTACTGTTCAACGTTTCCGTATTGTTATTGTTTTGATTTTGCCATAAATCGGGCCATAAATTCTTCAAATATTGTCCAAATTTATATAAATTTTCAAACAACTTTAGACTGGATGAAGTATAAACGTCATAAAATGAATTCAATGTAGATAGGTGATTAACGTTTTCATACTTCTGTAGGTTTTATTTGATAAACAAATAGATTTCACATTTAAGCCTCAAAACTTTTACGCAAGCTTTAAAATATATTTTTCATCATGTTGTTGAAATATTTCTGTAATCAACCGTTTAATCTCTTATTAATCGTTATTATTTCGTTTTTTTTTTTTTTTTTTACCATCATTCTTCCACAAATTATTCAAACTAAAGACATTTTCACATATTATTGAAGTGGATAAAATCAAATTGTGATAAAAGTTTCAAATTTTGAGCCAAAAATTAAAAGAATCAAATGCGCAATCGGTAGAGATTTGACCGACTCCATGGCTTAAAAACTTAATATGAGCATCAAATTACACGTTTGGGATGAGTGACCCACTCAAAGCTGTAAAATACTTAACCTCCGGGTCACCACATAATTTTTTTTAAAACGTTATGTTTTTAACTAATTTTCGGTAATGTTTTGATTAAAATTATCTATTAAACATAAAGATGATTTTATTGCATCGTGCATACACTATAGCTTATATTTATGCTATTATGTGTTTGCGAATAAAAATAGTGAAATTATTAATCGTATAAAAATCACAATATAATTCTGAACTTGTTGTTTCAGGAAATCGGCATCGACGGCTTCTATCGTATGACCAAAGAAGATCTTTCGCCAAAATTGAACAGTCCTCGCGAGGATATTACGAGCCGGTTAGCCAGTCACGATCTAGTAAGAAATAATTACAGAAATCAGTGATTTTATTTTGAAATTATTTAATGAAATGGGTGCGATAATTGAGAAAAGTTTGAAGCAAACTTCTCATTACAAGAGCAACATAGTGAAATACCAATATATTATAATGTTTATATAATGTTACGCACGATATTTGAAATCTTTTGACCACTTTTGTGTAGGATAAACTTTGATTTCCAGTTTTCCGAACTTTGACACAAGATTGAAAATCTCTCATATTTCACAATTTTTGTAAACACACGTTTATACATTTAAAATTGGCACATTTTTGGAGAAAAAAAATGTTTTCATTATAAATACAAAATTGTTTTCAAGATTTAAAAATCACGTATATTTTTGAGAATAAAATTGTTTATCTTGATAAATCAGACAAAACGGTTTAGATAGCAAAAAGAAAGAAAAAACGTTCGAAGCACTGTCAGATTTAAAAATATTCTGAAAGTGTTGAGTTTTCTGGTTGTTCGAAAGCATATACTTATATTGATTTCATGTTTGGATTTATTGTTTTTGATTAGTTACTTTAGCTTCCCCCATTCAAGCCCGATCGCATTGTGATATTTATCCATACTAGCCAAAAATATTTTTATCGGCACATCCGTTCCATTTCATTTAAGTTATAAGAATGGTTTAATAACTTTTAAAAAATATGCGAAAAATTTATACTTGGATAGTATTTAATTTCAGTTACTGACTAATTGATACATTTTTAGATGTTCTTTTGAAGTGTTATTTTACGTCTACTAAAATTGTTTCTTTTATATTATACGGTTGGTTGATATTGCGATTTTAAGACACTATTCGTTCTCATCGCTATTGCTTGTAATTGAATTTGTTTTTATTTTTAAATAAGACCAGCACAAGCTTAGCTCATGATTTGAATACTGTCGCATAAATAAATTATCGCTATTGTTATTTATGTTATTACTTCTAAATATCGATTACCGACTGTGTGATCGCTCAAAGGTCTCGTTCGCCATGCAAGAAGCGATCAAGGCGAGGTCCCTGCGCAACGTGATCCCTCAAAACGGGAACTATTCCGTCCAGGCTAGAAGAGCGGTGTCCCGGTGGTCCGAACACCAGCTGCCCGCGGCGGAAGTGCACAGTAATTACGAGGAAGCGTTCAACGACGCCCGTTGGCCCGACATGTGGTATTTCGTGAGTGAAATTTCAAAAATCGTGGACACGATTTCGGCTTATTTAAATGTCTAACTATCATGACATTGTTATTTCGTTTTGAAAAAATTCCACTAAAAATCGTTTGAATCTATCGACATATTTTTCAGACTTTTGTTGGGAAAAAGTTTAAACCAAAGCTTTGCACCAGAATTATTTATTCGTGTTTCACAACAAAAATTCATACCGTTCAGGTGTTCATAACCATTATTATTCGGGTTGATACGGGTGGTCTGTTTTCCAATCTTCGTTAGTCGACTATTGAAAACAAACTATCTTTATAAAATCCGTACTTTCGTTCTTCTCTATATGCGATCGAGCTCTACTGTTTTGTATATTACTAAATACAATTCAAACTGGGGCGCTAACGAAAAGACAATGTGAGTGCTCGTTGACAACCACTCTGTCATTAATTACATCAAAGGTTTTTCGGTCACGTAACAGTTCTTAAGTAAAAGCGCTTATACAAACACAATATTTTAAAACGGTTTTCGACGAAAATTTCAAAAGTTTCTTGTTCCTACTGGCAAATAAATGTTTATGGTGTTTGATTTACGGTTTATAGTAGACAGTTTTTGATATGGGTTTACTCGGCTCTACAATACGATCGATCTTCTGAGTACACACGCATTAGTGCGATAGCGTGTGCTAATATTACATTTTTAAAATGGTTTTTTCTTTTACGATTTACCGTGTTTCGCGACAAACCGTTTTTCTCCGCGCAAAAGTGTTTGAATATAATCGATTTTTGTTCGAGCGCATAAAAAACATATTATCATACAATTATCCTACATAAAAAATAAATGTTCCGGAACATTGTGCGGCCTGTGTTGTAAAATATATTACACAGTAAACAAACAGTTATTTAGAAATGGTTAGAATAAATCTAAATATTCACTGCGTAAACGATTCATTCGCGATAACGGCTGAGCGAGCAAAAAGTATTCTAGTGAAAATAATCGCTTATTGCCGGCTTATCGCTTGACATCTACGCGTCTCGTGCGAGCAGAGCAATATTATCAACGATTCCGGATTTGTTTTTTTTAAATATTTTTCATCCACGCGGAGACGGTTTATGTTTGACTCCGGAAATCTGGTTTTCGTTCAAATCATTTGGAATTTTAATACAATTCAATTGAATTATACGTCATATCACATTTATTTTTACAAATACTAATTACGTAATACTACCTAAACATGATTTAGTTCACTTTGTATTATAGGTACATTATTTCTTCTATTTATTATACATAACGTGGAAAAACTAAATCTCACGTTCTATCTAAACGAACACGCATTATTATGTATTTTATACAACACAAAATCGATAAGAGTAATTTTTTTTTTTTTTTGAAAATGTCTAGCAAGATATCCGGACCGATCCTTCGCAACCCGTGCTCGATATGAACATAGTGCCAGTCTTTTTTGAGCTTAAAATTACTGGAAAAGGTGTGAACATAACGGTACCGGACGATGGATTGGACTGGTTGCATCCAGAAATATTTTCGAGATTTGTGAGTTCACGCCGTAGTAAATACAATTAATTAAATTAAATTAAATTAATCAAAGCATATTCGTTTCAATCGCAACTTGATTATTGATTTTTTTTACAAATTTAAATGTTGTGCCAATTATCTGCACATTTAATATTATTTTTGTTCTTAAGTAAATGCCTCAGTTTATGATTTAAAGTTTTTAGTTGGGTGATTTTTCGTCTCCGTTCGAGCAAATTCGTTAAAAATAAATCGTATTATTTCTGTTTTCGTTACGCGTAAGTAAATCCATTTTTTTTTTAAATTTCTATCATAGGCACGATTCGGGAGAGGAGGTTAGAGAGAGAGCTTAGCCCCCGGTTATTCTTAAGATTTCCCAAATTTTTAAAAAAAATACACAGAATAATAAATATTTTGAAATATCTCAGGTGAGCTTAGTACAAATTAGCCCTCCGAAAATTTTAATTTCAGCACATCTATATGACTCCTGTTAAAAAGTTTCAATTCGAAGTACAACTCATTGTGCGGTAGGTACCAAACATTTTTTTAGTGTTTGCGGCGGATCTCGCTGTGACTAAAAACAACTGAAATAATAAAAGAGTCGTCGTATTACATTTGGATTCAGAAACGGAACAGTTCCGTTTTCTCGATAATATTATGTTCTCCAATAAACCGATGATTTAATAACGCTATACTTGAATTGTCGATTTCAGAGCCCCGATCTGAGCTGGAATTACATAACGGACTCTGACGACATCATGCCGGACAAAGATTCGTCAGGAAAATACAGATCTCATGGCACCAGATGCGCAGGAGAAATTATCATGCAACCGGACAATGAAATATGTGGCGTGGGAACGGCCTACGGAGCTAACATTGGGGGCGAGTAAAGCGATTTTTCGAACGTTTTGAAATAGATATGTTTTATTAGGTTTTTAAAAACTTTTCTTCTTTTTTTATCGTCGATAACTGTAAACGATCTGCACAGTAGTACTGTACACAAAAAAATAGTAGCGTAAGGTGTAAAGATACATATTTAGTATGAATATTTTTACAGAGCGAAAATAAAAAAATCACTGGTCAAGTTATATAATACGTAACTCGTATGATGAAATTTTATGTTGTTATATTTCCACTAGGTAATTGTTTTTTTTATCGTAAAAAAAGTCCAGGAAAATTTTGAATTTTTTTTTGTGTACCTTTACAGTTGGGAAAATCGATTCATTCATTACTATGTACGTTAAATTTCGAAACAAGTATGGTTTGAAAGAAACGGCTGTTTCGTATATGAAAGCGCTGCAGTAAAGATTCGCCCTTTTAATCGCCGTTTTGAAGTTAACGATTATTATTATTCAACTCATAAAAAAATTGTTACTTGATTACAAATCTTTAGAAAAAAAATAGTTTTATTCCTGTCGGTAGTCTAATGGACATCGTATACTCTAACGAATTTAAGCACCAATTAAACGATAAGAATCGATCAAATGACCTACCTACCTACCTGATTTTACTTTGATGGTTCATAAAAAAAAAAAAAAAAATGTGAAACGAAAAATCGCGAATCAAAAGTTTTTAATTTTTATCTAACAAACACAATATATTAAACTCATAATTTCCTGTTGGTATTGCTGTTATTTTGTACGGTGAAACTTCGAGAAAAAACCTTTTTAGAAACACTGGAAGTGAACATTTTTTTGTCTTTAATAATAATTGGCGTACGAAAATCATTGAAGGTTTGGTGTTTTTGTTTTTTTTTTTGTTTTAGGCATTAAATTTTTAGACGAACAATCAACAGACGCCAGAGAGTCTAAGGTCTTAAAACACGCACTCAAATACGTCGATATTTATAGCAACTCGTGGGGTCCTGCTGATACCGGAACGTTTATGGAACATTTACCTGGTCAAACGATCAAAAAGACACTTTCCAGAGGCATACACGAAGTAAAATAAACTGCAGATAAAACCCGTCCTATGTATATACACTGGTTGTTAAATCGATCTGAATAAGGAACACGTCAAATTTTGTTAGATAAGTCTTTCAAACAAATACTATAGTCTCCCCAATAAGTGTTTTAGTATCGTCGTTTTTTTATTATTATTTAGTAAGAATAAAGTTTTTTATCAAGTTAGTTTTACAGGAGTGTGATAGGACTCTGGTGTTAGTGTGATGGAAATGAGAATGCTTAGTTGGATGAACGGAGTAACAAGAGACGATACAACCAGGAACGAACATTTAAGAGAAAGTGGTGAAAATCGGAAAGTTGGTGTTGCATCGATAGTTGGTTAGACGAGAGCGAATGGACTGTTTGGGCACGTGATGTGAGGAGCGAGGAAACTGAAGCAGTAGGGCAGCGATAATGAAAATTAACGTTGGAGGAAAACGAAGTAGAGGAAACCGACGTGGAGCAAAGGACGGAAACGATTGAAAACGATACTAGGGCTGCGGTTAGTGTGAAAAGAGAAGCGATAGGTGGTGGCCGACTTACAAACGGTTGGAAGGAAGGCAATGAAAAAGAAGATGATTCAAATTTATAGGCAAAACAATAATACTTGTGACCATCGAACGCACGTAATTTTAGATGAAAAATATTTCGTTTTTGCACACATTAGAAGAAATATGTATATATATATATATTAAGACATTATTGACATGGCGATGCGACAGGGTCGAGACGGAAAAGGAGCGATTTACGTGTTCGCCGCGGGAAATGGGAAATCGGAGGGTGACAACTGTGCCTGTGACGGTTACGTCAACTCCATTTACACCATAGTCATAGCCAGTTGTGACGACAGTGGTCACGTGACGCATTATTCCGAAAGGTGCGCGGCCATCATGGCGACGGCGTACAGCGGTTCCGGACTGACAAAGAACGTGGTAGGTAAGCGAACCGCACGCGGTTCACCGGGGAACTTCTTTACGATTTTATAGGTTTCGGTTTTCATACTTTTTGTCTGCTAATTTCCTTTTTGATACCGGTTCGGGATATTTTTGATATCCGTGACCTGTTATTTTTGGTTCGCCCATATGAAATCGTACGTATAAAAAGTGATATTTGAGGTTCTGGTTTGTTTTTGCCCGACGATTCGACAACGCAACATCTATAAATGAAGTATTTACGACCGAAAAAAAACAAAACGGTCGCCGTCCATATAGCGTAGTATTCAAAACGAGTGAATGTTTGTTTGGCGGCAGTAAAAAAAAAAAAATAGATAAAAATCGATTGTTCCATTCGTTTTAGTTGACTACGGATTTGAGAGGAAAATGTACGGACCAACATACGGGCACGTCCGCAGCAGCGCCCTTGGTGTCCGGCATCATCGGTTTGGCTTTATCGGCTAAGTAATTTAAACGCCTCGATCATACGAACAGAGTGGAATTTACACTCTTTTTTTCTAACGGAAAAAAAAAAAATAGTAATAACAATCGTTCAAAACGGTTTTCAGCCCAAATCTGGGATGGAGAGACATACAACATCTGTTGGTCTGGACCAGTCAAGTAGCGCCGTTGAGCGACAACTTCGGTTGGAACAGAAACAAGGCGGGTTTTTTTTACTCCACGGATTTCGGTTTCGGGCTCGTCAACGCTCTGTACCTAGTGAAGCAAGCACAGATTTGGGAAAACGTGTCGGAAATGTCGTCTTGCGGTATACGTTTGCCACAAGTCAAGTGAGTGTTGTCCAGTTGTTGATGTTGATTACGTGCGTTCTCTGCATTCTTTAAAACAGCGTTAAGACGTTATATCGACGACTTTATTTTATTCTATCAGAACGAAAATTTCGATCCTCATCTGAAGGTGCAAAGAATGCGAAGGTTTATAAGTTTTTTTCTTTAGATTACTAGTAAACGTATATCATATTCCAAGAGTAACTTCCCAAGTTTATCAATGGCAAAACATGTGAATCTAGGTTGTACCTAATACACATCCCTTACTAATTAATAGGCATTTTATTTTCGATCTTGACGAATTCTCCTTATACAATCTTATTGCAGTGCTTATTGCAATCTTTATCCTTTTCGATGCCGAATACTGGCGTTTACGTTTTTCTGATTTCGGTTTTGATTTTTGTTTTTACCGTCGTTTTAAATCGGCGTTAAATATCGGTTTTAAGCCTTCTAACCAAGGAGTGCTTCCCCGTTGATCACCACTTGTTCACGTGGCAGAACGAAAATGATGAATTAACGGTGATTTTTATAGCTTTGTGTCATGAATTAAACGACGTATTGATTGCTGTATTTTTGTTCGTTTAGAGATTTTCCTGTGTCCAGGCACAGAGCTGCTCGTATCATCGCAAACATCGACGGTTGCAAAGGACTGTCCGGAGAAGTGAATTACATGGAAGCCTTACAAATAGTAGTGTCGATGAAGTATCCGAAGAGAGGAGATATTCAAATTGCGATGCGATCACCTCTCGGTACCTACTAAATTACCAGTATTTTAATCGGATGTCGTGAAATTATAATGTTATATTATCGTCATTGACGATCTGAGAACGAAAACAATACCGACCACGTATTAAATACATTTTTACGTGTAGAAGAATTTTTTAGAATATTGTAAACACCAAAATAAACAGTGGAACGTCGAGCGCGCAAAAATAAAATACGATATATTTTACATTCTTTTCGTAGGAACCGAAGTCCACGTTCTCGAAAGTCGACCAAAGGACATTAGCGTACGAGGATTGAAAAAATGGACGTTTTCCGTGCTCGCTTTCTGGGGAGAGAGTCCGAAAGGGAATTTCGTGATCGACGTGTTCGACACGGTAAAACAAGCGTTCGATTAAGTTTAAAATTGAATTCGAGAGTGAACTAACCCGTTGTGATGTCACGTTACGTTAGACCGGGCCCTCGACGAACCAAGGGAGACTCGTGGAAATGACTCTTTCCATACACGGGACCAAAGACGCGCCGAAAATTTACCAAAACGGAGCGAGACCGTACGATCATTTCGAATTGCCAGCGCCCGTCAGTATCCGCCGGTTGACATTTCAGCGTTTAACGAACACGATAATAATAACTATTACGCTTTTGTAATTTGTATTACAGGGAGACCATCCCAGATTCCTTCGCCTCAGTTCCGTCGAGGCTAAGAGTGCGTCCAAAAACGGCGATCGATCGGACGTAGACGACATATACATCCGGAACCAGAATAAAGTCATGGAGGAAAACAAACGTAAACAGGAAGAAGCCGAAACGGCGAGACGAAAGGAGGCCGAGGGACAAAACGTGTTGGGTCTGTTGTGGAACATGGAACACGGTGCCGACAACGAAGAAGCCGAAATCAAACCGAGCGTACTTTCCCAAATCAGTACCCTATTTAACAACGGATTTTTTATCGGTCCACATTTTTAAGCGAGTAAGTGTCGAAAGCAGTGAGAAAATATTACACTGCAAAGAAGCGGGCCAAATCAATAGTATGGATATTTAAAATTTTGTCAATCAATTTTAATGTGTTATTTTTTTTTCTTTATTTTGTATACATTTTCGGTGGAGACCACGGGGACGAACCTTATGTCAACTATGATACGCACATACAATATATTATATTATACACATACCCGCATTCAACGGAAAGTTAAAACTTTATTTAACATTTGTAAACACATAAATATTACTAAAGTGTACAACAATCGTTTTCACGTTATCAATCGTTATACGGTGTACGAGATATTATTATGGTAATAAAATATGATATTCATCAACGAACAGCTAAATATTACGTTACTGTTCAATATTTGAGTTTTTTTTTTTAGTCTTCACACCGCGTTTTCGTGTATTCATGTTCCCTTGGAACAATTGTGTGATCGATTGTTGACAAAAATTAAAAACTCACCTGATTGGAATAGACGTATCGTTTTTAAGCTTTTGTTCGATTTTTGAGTTTGACTACGCGCAGAAAAACATATTGTTTGGATCGTATTAAAGTTGGTAAACGACTTTATGAAACAACGGTTGTGAAAACAGATAATTTTTATAATTTTTAAGCTTTTACTTCAAACCGTTTAGAAATGGTCAAAATGGGTTAGTTTCGTAAAAACGACTTAAAAAACCAAAAAAAAAGCAATAAATAACATTAAATGAAAAAAAAAAATAAAATTATTTTATCCTTTTTATGGAGTCGGTGCCATTCAACATATTCGAATAAAAACGTGGTATTATCATCACGTGCCTCACGGCACCGACCAAAAAGAAATTGTTAACGTTTTTTTTTCATTTGATTATTTTATACTTTTTAGTGTTTTTTCAGTCTTTTTAAGTCGATTTTATTTTTTTGTTATATATTTTTTTTTTTGATTTCATAATTTTTAATCAAACGTCGAATGTGTGCTTACTTTTTGCGTGTTCGCATAATTCGTACCGTATCATTTGCTACTCAAACTAGTTCTTCGTTACCGTGATGATATCCCGATTTATCTGTATAATTTTTTGATTTTTGTTGGTTTTTTCAAAAAGCGCTGAAAAACAGTTTCAAGTAAAATTACAGGGGACCGCTCGTGAAGTATGGCCTATCGAAAAAAAAAATAAAGAATCATTAAAATCGGTTCATAGTCGGTGGAGTGATCGACGAACATACATAAGAAAAATGAAAAAAAAATACCGTCAGTCGGACGTCTGCCTTTTTTGAAGTCAGTTCTCGGCATTAATTGTTAAGGAGCAAAATGTTGGCAATTTCTACCGACTTTACAAACGCTGGGAAATGTTTTTTCCCGTCTCGTAGAATCAACGTAATTGATCAATTTTTTTTTTTGATGGTAAGGTATAAAATCGTGTAAGTCTCACAACGATCTTATTCCAAACTAGTCGAAAGCATCGTGTGTGAAATTTACCGATCAGGGACACCGACGATGTAAACTTAAACGCGATTCGCAAAATGTCTCAAACTTTCAATTACAAAATTATTCGGACGTGTCGATTTCACGAGGCGGCAGAACTTTTCCCCCGAAACAAATTAATAAATAAAATAAACCGAGAGCGATCGCGCTCTCGCGGTGTCGCACTATACGCGTACGCACAACAAACAGACCGTCGGTCGTATACGCGTGTCCCGTCATTAAGCTCGAGACCAGATTGTATCAATAATAATGATAATTGTGATCGTTTTTGCAGTTGTGTGCGGTACCGTAGAATATAAAATAAAAACACGCCAAAAAACGAAACGGCGTAAAACAATAACAAACGATAATTATCGTAGTGAACGGTAGTGTACACACGTGCGCTCCGTCAGGGTACACCCATTTAGCACGATAATTTAATATTTGTAATAATGCGAGCGCACCTAAACAAACACGATCGGACAGGAATCATGACGAACGCACACACTGTTTGCGCGCGCCGACGTAGGTCGTGCACTCAGTTCGTGGTGCCTGCGCGCGATTTATTCGTCCAGCTCGCGATACGTTCGGCCCCGCTGCAGGTAAAATATATATAAGTATATAAAAAAAAAAAGCCCACTCTAAGCCGCGTGGGTGGTTTAGCGACTCACGGTTCGGGTGGGTAGTTATCTAGTTCGGAAGTTGTGGTTCGAAGGCGCAGTTTTTATCCGATAGATCATGGAAAACGCGGTTCTGCTCAGTTTTCTAGTATACGGTTGAAACCAAAATTAAACAATACGAATGACCCTAAAATTCCAAAAAAAATGCATCCACAATCTTAATTTGAACAACGTGTGGACATTTCCGACCGTTCGGACCATTGTTTGAGGAGTTGATACGATTTTACTGTCCTCGATTGCACGACAATGGGGGAAAAAATAGCTTTAAATCGAAATTTTTTTTGTAAAGAAACATTTTTGTCGATTGTTCACGGAGAAATCACGAAGAAATAACCGTACGCGTTCTTATTCCAATAAAAATAATGTTTGAAAACTTTTTTGTATAGGTACTCGAATATTATTTTTATTACTTTTGACAAAAAAGTTTTCACACTTATTTTAATAGTTACTAAGTCATATTTACTAAAAAGTACATTTCCCCGATTTTAAACATACGTCTATTATACGGTTATAACTGCATAGCAAAATTACACATGTTCAATTGTTTTTTTTAATGAAATTGTGCTTGGTTCTTTTGTTTTCGGAAACTACCATAATATGATGTTGATCAAAACCTGTATAGTGTCTGACTTATTCGAACCTCTAAAGTATTTCTAGGAAATTGTCATGAAAACAATACGACAAATTTCATTAAGCTCAAAACCAAATAGTTTAATTTTATGACAAATTACAGTCATTCCACAAATCATTTATTTATTCCATAGGAACCGGAAACAATTCGAATAACAATGATTCAAACAGAAAAATGTCCCGATAATTTTCCATCGTGATAATTTTGTGGTTATTTCATCTATTTGTTTTTTGTGTTTTGACAATATGAAAATCGGTCTGGCAATTAAATTATAATTTTATTAAATCATAATTGAAAAAGCCAATAATGAAACGCGTATGGCTAAAAGCGTTCTAAGCGTGAGCGTTTACACGGTTAAGTAAAACAGTACCAATGTTAAGTTTGAAAAACGATTTAGCAAATAAACAAGAATTTAATAACGGGCAGATCCACGAATATTCACGAAACATAATGAAGAAACTAACTAGTTAGCGAAAAATAAAGAACTTATAATATTTATTATGTAGTTTTTATTTGTCCGAATATAGGCGGAAAAAAGTATATCGTCAAAAACTTTTATCGTTGATAATTTTAGTATTGAAATATAAGTTTTAAACAAAAATACAGGCGATAGGGTCTGACGCTAAATCAAAAATCCTAAAACGATAAATTTTCAAACTATTTCAACCGTAAGAACGTGCGAAATTGTCATATTTTTCCGAAAAAAAAAAAAAATGTGAAATAAAATAGGTAGTGTGTGTGTGGTTTTTGATCGTAACACAATAATAATTTGGATATCACGTTTTATGGAGAAATATATGGGTCACGGTCCTTTAAAAATAGCGTTTTATTTGCGGTTTCGACGGTCTCGCAGACGACACGTACTAAGTATTAATAGCGATGTGCCGTGTGACAGATAATCCGTTGGGCAACGGAGTAAAACGAGAGTGTGTAAACACGCACAGTATCGTTTCTTTTTCTTCTTCTTATTTTAGTTCAACGTCATAAACGGGTGACGTTAGGGACGTTAATACATTTTAGTGTCGAGACTGATCGTATCGTGGGGGATTTTTCTAGACTAGGTTTGTTTTTGTCTAGACGGAAATTCTAGCTCCCGCCAGCAGTCTGAAGACAGTTCGAGATAAAAATCTTACGCTTTTTATCCATCTCCGTTATCATGATCATCAATATTTAGCAGCATTTTTTGTTCATTTTTCGAACCGAATCAGATGGGGTGTTTAAATGCCACTGAGATTCGTACGGTTTTATTCTTATAGATGTTTTGATTTTATTCACTTCTGTGTGAACGTAGGTGGTAATTTGTTAACTTTTATTTTATTTCCGGTTAGATTTTCTGCCCGATTTGGGTATGTACACCCCTTGAATCTCCTAGACGTTTTAAATTTGCAGTTTTCATTTTACTTATGGATAAATTCTACTTAAAACGTATTTTATCTGAGATCATTTACCATTAAATTATGTGATTTTCATCTGACTCTAGACGATTTCTGAGAGAATATCTATAAAATTTGTTCAGATGAATTTTTACTTGTACAAAAACTCGTTGTGATCAAACCGTTATGTATGATTACGTTAGTGTAGTTAAATTCGCGTTTTGACAATGTCAAAAATAGAAAATCTATTTGAAACGTGATGGTCGATTTCAGCGAAATTCAATCACAGTTCTCAAGTGTATTTTCACATAACGTTTAGTTTTCAGTTTCATAAGATTTTAATAGAATCAAAAAATTATATTTTCAAAAAACCAATAGAAAATTTAGAAAAGCACGCGATTTCGATTTATAGACGTCTTTACATCGTTATAGAATTTCGTTATTTTCATGAAATTGTTCAAATTTATTGAAATTATGACATATTATATCCTCTTTATTGAATCGGATAAAATTCATACGTCACAAATTTCCAATTTACTTTGATCAACTTTGAGATAAACATGTAACTTTGAAATTTCGAATTGTTTTTCGATCGTGTTGTTTTTAAAAGTCCAAATTTAACATATCAAGTTTAACGACATATTTTATGTTGTTAAACTATTTTGATAATCGAATAAATATCGGTTTTTAGAAATTTATGCGTTTATTTTTACTCTTGTTTTCTTTTTTTTGGCAACAAATCATCTGAAAATCGTTCTAATCTAAATGTTTACACATCATTTTAGAGCGGACCATCAAAGTCAAACGTCACAACAATTTCAAACAATGTCGATCATTTTTGTACTAAAAATAGGACTTTATAAGTTTGTTTAGCATTTGATGGGATCGGCTGGGTCAAAATCGTTATTTTCGATGACAAATGACTTGTCATTGCTTACAAATTTTATACTTTGCATCAAATTATGCCTACCTGTTCCGGAGCTGTGTAATACAGCGCGCGGCGCGTCACTAATTTTTTTTTTTACTTTGACCAAATTGTAATATTGAACCGGTGTGTGTATGTGTTTCTGGGATAATACACTATTTACGATATTCACGATCTTATTATTTTTTTAAATCGAGATTGACGTCTCAAAAATAAACGGATAAAAAAAAAAATGTAAATTAACGAATCGATTAATTTACAGCTGTTGGAACTAAAAACAAGAAATCGGACCGGGCTCGAACCCATTAACAACGGATGTTTGGATTAACAGGTCCGTTCTTCAATGAAATGACACAATTTTAATAGGTATAGAATATGATAGCATCCGGTAAATATGTTTACAGTGCAGTGGCTAAATTGAATACTATGTAACTCTAGAACTACACAGAGGAAAATATTGTTTATGTTTGTTGATAATTACAGTAGTTTTACACGATCAGCATGTTTACTAACAATGATATTACATGTAAATCACGATAAAACACGTCTAAACTCTACCGACTTAGTTTAATAAACTTTTTACTTTTGTTGATTGTACTACAGTTATAGGTCATCAGTTTTAAATTAAAAAAATATGTTTATTTGATCATACTCGATAGAAACTTGATTTTTCCTCTCTTTTTTTTCATCTTTTTCATTTCACTATTTTGTACGCGTAGGTTTTAGTGTTCTACACAAACTGGTTTTTTGTACTTGAATAATTCAAGTAAACGGTTTTAAAAGTTTAAGTTTGATGGACTTACCTATATAAAAATTTAAAACACGTCATTTTAGGCATGGTTAAATAGTTTTGTTTTAATCACACACGCCGTGAAATAATAATCAAATCATGTACCTACATGTTTAGGCAAACAATAAAATTAACAATACAAAACATGTGTGTTTAAAATTTATTATTATATTTTAGATTTTTTATAAAAAAAAAATCACATTTTTGATGTACATATAGTACATATTATTTATTCATTTTCAAGCACTTGCAATTCGATTATGTAATGCTAAATAATTACTTAAATATTTAAACTATAACATTATCGAGATAATATTATAATATTATGGTTGTTGACTTTTTTCGATGAAACTGACAAGAATGAAATTCTCTAGATAAAATAATTTCACATTTAATTTATTTTGATTCGAAAAATAAATAAAGTGTAATTATCAGCTTAATGTTTCTCATGAAAATCAAATAGTTTTTTTTTGACTACATATTTCTTTTCTTTATTTCGTTAATGTATGTTAGAAAAGTCGCGATCTGAAGTTGACATGTAATAAAAAAAAACTAGTTCAGTCGTCTACAATATAAAATCAATACATTTTCTGTAAATGAAACCAACATGGTTATAAGTTTATATTTGAAGTCCGCATTTCAATTTTAAATATTTGAATGTACAATTTGGTTTTTAATTTTTTTAAATTTAGGAAGTTCGGAAATGTATATTAAGTTCTGCAAATGAAACCTAGACATTTCAAATGATTAGGTAAATGGTTTTGGAAAGAAACATGATTTTTTTTGTTTCAAAGAAACATTTATTTATCAATGAATGGAGTCTTTAAACAGGCAATTGAGAAAATATCCAAGAAACATAAAAAAAATCTGTCACCACTAGTTTTAAACTTTTTCTTTCTTTTTTTTCCCTCTACATCGAAACAAACATAAACTAATCAAATATCTTTATACTTGTAAATTTGCATAATGTTTTATAATTATACTACGTAAACATATTAGATGTCCTGAGTTTCTTATATGAACAAGAATTAAAATATTTGTGTTTTTTTTTTCTTCAGTTATAACTTTATTTATGTAGGACTGGCCAAATGCCACGTTGTTAGATGTTATTTTCGTTCTTTTTGAAAAGAAAGCGTGGTATAAATAAATTAAATATTCCAACTAAAGGGACGGAATTTTTGGAATAGCTGTATTAATTATTTAACCTAATTACAATGACGTTAGACTAGTTTTAAATTATAAACAAATCTAGTTTTTTCGAATATATTAATTTATAGTTGTTTTGAAAATCCTCCTTCGTAAATTATAAACGGGTTTTGTACTCGGTGTAGAATTATTTTATGTCAATCGATATCATAATGTATAGCTTTATAACATGATTCTTATATTATTGCACTAATATTTATAAGTAGGCTGATAAAAAAGAAATCTTTTTTCCTAAGAACAATAGATTTAATACTAAGTGAGCATAGCACTTATATTCTATATATTTATACCTACTTTCTACATTATGAGCATAAGAAACAATTGGAAACGTCGATGTTATTTTTTTCTAAGCCATTTATTCCTATAAACCCCCAGTTCTATATAGTATAACATTATTCTTCTTGTCATATGAAAAAAAAATTTCGTAGTTATTTATATTTTTTGTTTTATTTTTTATTAGCATGGTTTGAAATGGTCAATATTCTTTTTTGCTATGAAATAAAACTGATTCTCTATGTTTTTCGATCACATCGATTATTAATTATGTTTGGTTATTCGACCACTAAATTTTCTAATTTCTTTACAAAACAAATGGACGAAAATGAATTTGTTTATTTTTATTTAAAAATATATATTGGCTAATTAGAAGGTAATGTTTTCAAAAACGATAAGACTATATTTTAAAACTCTAAGATGTATACTGAAACAAAACGTACACAAAAATTAGATCTTGTTTGTAGAATTAATAAAGTGTAATTACTGAACAAACTGTATGGTGTTTAAATTAACTTCTCTCAATCGAGTTATAAAAAGTGTAGCTTTTGTGAAAGTAAAAATGCACTTTAAACAAATTATACAAATATAACAGTGTCGAAAAAAAAATAAAACATGCGTTTATTATACACTTTCTGTCATACGAATATTTATAGGACCTATGGTATAATATTATATTTTTGAGGAAATCAAACGGACAATCAAATATTTATTCTTGCAATATTTCATTTTAAACTACTTACACTACAATAGTTTGACAACACAATCAAGTAGAATTATTGGTTTTACAGAGTGGTTTTTTTTTTTTTTTTATCGCCCGACATTTATTTATTCAGGTTATTGTTGAACCATAACATCTACTTATGGTTCTATATGATATGTGCTGAACTATGTTCAAAATAATTTAAACATTGAATTCTACAAACAAGATCTAATTTTTGTGTACGTTTTGTTTCAGTATATATCTTAGAGTTTTAAAATATAGTCTATAAGGTTATGATATTTTTCTAATTTTTGTTCTGAAAGTCGTTCTGAAGTCGTTGTCATTTCGATAAAATGCACGTGTTATACTTTTGGGAGCATCATATCCTCGTTTGATGATAAGATAGGGATATTACGTTACTAGAAAAATTGAAAAGTAACAAATTACATTTCAAGTAACTAGCGCACAATATACAAAATTTATACGTAGTATAATCAATCGAACAACAAAATGGTATTCTCAAAAGTTTGCGCTTCCGTACTAAATCGATTGTCCTTAAACTCGTTAACAAACATATAGGTTATACCGGTCTAACAATTAACCAAATAAAAGCCAGAAAAAACATGATGAGAAGTATGAGCATAAATTGAGTTTTGGCCGACAAACGTTCATAAGCTTACAAGAGGCACAACATAACTGCCAAAACAATAAATCTAAACCATTAGTTATCAGAAATGACCAAATTCAGTTTAGAATTTTTTTCGCCGCTCAATCACACGTTTTTACGCAAAACATGTCAGAACAATGAATTAAAAAAAAAAAAAAAAACTAAATTCAAATGATAACGGCTAAAAAATCCCAAATTTCCTAACAACTTGTAAATAACTTGGAAACAGGTAAAAACAATTAATTGAATAATTAAAAGAAGACGTGCAACTTCTGAACGGTCCTGAACTTGATAAATGCATAATCTAAACAAAATGAATTGTTATGATAGCCAACTAGAAGAATATTGTTTACCAACTCTAACACAATAACACATATTTGGGTACGTTCTAAGTATGTCCAAAAATAAAATGGCTCTACTAACTGTAAAATAGTATTTAGATTTATGTATAAAGAATATCTCTTGTAAGTATAACTATCATTGACAATGGCCTTAAATGACGTGGATTATTTTACAATAGAAATATATAATCTTACAGCAGTTTTATTATACTGTATAAATAAATGTTTTCAAGACTTATGCAAACACCTTTTTTTTTAATATAAAATAAAGATTTATTTAAAAAACCAAGCTTAACGGATAAAACTTGGAACGTGTTTGCGATAATGATGTAAACGTTGTGTTTAAAGTATCACTAAAAATATTATCGAAATGAGTTCATCCCGATTCACTTCAATTTGGCGCCTGTATTTATAAATCAATTACAAATGTTTTAAAACATTTTTACTTTTTTTTTATTACATAACCAAATTCCAATGGTTCAGAGAAAAATTTGAATCTTTTGTGAGAGATTCCGGAACAATGTGAGATTTTAAAAGTTTGTGTAGTGTAGCGGCTAAAGTAATTAGTTTTTTCTTTTACAAAATACAATTGACGGAAATAGGAAGTTTTGTAGTGTACCACATTATCAACTACAATAATAATAATAATTGAAGAGTTTGAGAAATGTTGCGCCAATTAACGTTGTTGAAATAAAACACTCACAACAGTACCTACACGTTTCCATTATTATATTTTTTCAGAATTGTAAAATAGAAGTAAATTTAAAACTTTTGCAGTATTTGAATGATTGCATACGGTAAAAAACGAATGCAATTGACATAATATGAACTTATGAGGAATTAAAATTACAATATTAATTTAACTAAATACAAATTATAAGCGGTTGTTGTTTATTAGTGGTAGTATAACGGAAACCATAATTATCTTTTTATATACATTAATAAAATATAGGTACGAGTTATATTTTAACTGGCCAACTTTTTTTCCTCTAGAAATGAAAACGAAGGATTTTTTTGGATTGCTTTGCGTGTACGGATATTTGAAGTTTGTCGTTTGCAATTATTTGGTCGAACCGCACGAGTTGATAACACACCATGTAAGCATTTTTTAACTACAGCATTAATAATTAGCTCAAAACACGTTCGTCGTCATTTTAGTTTAAGTAAAATGAGACCATTAACTTTTGAACACCTAGATAATAATTTACACAATGCATTGATAATTTAACAAAAACCAATATTGGTTTTACGTTAGGTAATATATTATATTAAATCTCCTTAAAACAACCTTAAATATATTATAATAATTTACATTTAAGAAAACGTATTTGGAATAAACTAAAACAATATAACAAGAATATAAAATAAATATTCATAACTAATCATAACTGTTATGCTTTTATGAATCGTTTCAAGTAAAGTTTAAAATTTCGCTAAAAAAGAGTTGGTGACGTTACAATTATTACAATTCGGAAATTGTTGGGATGTGCAAGTAGTGTTTTTTTGGAATTTAATTTTTAAGAAAGTATAAAACATGACGTGAGTATAGGCAAGAAACACAATATTTATAGTGACAAACTTTAGACGTATATAAAAATTATTCAGTTACTTATGCATGTAAAACATTATGTTTGTACAAAAAATTAAAAGTTTAGGTTCAAAATTTGTTCCCAGAACCATGGTGAAAGTGACGATCATTACTATACAAACATATGGTATTTTTATACAACTGATGATCTGAGTGTGATCCACGAAGCTATTATACAACAAGGATTTTCGTACTCAGAACCGGTGAGAATACACAATTAACAATCGAAAAATATTATATTTGAGCAGTTTCTTAGCGCCGGTAAATTTAAATGAGTAATTTGTAGGCAACTAAATGCTGCACAAGCCATTTTTCAAAATTACGGTACAGGAATTTGAAATTTGTTCTTCAAAATGTAGGTTTCATTACAATATTCTTGAATACATTTTTCAAAACTTTTAACAGTTAAAATTAGAATGAAAATCAATTTAAGCGGATTTGATAATGAGTATAATATAAAGTTTAAATAACGATAGTGTTTGTAATTAAACTACACAAAAAAAAACATTGTTTTTGATAAATACTTAGAAAAAATATTTTTCAAACTTAACTTATTATAGCCAAATATTGTAAGTATCTATAACATATTTTAAAAATTTATTGTTGTTTCCTATTGTGGTCGTCCGACAATAATAAATTATAAAATAGTAAAAAATCTCTTTAAGAAGAAACTTGAAAATTTAAACCAGGTGTATGGATTGAAACTGTATCAGTTATTCAGGATTGTTGAGTTATTTTAAAATTACGACTAGTCATCATTAAATTATTACACTGTGAATTTGGAGTTTAAAAGTTTAATGAGTAGGAAAAAAAAAAAAATTTTTTTTTATCAAAACGTTGAAAAGAAGCTAACAAGTCCAACACAATATGACGTACAATAGTAATTTTAAAATTATCTGTTAAACACTAAAACGTCATGTTGTTTTTAACAAATTTAGGTTTTCTAGCAATCATACTAAAAACGGAGCTTCACACGACTAGACGTCCCTATAAACTAAATATCATAGGCATTAAAAACTCATCAACCACGATTACCAGTAATCTTTATACACATTTAGTCTTAAAATCAGTCTATTTCGTCTTGGCCGATGAAATACACATTCCTTTTTTTTTTTTTTTTGGTTAAAAATAATTTAAAACTTATTTCTGTTGTCTGACTGTCTGAGACTTCAAAAACGTATTGTTAGCCGCAATATTATGATGTAGTATACGGTGAAACGTTTAAATTAGTGGTAAAATAGTAAACATACCGAAACAGGTACGTAACATTTTGGGTATTGTATTTTTTGAAACCAAAAACAAATATTTGGCATACAACTTTTTATCGAGTAAAAGATGAAGTTAAATGAGTAAAAAATGGTTTGATGGTAATACTTTTTTTATTAAAAACGATATTAAGACATTGCTTGAAGCGGATGATATTTAGAATGGGTATTCTTCGATTGAATGGAATACTCGAGCATTTTTCGCGTTTATGCGGTTTTTCGACCGTTTACGCGGGATTTCGATTAGATTAGAAGTCATTTAAAACCACGTCGACGAGTACCTCTATCTAGGTAATATATTATATTCTGGTTGACAATATTAATTAACTAGCCGCGGAAAATGAAAAAAAGGGGGAAAAAAGGAAAAAAAAGTTTGACGTAATTTAAGACCGTCGTGCGCGTGTGTAAGTCAACCAAGAAGTTCCGTTGTTCAAGAAAATCGCCGCGCAAAACTTTTGCGTTATATTTTGTAATTGAATTTTTTCTTCATGGCCTTGTTGAAACGTACCTATATTATTTACTTTTAATCGCGCCAGAGTTTCGGCTTTGACCGGTGATTGTTTATTTACCCGCAGGTAGACGGAGTATCGCACGTTTATCGAGTGAAATTGGAAAGCCATCCGAAAATCAACCCCGGGCCGACGCACAGCGTGACGGATATTTTAAAACGTCACGAAAAAGTACGTACCCGACTAATAAATCGATTTATTCGAATTATTGTAGAATAAACAATTAATGCGACGAACGTTTTTTCAGTTTGAACAGAAGAGAATGTTAAAAATTAATTTATTATTAGTCCATGCGCGATCTGAATATATTGAGTAGGACACGGTTTCGGAAGAGTCTTAATTGGCTCGAAAGGGACAGTTTAAGGTGTTATATTAAATTTGTTAGCGAAAATTGTTTACAAAAATAACGATCATACACAACGGGTCGATTATAAACTCAGCCGGTATTTTCTGTTTGACGAATGATAAACTACAAAGTTTCGTGTTTCGCATAAAATTAGTCAAAATAGATAACGAATTCGAGAGATTTTAAACGTTTAAATTATGTTTGAAGATTTTGAGCGATTTTAATAGCTTAATTTTGTAAATTTTACCAATTCGTTTTCGGGCCATAACTCAATAAATAAAAAAAAAACCAGTTTAGGTCTCAGTGTGAGTACAGTTAGGGAGAGTTAATAATTTAGACAGCGTATACTCTTTAAACCACTAATAAGCACCTCACTTTTTTTCACGTATACATTCTTTTAAAATTAGCTACTTTTCATAAAATAGTGTGGTTGAAGCTTCTTTTCCCCAAATGTTTGACTTAAATTGCGGCGGAACAATGGCCTACGGGCGTATATTAGGAGTGGACCAAATGAGATTCGATAGAATGCTAGAACACTGAGTTAAAACTTTTTAGAAACAGAAAATTTGGGATGTAAATGCGAATTTCTGAATGTGAAAATTCAATGCAGTGTATTATTATCAATGTTTTTTTCACTTTAACTCTATATTTTAAGATTCGTTCTTAGAAAACAACTACGAATAAAATTAATTTAATCTAAAAAAACTAAAAAAAAAAGAACGATGGTGAGGGGCATATTTTACCCCTGCGTAAGTATACCTACGCTACTGCCTGTAATTGTTACTTTAGTTTTTATTTCCATGGTATAGTATGCATTCACAATTTTTATAAAATCGATAGTGAATCGCCACGTGATACGTCACAAAAATTAATTTATGTAACCAAAAGTGTTTATCACATAATACATGGATTCACGTTAAAACTTGTAGGTGCGATGGGCCAAACAAGGTTTCACTCGGAACTTGTACAAAAGAGTGCGGACGGACTTGCGCAGCAGATACGAGAGGTATTTTAACGACGAACTTTGGGATCTGCAATGGTACGAGGTAAACATATTAAATAGTTTAAAGTTATAAATCATAAATTTTAATCGTTTTCGTGGTTCGCGCACTAAAATTATCACGATAAAATCCCGAAATCGTTATCGCCATTCTCGTCGGGTTTCATATTTTTAGTCTCACCGCGTCCGCGGCGCGCGGTCGTGTAAAAGATAGAGCATTATTCTTTTAAAAGCCCATTATTTTGCGAAACCCGTCAGGACTTGGTAAAATTAAACTTTTTATAGTTTTTCGCCTTTACCTACACAAACTGTAAGGAACTGTAAGGCTTATTATTGGTACCCATACATAAATAATATAACACGACCGAAATATTATATCGCTCGGTCACCATTTCCCAGTTATCACATACCACCCGCTTAAGGGTGTTCGTCTATAGAAGTTCCATAAATTAGGAGGGTTATCCGATTTTCATTCTCAAAGTGGTTCTGAACTCGTTATAATGTCATTTTATGTTTTTACAAGACAATGGTTGAAACAACTTGATTTTTAAGGAATCAATAATAATTAAAATATTGAAATTATGACGATACATATTGATCAATTATAGCCGGCCATTAAATTGTGAATACTATTGTTTATTTGCAAAATCATCTTGTAAAAACAGAGTTAAGGTTCTTGTCTTTAATTCAACTAATCAGTGTCGGCTCTAAACCATATAAACATATAAACCTATGGACTGCGCTTTGACATGAAATTGTGTCACCAAAATAAACGTAGGGCAATCACGGATGAAAAATGATTTAATTTGATTGTTCTGTGAACAGTACGTAATGAAAGCCAAAGTCTTGATAAAGTCATTATGTTTCATAGAAAAAAAGTAAAAAATTATTTAGTCCCGAATTAAATCATTATTTTTCATGGAAAAAAAAGTATAAACAAATATTTCATCCATGACTTTCTTTACATTATATTGGCGTCAAGTACTAAGTACAAGTCTTGTGTGTGTTAATAGTGGAATACGTACAGTCTACATCTACAAAAAAAATTACAATCATAGAAATAAAAAATGATGTTTTTGAAAATAAATTGTATTGAAATAACTCAAAATACATTTTTATCGTTAAAATATTGATAAAATGCTCTCAAAAGTCGTGACGTTTCTTGATACAACCACGAGCTTATAACCATTTTCAGAACAAAAATTGGAAAAATACAAATTTAGTTGTATCAGAAAAATCATGAACGACAATGACCCTTAAGCGTTGTTTTTATGGACCAAAAGAATTTTTAATACGTTTTATCTCGCTATTGAAATCTATATATATATATATATATATATATATATATACGACGTTTGTGTTAAATAATTTTTAACCGTTTTAGTAAACGCAGATTCTTTGACACATTGAACGTTTTCTACTCTTTGGTAAAACGTAATAAAAATAATAATAATAAATTGTGAAACGATTCCATTTCATTACATCGTTAATATTTTTATTCACTGTTAAATTGTAGTGCGTGTTACGGAATGAACACGAGTTTAATATGATATTTTGACGCTATATAAAAAATAAAAACAAACTTTGTATGTTTACCTTTAAAACGTAAGGTTTTCAGTTTTTATTTACCGCCCTCCTCGGCAACCCATAAAATACGCTTCTGCTTATTACTTTGAAACCAAAACACATTATACTTTATTTAATAATGCATAGTGTGCTGTATAAAACGTAAAAAACAACTATTAACGTAATATTTTATATTATGTACTAAAATATTGATAATATAAGTATATTAATTGTTGAAAACGATTGTATGTGTGTTTTTAAAAACTTTCCCCAACAAATTTCCATTCCCGAAATGGTTAATGAAAGTTTTTAGTAATAATATTTGTATGAATTTTGAATAAATTTGAAAAAAAAAAAATGTTTTTATGTTTATTTACATGTAATATGTGTTTGAAAAATAGTGTGAGTATTAGAATACAAAACCCTTTAACACATTCGAGACAAATCATGCACCATTTTCAATTCATTTTATTATATACTTAGTTTGATTTTTTTTTTTTTTTTTAGTGTTATTTTAAGTACCTAAGTATCTTATTATAAATTATTAAAATCATTAAAATTAAAAAAATTAAAATTTTTCAACCACATAATTGGTACAATTAATAAAAATTGAAAACTTTGTTCCTAATTATTTATACAAATATAATAATTAAATGTTTACTCAGGAAATTTGAATTTGTTGAGTTGTTGGGAAGTTAAATAAGTTGGAAATTTTTTTTTTTCTAATTGCAATGTGTTGTAAAAACATGAGTTTTGGGAATTGGAATTTATCGGGAAAAATATGTTTGGGAATCGGAATTTATTGGGGGGAAAATTTTTTTGCGAAAAGTGTCTTCCAGTGGTTGAAAACACGTAGACGAAACTAGGCATTTCTATTAGCCAAAGAAAAAAAAAATTGTGGTTTTTCTGAAGGTTTTCGCTCCTTTGAATATCCAATATTAAATAGTGAAAATTAGAACCACTAAACCACGGTTAAGACCGGGTAATATTTAACCTTATCAGTATTCTAAAATCTACAAAATTAAAGCTTCAATGTTACCGATCAAAATCCAAGTAATACATATTAATATGTAAGTATACAAATATTAAAAACCTTTTTTAATTATTACAAAATGTGAGTCATATTATTTATTGTAGAATAGAATCACGTAGGTAATTTTTGTAATTTTTTTTTTTTTTTTTTGTGAGTTAGTCCGATCATTAGTTTCGCTTACGGTTGAATATAATATGTGATATTATATTTATACTTAGTCCACGCCCGGTTTACGATTTGGGCTGCGGTATTACAAGATTTTCGATCGTTGTTTTCAGCAAGATTATCGGGAAATCAACGACAGCGCGCCGGCGGTAGACATGAACCTGGTGCCGGTGTACGAACAGTTACGAATCACGGGCTCTGGCGTTCGGGTGGCGATCATCGACGACGGACTGGAGTACACGCACGAAGAACTGAAAAACAACTATGTTCGTGCAATTGAATATCGATTGGGAGGTCATTTGGAGATTCTCAGGTCGGGGGGTAAACGCGTTTTTATGGGTTCTGAGTTTGTATTGTTTTTAAAATGATGTCTCAGTTACGTTCTACGCGGTAAAAGAAGACGCGGTCTAATCGTTAAACGTTATAAAACAAAAAAAAGTTTGAAAAGTGGATCGAGACAGGAATGGTCTTACTTATTTTGAAACGAATTTTCGATTGTCTTTTAGTTATATTCGAGAAACGAAAACATTTTGCAACGCACAATTTGAAATTATCTGGGCCCAGATCGTTTTCGGGGTTAGAGTGCTCCGACGTTTGCGTTTGATAACACAGACGAGTTAGGAATTTAGCCCGAGTTTGTACTTAATTCAAACCGTTTATTATATTTTTGATTACTTTATTAAAACACATGCATTTAAACACTGTCACCATTACCCACGGAATGTAAAAACTATTTTAAAAAGGAAATAAATTCCAGAATGGACGGGAAGTTGGTAGACAAATGTTTTGGGTGGGTCACTGTATTTCATCTGAAAACAATGATACATCATTGCGTTTTAAAAAAAAACGATTCTAGGCGAGCTCAATAATCTAGAAAAACAAATTAAAAATCAATTTTAATACTATTAACGCATCTACAAGTGTCTACTTGTGTCAGTTTTATCACACATATTATAAAAACTCCGTAAGGAAGAACATCGTTTGGTCAAAAAAAGTTAACACTCAATACAAACAACATGAAATTTTCACTTTTAAACGCTGAATATTTTTAAATTGTGTTAAAAAATTTTACAAACGATTATTGAAAGAGTTATTGATTGCTGAGCTCGATCACAATCGTTTTTGGAATTCATCGTTGATTTTAGATATACAATATATTTAGCACAATATTATACTACAATTTTCAAACCAGTGACCGTCTTCAAAGCGTAGTCGTTACTTCTGCAATGAACTACTCAACTTTTTTCTATTTTTGAACTTTGATCGAAAATCATGGCCTTGATGAACGAGAGTTTTCTGTTTTGATAAGATTTTCAAGTAACAGAGAGGGAAGCATGCCTCTCCATATGAGCAACCATGATTGGCGCCAATATAAACTATTACATACTATAAATTCCATTTATTATTTATACACCTATTATAATATTTATTATGTTATTATTATGTTTAAATGTGGAACAATTATTATCAGACATAATTTGTTAGAGGGAAATTTTTTTCTTTTTTTGAAAGAAGGAATAACTTATTAACCGTTATCGATGAACCTATTGACTCTATTATTAAAGTGAACAATAGATCTGAATCTTCTAGGGGAGGGCTGCTAAAATCGAGTAGTGAAGGGGTGTGTTTGCCCCTCCCTCCATTCTCCCTTTCATGGAGAAAAAACGACTAAAAACATAAACGGCCAACCGGAAATAGCATTCTGGTCGCTTTTGTCTTTACGAGAGTAGATCTATTGTTCGTTATACCGATAGTTTTTTAAAGCGCTGATTAGCGTATTATAAACTGATTTAAACGCATTTCTAATAGGTGGAACAGAGTTATTTCAGAAGGCTTTCCGTTTACCAACACAAAATCGCTCAATATTCTTCTCGTCATCCTGTAGATGGTTAATTGTACGCCGACCCTTTTAATTAAAAAAAACGTTTTGGTCGAATTTAAATGTTTCTGTTTACTCTACGTGCATACAATTTAAGCAGTGCTAATTTTATACAATGTTAGTGTTCAATCAAAATAATTATCGTACCCAGTTCAACGGGCGGGTGACGGTTGACTAATGAACGTACGATTCAAATATCGAAAACAGAATGTATAAAATTTAAATTAATTTTTTCTTCTGATCTTTCCGGTTGTTTGTTTGAGTACAAATCTCATGGCGATGGACAAAAATTGCATAAACCATACACACATATTTTTCTCCCTTGTAATTTTATCAAATAATGTTTAAAAAGCCTAGGAATTGTTTATTATATAGTTTTAAATCATAAAGCAAAGTATTCATATGTCAAGTCTTTGTGTCAACCTATATTTTATAATGTACAATATAATAGTGAATTCTAATATTTTCTTAAATTAAATTTGACACAAATAATATTAAGAGATTACCGTAAACAATGACGCATATAATAGCGAATAACGTTCATTGTGACGTCGACGCAATAAATTACATCGATCTCGATACATTTGATTAAACAATAATGGGTAGGTATAAATGATATAATTTATAACTGTGTGTTATTACGAGCTAAATGATTAGATTTTGGGAAACGCCGTGATCTTTGCAGATTAATTTGTTTAGAACGGTAATCGACAGTATTTTTTTAAAGTTAATACAATATTATTTGATTATCGAATTCACATGTATAGGCCATCCAATATATAGATGTATAATACTTTGCAACCTGCAGCTGTCCGTAAAACGCTACCGCTGTGAGCGTCAGTGTAGCTGAAACGCAAGAAGCTCCGTGAATTTATTACCATAAACTGCATAATATTAATTGCTTTTTATTAAATAATAAATTTTAATATCACAAAATCAACGGTACCCCAGCAGTACAATTGCGCTCATAGCGGTTGCATCCCACAGACCGGTCGCCTAATATTATACTCTTCGATGGTTGTATAGTATTATATCTTCGTAATGAATGTTGATACTGAATTATTCTGATGCAGATTTTTTTGTGTAGTATATTTTTATCGGTCACATCTACGTTTACAAAAAAAAAAAAAACCATTGTTTAATGGACACGTATTTTTTTTTTATAAATCATTCTCTGCAGTTTTTTACTCTCGTCCCAATTCCCTGTGTTGTTTAAACTATACGAGTTCAAGCAAAAATGCCTTTGTTTCCGGTATCTTTGTAAGACTAAATACACACACACACACACATATATATAGGTATATTATGAAACGCAAAATATATATGACATATTATATAAATGTTTCGTATTAAAACGCGTATTACATTATAGATGTTTCCCGTTTAATATTGTGTTGTGTCTGTTGCAGACGCACGTACGTTTCAAAACAAATTTTAATTAATTATTCACCGGGAACGTTGAAATACCCCTTAGGTTCAATATAGGTACACACGTTCGTATACCGACCGTAATAAACATTGTATGTTTTGAATAATTCACGCATCAATGAACCGTTTATTAAATTTTGATGTACAGTAGTAGCCAGTAAATATGTTTGTTATGACCTATAGTTTGTCGGCCAAGGTTGGGCCTTAACGAGTAACAAAAAGGTAAAAGTTAGTCTTTTGAATATACATATAAATAATGTAGATTATACTATATATTTTCGATCGTTTCGAACTACGGTATTAATCAACTACCATCGTGATAATCACGTCGGGTTCTAAAAAAAAAAAAAAACGTATATCAACACTGAGTATATTAGTTTTTCTTTTTAGTTATTTTAATTCGAGTCTAAAACCAATTGCTCTATGTGCATGTAGTATATGGGCCACGACAAAATCAGACGAAGGAAAGTTGGAAGTGTTTGAAAGAAAGTTACTTAGGAAAATTTACGATCCAAAGAGAAATAACGACGGAGAGTATGAAATGAGAAACAACGAAGAATTGGATAATATTTATAAGAAAACTATGATTGGAACCCTGAAGAGTGGAGGGTATGGGGATAAGTTGGGCAGGGCACTATGGAGGTCGGAAAGAGTGATTGGATCAATAACCAAACAGAGATCCGACACTAAGAGACCTAGAGCACGGCCTAGGCAAAGACGGATAGATAGAGTTCGAGGAGACTTGAAACTTGTGAATGTCAGGAACGCAGATAAAGGTGCAAAAGATAGCGAGGGATGGAGACAGTAAGTTGTTGCGACGATGGGTATTAAAGTCCTGTAAGAGCTCAAAAGACGATAAGGATATTAATTAAGTTGATTTTTGTGTATACTGAGAGGTTCAAAATCGTCGTTAGTTTTTAACTCTCGTTAGCAAAAAATTTTATAAAATAGTTGAAGCAAAGTAAAATGATTAACTATATCCCGACGTTGCTGTGAGTGTATGTCAAATCAGTATCATTCTCAGATTTAAGGGGAAAACGATTTATACATTTATAAGTAAACAAAAAAATTGTAACGATTTCTTGTTCCAATAATTTTTATTATTTTTTTAACTGGTGAGTACTGTTCTTTTTACTTTTCGGTAAAACTTGCATAATAACAAACGCGTGCTCGCGGATGACTTAATGTTTTTTTCTTCTAATTTTTTTTTTTTCAGGACCCGGACATCAGCATAAATTTGAACTGGAATTCAATGGACCCGATGCCCAGGTACGAGGACCCGACGAATTGCCACGGTACGAGATGCGCGGGGGAAATCGCGATGGCCGCGAACAACGGAAAGTGCGGCGTAGGCGTTGCTTATAATGCAAAAGTAGGAGGTTAGCGAAATTATCGAACGAACGGATAACTTTTTATTTAATTTTTTTTTTTTTTGTCTTTGGTTAGTACGGATACAGGTAAACTTAACGCGAAATCTCTTTGACGGTATAGAACACGGTTAAGTTCAATATATACCGTTCAAATACAAATAATTACCGTGCAAATAGTAGTTATCGCGGGAATTCATTGAAATTACGTCTGTGTACCTCGTCAAAGTCGAAAGACTCGATTATTTTCGACGCACGAGTTGCGACGTGATCAATCATATCGTTGAATTCGTTTAGAATTGTTTTGGGGAAAGGTTGTACGTTTACAGTGTTAAACGGCGTGCTGGAACATATACAGATTTATCACAACGAATAGTGCTGTTCAGACATTACAAATCAAATATGTACCGAGCCGATAGTCGCTTCGTAAAATTCAATCGAGTCTTATTATGTTTGTCTAATTAAAATCGCAAACAAAATGGCTATGTGAGCTGTATTTTGTTGAACTCGCGATCGTTTTGTAGATTCAAAAAGCGCGTCAAAAGTTTTGTATTATCCCGAAGAAAACAGTTGTAAAAACAAAATCGCAGGTAAAGAAAAATGGGAGCTAACAAAGTCACGAGCTGTAGGGGATTATAGTAGGATATATCATAGCTTTCTGTCTCAGTGTCCCAAGACTAACGTTTATAAAAAATGTCTGAAAATATTCAATTAATTAGTATACTTGAATGACTATAGTTAGGTAATTTGTGAGAGTCATTTGTTTACAGGGACGACAATTATTACTGTATCGTTGTTCTTTTAATTTAAAGTCTCCAATATTCTTCTTTGATTAATCTCAAAATATCGGCAAAGCACTTTTAGGTAATTTACAGAATAATTATGCCAAAAAAATTGTGTCTCAAAGCATCAACAAAAGAGGGTCATACCGTGTTTGTAAAAAACTAATTTATTTGAACATTAATATTATGTATCGGGTACATTTTCTAAAACTTCCGTACGTCGTGATATTAGATACCATAAAAGAAGTAGATCTACGCGTAATGTGTGCTAGTAAACGATGAGGAAACCGAACAAAGCAAAATTTATTTGGTATTTTAAAAATATTACGAGGGAAGTATTGTCAACTCGAAATTCGTCGCGTCAAACTTTTGATCATTTAGATAATTTTCTGCAAAGATACTAAACAAAATTTACAAACAAAAGACAAAACGTTTGTTTTACACAGCATTTCAAATTCTCGATATTGCTCGTAACGATCGGTGAGTATAAACTATAAAGTACCTATATACGAGTAAAGTAGTATAAATTCTACCTCGTATTTCTCAACCTAATCAGAAACGATTCGGTAAGACTATTCGTTTATTCGTTTTAATAAAATATTTTTATCTTCGTTACCTACTATAAATAACCAATCGATGCGACGAGCGTTGTTGATTCGTGTCCAGCCCCAATAAAGTATTAAACGTTTAATTCCAAAATTCGTTTTATTTATTTATTTGTTTAGGACCGATGTTTCAGTGTTTCCGTTAAGCCATATTGTAGACAGGTTTGCCTACGAGCACACGAATATCGCATATCTCAGGACGTCTATTTAGTTTCTATTGTTAATACATACCGTCGTGTCAGTCAGTAGACTGTTGTTTTTGACATTTTAACAAACGAAAGTTTTTTTTAGTACAAAATTTACTAGTTTACGGTAAATTCGCATCTCCCGAGTACTCGATTTTCTGAACAAATTTCTGTTATAAAAAAAGTTCAATATTACGAAACGCGAGTCTCTGGTATTTCAACGTGGAATGAATCGACTGCGATCGAGGAGACCCAAAACAGCCATCGCGTCACAAACTCAAAGACCCATTATGAATAAAAATCGCCGGCATAAAAAAATTAATAAAAAACCATTAATAAACAATTAATAAACAAAACGATTTATTCTGAAATGAATTCGACGTAAAAACCGTCAACAATAGACTCGATGTCGTGTTCCAGGCATCGTTTTACTCGACGGCAAAACGGACGACGAGCTGGAGTCCAGAGCGCTGACGAACGCCATCGATATGGTGGACATTTACAGCGGGTCGTGGGGACCGAAAGACGACGGGCAAACGGTCGACGGGCCCGGCGTGTTGGGCCAAATGGCGTTTGACCGAGGCGCCGCTCAGGTATAATATATATTAACGCAAAAAAAAAAAAAAACGGATTTTGATTTTAACTTGAGAAAAAAAAAGAACGGTAGTAAAAGTGCAGTAGCGATTACGCTTTGGGTGCATCGTCGGTCGTTGTATTCGAAAAAAAACGATTCTGAGCGAGACATCTAATCTTATAAGGCCTGGGCGAGAATAAGAAAAGATCGCGCCAATCACTCCTGTTATACCGAGAAAAAACTTTTTACAATATTTTTTTAACGTATTAAATTAGTGCATAAAAGTTTGTAAACGGCGTGGTACAGTTTTTTTTATAACGATAGCTTAATAGCTGGTAAACGTACAGTATCGCACAAAAAAAAAAGAAAGGAACGTAGGGGGGAAAGAAAGGAAGTAAACTTGAGGTCGACGAGAAGATGTTGGGCGTAGTGATTGCCTAAAAAAAAAGTCGTGTTTCAGCTGGTAGCACAGGTAGCTAAATACGGCTGATATTTTTTGTCGAATTCGTTTTTTTTTTCCGCCATCGCTTTCCGATATTAAACCACGAGTTCAAACCACAACTTCCAAATCACAGCGACTCACTCCAAAGCGTAATTCGCTACACCGTCAAACTACCCACGCGACTTAGAGTGATTTTTTTTTTTTTAACAAATGTATCCATACTCAAAAACGTACTGTTTCCCAGAGGCATTTTTCTCAATACCGTATGGTTTTCGTGTGCGGTTTGTGCACGTCGCGTTCTCTAGGGCCGACGGGGCAGGGGCTCGATCTACGTGTTCGCGTCCGGCAACGGTCGCATCGCGTTCGACAACTGCGCGCTGGACGGCTACGTGGGCAGCGTGTACACGGTGGCCGTCAGCAGTGCGGCGATCGACGGCCGAGCGCCCGCGTACGCGGAGAGATGTCCCGGCGTCATGGTCACCGCGTACTCCGGCGGCATCGACGACGGCGTTAAAATCGTGAGGCCATTTTCAATATCGTATTGTAATAATATTCGACACGAAAAAAAAAAAACGTATCTGCCACGCGCATAGCAATAGAAAATGAAAAATCCATCGAACGAGCCGCAGCGGTAAAACGGCGTGTACTCGGTGGAAGATACCATACGATGGTGGTCGACAACGCGATGACGATCGAGTCGTTCGGTTGTGTTTAAGACGAGACCGGTAGAGGGAAAATAATAGAAAAACGTGCGCAGTCTCGGAAGAAGCGTTAGAGTTCCGAGGGACGCGGTGAGAAAAAAGAACTTTAGGGTCAACAGTTATGTGCGAGTAGTAACAAAAAGCTAACGTATAGTTGAGCATCGGGATTTGGCTTTAAGACCTATTGCAGCTTGTTGTCCGTATGGAAAAAGAAGAAGAGGAAGACCGAACAAGAGATATTCGCTTACCATCAGGCCACACAATGTTGCAAAAATAACCCTTAAATATGTAGAACAAAAGTTAATCGCGGTTAAAAGTTAAATATAGGAATATAATGGTGTTTAAAATATTATGAAAAAATTGTACTTTGCGGCATTGAAAATTACAATGTTTTCTTATGGGTTTAAATCGTTTTATTTTTTATTATTGAATAACTGTAATGCGGTTATTTTCAATGTAAAAAAATTAACGAGTGTTTTCTGCATAAATCATAAAAACCAATACCTATAGTCGATTTGCATACTTTAATAATTTTGTCCGTGCAGTTTAGTGACAAACTCGATGTTGTATATTGAATTAAAATGACAGAGACTTTAACGTTATTTTTTCCATAAAGTTCAGGGGTAACGAGTAACGGATGAGATATCGACAAAGCGTACGCACCAATAGCTACTGTACGGAAAACCGAGATCGAAAAAGAAAGTTTTAAGAATAATAATTTGTTTGAGCAATAAATAAAATACCTAATTTACGTTTATATTAAACGCTAAACGTTGATAAATTGAAACGTCGATTGAGTAAAAAAAAAAAAAAATTATAATAAACAGACTTTTTTGAATCTTTTAAATCGAATAAAAGGAATACCTATTAAGACGCTAACTTGTTATTCAAATAAAATAGAGGGACCAGAATGTATTTTTGGTGCATACAACACTTTCCTCATCGTTTTGTTGCGTGTTCGCATTACGCAGAACGTCTTTATAAAAGTTTTGTTTTATTTATGGTTTTTTTTTACAGGCTACCGTATACAAAAAATAATTTTTAACTATACTCATTTTACTCGCGTTGTTAAGAATAGTGGCACAGTAATTAGTTTTGAGTGTTTTTGACGAACACGCGTTTAAAATCGTAAAAATTATGTGAGTGAAAGCATTTGTTGTTAACCCGTCGTTTTTGACGCTATGAGCGATTTGACCACACAGTTACCATTTTCGGAATCACAAATGTCAATTTTTCGTGTCAAAATTAATCATAATATGCTTTTTTGACTTGTTAAAGAAAATAATTATGGAAAAAAAAATTATGATATAAAATAATCAAACAATTTTTATTTTGTTCCAAAGTGACAGTTGTAATAATGGGCATTAGGGCAATATAATACATAAGAAACGAGTACATCGCATTGTTCCTTTTGTTTTTTTGTAGTACCATTTTAATTTTTTTTTTCCGTATTAATGCAGTTGTAGTATGTAATTAGGTTCTTGGGTGTTCAATTTTTAGTATGTAGCCAGAGCATAAGAATGGAATTTGTTTCGTACCTACTCATTATGTATACTGAAACAACAACACGATGTAATGACAATAATCGGATGTTCGTTTTTTATATTTTCTACTATTTAGATCACATCGGACATCAACAATACATGCACGCTTTCGCACACCGGCACGTCCGCTGCGGCTCCGTTAGCCGCGGGAGTAATAGCTTTGGCTCTCGAAGCCAAGTAAGTTGTTTCGATACTTTATCATTTTTCGTTTCAATTTGAGATATGGGTCGAGCATCAATTGTTTTGAACTCAAACTTGAATTATTTTATTCAAACTGTTCGAATAATATCGAAATATATAAATATTATTTAATTTATAAATTGATGATATTTGTATATTTTCAAAACTTTGCATTTAAAAAAGAAATTGTAGAATTTTCAAACTTAAAAATTTCTTAAAGTTCAAGGTGTTCGAGGGTCCAATGAGTTCGTGAACCCATCCCTAGATCAATCGATTCAAATGACGATACAATACGAAAAACTTTTACCGCGGCTAAATATACTACCGTTGACAACAATTTCTGAATTAGTTGATTCCACCGGCCAGTTCACGCTAGCAGGACAAAAGTTTTTTGGGACTTTTCACATTAACTTAAAATACTACAGTTATTGACTTGTTGGACGTAGTGTAGGCGGTATCGGTAGAGTTCACCGATAAAGGTAGTGCTTAGACATTTGTTTTTTTTTTATTTGCAAACACGAGCTTAAAAACAATTTTTTTTTATAAAAAATATAAATTTTATTACTTTTCGCTTCTAAACTCGTAAAAATGTTGAAAAGTTGAAACATATACGACCCACCCTTTCCATACAGACACTCTCCTGAAGATAGTGATGCTTTTCGCGATTATGCAGGACGGCGCAATCTATTACGCGGGCTGAATTCGAAATGGTATTAAAAAAAATGCCATTTTTACGGCGTAGGTACGGTTTTCGTTCAAGGTTTTTCGATTATTTTGTTAATATAAAATAATTCGCTTTGGGCGTCTGTAGACAATCTATAAAGGAAAAGCCAGAAGAGCACGTTCAAAAGAAAAACCACACGTATTGATATGCGTATCGACATATTTTTTTTACCATTATTATTTTTTTAATATGGAAATCGCAAGACATGGAAATCGTTTCTATATTTACATAGTCGCGTCGACGTATATATTTGGGGGCTACCGACACGTGCAGTTGACGGTTAAAGCGATGAAAACGTATTTCACACTTTTGTTTTCACTTTTCTGCGCTGCAGTTAGGTTCCAGCCGATAGTGCGTTTTATCACTCGTTTTGAGGTTTTATTTTGTGGCGGAATTGTAAATTACCTTTTTATTTTCCCGAAAATTTTTCCATTGTCTGCACGATACAACGCCGTACGGTGGTTGTTTCCAAGAAGATGTGTTTATACTTACCACGTAGTTTTTTTTACCAGATTTTCAATGACGATTTTGTCGGAATCGCGAACGTAAAAACAACAATAAAAATTGTATTATAAGTTTTGTTTTGAGTAAGCTAGTCGAAAGTAACCTAAAAATGTATATACGAAGACTGCAGTGGACAACGAAATTCGGTTCCCGTCGTTTCGTACTTATGGTAATAAATCGCATTTGGAAATTTAAATTATTTTAGAAACTAGCTTATAGTCGAGAAAATATTAATTATTATTATAACGTTACGCCAAAAATCTAAATAAATAGAACAAATAAACATCTTTGTGTAAAATCAACACCCTTTAACTAAGCTTAGAATCTATAAATAAAAGCTTAATTTTTCCCAAATGAGTCGGTAACACGGTATTACATGTTTTCCTAGTTCATTGACTTAGATTTGAAAAAAAAAAATCGTTTCCTGTTCCTTTTTATTCATCACACTAAAAATGGTGAACAAACCAAGAGAAACGTTTTGTTCCACTGGAAAACGTTCTTGTTGAATGGTTTTGCTTTTTTATATCATTGTTGTGTAATACTCTGCAATGCGACGTTTTTCATTTTTTTTACTGAGCAATACGAATTAAAACAACTCAAACAGAGAATTTTTTTTCCGTAAACTAAAAAACACGAGCACTGTAATTAATTTTTTTTAACGAGCAATACGAATGAAAACAACTTAAATACAGATTTTTTTTTTCCGTAAACTTAAAAACACGAGCACTGTTATAGAGTGCACTGTTATATTTAAATACCTATTTTCCAGGCCGGATCATACAAACGAATTATTTTTAGCTATAAGTGCCCGACAAACGAGTCAAATAATTTTTGGATTCATGTCAAAATCGACGAGCTGCCAAAACTGCGAAACGACGTGTATAATGATATTCAAATGTTCTTGATACGATATTCTTTGGAATACTGGAATTTCTGTCGAAGAATGACGGGAAAAAAAAAAACTAAATGGCAGACAATTACACATTAAACTCAAAGATTTTAAAAATCACTGGAAAAATAACATTGTACAATTTATATTTTCGGGCTTTCTAGTTTTTATAGAACTGATACTCTATAAACATAAACGGTATATGTTTAAAATTTTTTTTTTTTTGTAAAATGTAATTGTTTGCGTGGTTTCAAAAATATATAGTACATTTAATAATATTGTTTAAGAGTCTTCGTAACTCATAGATTTTCTGATGCAACTAAGATTATACTTTTCAATTTTCGTTCTGAAAATGGTTCTAAACTCGTATCGTATCAAAAAACTGTATTGATTAGGCTTCTCGGGACCACTGAATCATAATTTTTGTAGCATAAACGCGTTTCAGGTCCCGAAAATACATGTTATTTTTAAAAACAATATTATGTTTTTCCATGATTGTTTTTATCTTGACAAGTTAGAACCAACACTAATGAGTTGAATTAAAAGCAAGAACTTAATCACCGTTATAATAATACGGTTTTTGTATTGAATGTATTGTCATAATTTCTATATTTCAACTGTTATTAATTTCTTTGAAAATAATAACAATCAAAATTTATCTCGTAAAAACATAATAGATATGATCATCATAAGTTCATAGAGATTATCAGAATCAAAATTGAATAAGTAGAACAGCTTTATTTGTTCACGAAACTGCTGAGACCACAATATTTGCGTCAATCCAGAGTGGCGAGGATAATAAAAAAAAAAATTGATTGATTAAAATATTTCAAAATTTCAAATTTGACGATTCTTCCAAACGTTATAACTAATCGTGAAAAAATAAACAATAAACAAAAATTAAAATTAAAAAACGGGCAGTACTGTGGAAAGACGTAAGTGTTTTTTTTGTTTTTCTGTGTTTCTTTTTTCCGGCCAGTACAGTGCCGATCTGACTTGGAGAGACGTGCAGCATTTATTGGCGAGAAACTGCGACGCTGCGGCCCTGGCCAACAACGCCGGCTGGTCCACGAACGCGGCCGGATTCGCGTTCAACCCGCAATTCGGGTTCGGACTGTTGAACGCCTACAGGTTGGTAAAAGAAGCGATTGGCTGGCGAAACGTGCCGGAAAAACGCATATGCGCCGTGGATTTCGACCTCAGGTGAGCGACCGTTTTTTTTTTGTTTTATTGTTATCGATTCGTCTTGTTTACGTTTTGAAAAAACATTTTTGGTTGAAATTGAAAAAAAAAACACAAACTCCGGCACTAATGGGTTAGTAAAAGTCACCACGTGGCCAGGCAAAGGAAAAAATCTATGAAAATTCGCATGTTTTTCGGTAGGCAAATGCAACACAGTCGATTATATTTTTACTGTTCTTCGATAAAGAAAAATTTTCGAAAAACTGTACACGAATGCAGAGTGTTTTTCTGAAAAAAAAAAAAAAAAATACATTGGATCGTAAAAAAGACATACGTCATCACTACGTTAGGATACGAGAATGTTTAGCTCTAGAAACGTACTAAAATATGTTCAAACACTGCGTGTACACTCGAAAAGTAAAAAATACGCACTCAAAAAGTTTAGCGTAGGCTGAACTTGATTATTCTTTAATTTGATGTTTGAACGTATCGTTTGAAACAAAAACAAATTGTATAACAGTAAAATGCAATATTATTCCAACAAAAATATGGTGAACAAGAGTGGACACTTCGTATTGTTACACGATGACTCGTAAATAATTAAGAAATTCTAAGAATATAAAATTAATTGAACAATATAGGCAAAAAATTACTTGTTTTTTTAAATTGTACGATAAAAAAGGTAAATCAATTGAAACCTACCGAAATACGTAAACCTAAAACATGATTTGTGTGTCAAATAAATGCATAAAATTTATTTGTTTTTTTTTAACCAATATAACGTTCCCAGTGTTTGTAACAAAAAAACAAAAGCTATGAGTCTTATATTAAGTTTCAATGCATTTCCATAAAATAAAAGCTTTAAACAAAATCTTTCAGAGTAGAAAGTTTTCAAACTTTTTCACTTTTAAAAACTTTTCTTTTTATCTGATGAACCTTATTTTGACTGTAAACTCTAGTATTATTTTTCATCACAATAGCCAAAAATTATGTAGCTAATATTTTTTTAATCCAAAAATCATGTTTTGTAAAGTAATAGAATTTTTTTATTACAAAAAAAAAAAAAAAAATTCGGTGTAAAAAAGTCTTAGATTTAATACAATTTAAATCAAATTTTAAATTTTACACATTTTTATATCTCATTTTTAATGACTTTGTTTCTACTTTTTAGTATAAAATATTCGTTTTTAAACTTATATTATTAATGCTAAATTATAGTCCATTTTCAGCAACAAAATGAAATACAAAGAGCATTTTTGCTTTAAGGCTAAAAAAAAATAAGTCACTACTTTCACGTTTCTTTTTTTGCCGATAAATTCAGTTGCGCATAGAAATCAATACAAAAATGTAAATTAGTATAAAAATGAAATACGTTGAGACCTAAGGGAAATCAGTTACGGAACATTTTGCCGTTAGCTATCATCAAATAGAGGTACCAAAATAAACGATATTTCATTCGTTACTTTTCGAATTTCTAAATTTACTAATTTATTTCGTATCCGTTGTTCGTTTATATTTTTATTCATGTGTGTATAGTAATGATACAATGACTGATTTCTAGATCGTTTATAAAATCCATAAAATTCAAAGTTTTCAAATATCAGCAAACCACACAATTCACCACAATTCATTAAAAACGTGTTTACTTAGTTGTAAATCTTTTAGATTTTGAGCATGGTAAATCATTACTTTATTAAAAATTAAAAATCTAAAAAGGCAATTATATATATTATGTTATGTGTATGTAGCCAATTGAACAGTAAACTGTTGTTGAACATTTTTTGAACCTTTCTCCAGTGTTTGAATCGAGGGAGGGTACGCGGGGGTGGAGTCTTTCTTCTTTTTCCTAATTTATTTTGGCGTAACCCTTCAAATTTGGTATCCTAGTCAATACAAAATACAATTTTTTATATAAATCGGGTCCTCCAACTAATTTTTTTCCAAGTCAAACACTGCCTTTCTCTAACTTAAACAAGGCTGGACATTTATAATAAGTTAAAAAATTAAGTTAAGTAACTCGTTAACTCGTAACTTTATTGTTATTCTTTTAAAGTTTGACATGTTAGTTTTAAGTTAATACATAATAACAAAACATTTTTTTTAAAACTCAAAAAAAAAAAACAAAGTATTACTAAGAAGAAAATTTTAAAAGAAAATACGAAAAAAAATTTTTGAAGCGGAGGAAATGTCGTACTAACTACCAAACCATGTGAATTAAAAGTGTAAAATATTATCATCTTTATTTAATGTTTAGTTATTTTTTTGATTTTTGAACTTTAATTTAATAAATTTCAATAATTAAAAAATGTATTTTTAACTCAAATTTTTCGTTTTTTAACTAACCGAACCTGACGATTTAAGAAAAGTTGTTAACTTTCTCAGCCTCGACCTTAAATCGTCGCGATCGATTAATATTTTATTGTAAATTTGTGTCCGGATAACGTCGACTTTTCAGCAAGGTATGTAAACGTTTCGGCCGTGTCTCCAAGTTCGAGGCCTCCGTGATCGCGAACGGCTGTGAGGGACGCGTTCAGCATCTGGAGCACGTACAGCTGAGCATGACCGTGCGGTATCCGATTCGGGGCTTGCTCGAAGTGGACCTCGTTTCTCCCGAACGTAAGCGCACGGTGTACTTATCGCGTTTTGCACAGTGTTGGATTGCAAACAAAAAAAAAAAAAGAAAAGATTAACTCACTCCTCGAATTGATCCGGATACGGATTACAAAATTAATTTCCGTCCATAAAAAGCTAAACACAATTTTAGATATCACGACCGGGACGACCGATCGGCCAAAATAATAGTTGCAGTTAGTAGATTTTTTTAAAATTGAGGCTAAATCGGATATCGTTATACAGTTCATGATACCAAAAAAAAAGTGGTGACAAAAGACCCGATCTATGTTATGGTTCATTAATTTACTCACTAAGAACGGTAGAATTGATTAAAATTGATTTTTGTCTAAAAAATGCTAAACACAATTTTAGACATCACTACTGAGACTAACGATCGGATAGAACATTTTTCTTTATCTATTATGTTGTAGCGGCTTCGACTTATTAAAATATTTGAATATAGGAAGTCCAAATAATATTATTTGTTATTTATTTATTCGAGATCATAATATAATTGTTTAGTAAACTTGTCACAGATAACCAACATAAACATTAGTAAAACATATTTGTTTAGGTGAATTAGCCGTTTAAAACTATCTAGGATAATGCCCAGCAATGGTTTTGCAAGAGTGCAAAGGGTCGTACGAACGGATTTAGTGATTTATTGATGTTTATAATATTGGCATACTCGGGTGATTTAAGCTTCGTTCCAAAAAAAACCTACATCTTTATTTTTTTCTTTTTTTTTTTTTTAGTAAAAATGCTATTTTTTTCATTATTTATTACTATACGTTCTTAGACGGTTTTCATGTATTATTCATACATATAGTGAGTTATGTTAAAAACGAAAAAAAAAGAATTACTTGTACTCCAATTGTAGTCTTACAGAACATATAAGTTGTAGAACAGCAAAATTAAAAGTAACTCCAAATTAATAAAAAAAAAAAAAATAAAATAAAAAACGCTAATCGCGTTAAACAACATCAACCGAAAAGCTAAAAAGAAGATAATTATTATTATTTATAGAAATTCGTAAGAGCAATAAGTAATGCAATGATTGTTTGCTTGAATCAAATGTATTAAACAAATAATGAAATATATTATACTATCATTATATTAAGATATAAACCATAAATTGAATGTTAGAAAAGATATTGCAGCGGACGGATACAACGAAAGAACTTTAATAAAATAATATATTATATTTATTTATATTTGTAGTAAAAACTCAAATATTTTTACTTAAACTTCCAGAGGGGGCCTTAGAATATGATCTTGTCCCTGACTGCAGCAATATTTTTTTTAACATTCATCTATATCTTCTATAAACCAAATTAACCAAAGCCATTGTCAACCCGTGAAAACAGTGGCGTTTAACGATTTTGTCTTGGGAAGGAATGAGTTGGATTTTTAAAAATTTACATGATTTTTTTTTGTTGATTTAGTAAATCAAAGAATGCTATATTATAAAGTATTCTCGTACATCATTCTTGGCTAATTTTCAAGTCTATAAACGTATACGTGAAGACAAATTATTCAAATCTTATTAACTGTGTACAAAAAATACATTTTTATGATTGAGACTTAAAACTGAAAATTAATGTTTCTATCAAATAAACAAGGCCACAAATTCACGAGATTTTAAAAACAGCTTAGTGATAATGATTTGCCTTTCAAAAATGCCGTTGAAATATAGTTTAAATTTGTGAAACCTCATCTTTTTTTTTATTATAATTCTAGTAACACGTCAAAACGCAGAATTAAAAGGAGTTAAAAAAAAAAAGAGAAAGAAAAACGATTTTTATAGGAGTTATTGTAAAATACGATAAATATCACAAACTTTTCTATTTTTTTGAAAACATTTTTGATTATTATTGGTCATAACTTTAAAACAAATTTCAAAAAAATTCTCAAATAAAGTATCATATTATTCTATATGATTAAATGCCAATCTTTTAGTATCACTTAAATAACTTTACATTAAATATTATAAGAAAAAAAAATGGCATCTTTGTAAAATTGATACATATTATTCAAAACATGCTCGAAATGTGTAAAAATTCCCGGGAAAGGGTACACCCCCCTAATGTCTCCCCGTTTGACCGCCATTACGTGTAGACGTGTTTTCTAAGATTTTATTTTATTTATTTATTTATTTTTTTACTATAATGCCGGCACTGTAGACACCACATGTAAAATGCTAGAACCGAGGCCGTTGGACAAGTCGAACAAAGGATTTGTCGAGTGGAAACTCAAGTCGTTGCAGTTTTGGGGAGAAAATCTGCTCGGACAGTGGACAGTTTTCATCGGCGACCAGGTGAAACCGCACGGGCCTCAAAGAGATTCCATCACGATTAGAATAACGGTTTTGCTATTTTGTTTTTCTGCGTTCGTTGAGAAACGTAATAATATTTCTTTTGCGACACCACAATTGGTAAATTAATTAAACGGGACCTAGAGTGAGTGCGGCCGTTAGAATCCAGAACGCAGTGAGTGTTTTTTTTTTTTTTTTTGTAAAATCGTTCGAGAGAACCAATATTTTAATGCGGGTTCGGGCCACCAAATATAAGAAAATGTGCTGTGTTCAAAAATTATAAACGGAGACCAAAGAGCGGATACAAAACTTATATCCAGGAAGATAGACTTAAATCATAAATTTGCTGAGTATTTATCCAAATAAATATAAAATAAATAACTTCATATTTTATGGTAAGTACTAAAAAGTGAACATTGTTGTGTAAGAGCGTGGTGGTTTACCACTGTGTTCTGGTTTCTAACAGCCAAATGGAGGCTAGAGTCGGGCCCTTGACCGATTATAGAAACGACGTTCTTTTACATTATAAATCCGGTTAATGGACTCGGGATAGTGTCCCCGATAATGTTTTCGTAATATTTTTTAAGTGCTTCAAACAGTTTTTATAATATCTATTTAATTACTCTGCAGCACATTGGCAACGTCGCACAGTTTTCAATGAATTTTATTAAATGTTATGATTATTTTCTACTGTGCCCTTTAGTGGAACCGATCAATTTTATGTAAACTCTTGACTAGTCTAATATTTTAGACATTATATAATATTTTAGTGTTTTTCCTCGACGGGATGGTTATTTGTGGAGGCAGTAGGACTATTGCATCTGTTATTTTGTAGTTTGTTCGATAGCGAGTGGGTAGCTAATTACTCAGATTGCGTTTATTCATTTTTGAGTTAGATAATGATTGTAGTTTCAATGTCGAATATACAAATTTAAAGAACTTTTAAATAACACCATAGTTGTAATTTGTCTTTTATTTTAATGTATAATGACGTTTTTTGTTTTCCAAAATACAGTTTAGATATATAGCATCCAAAACGTATTCGTTTTAAAATTATTTGAGCAGAATATTCAATAATATAGTCATGTAGATAAGCATTATTTTTGTCGTGCTCTTTTGTAAGAGATTAGAAGAATACACATAATTACAGCTACAGTTTATTTCGAAAGTATACAGCTATTTTTCGTAACTCAATCGATTAAACGTTACTGAATTTATTCGACATGAACGAAAAATTCAGTAAAAGTGTATAGAGTACCAAACAAATTGTGTAAAAAAATAAATTTAAAATTACATAGAATTTAGAGTTATTGCTCGTTACTATATTATAATAGTAACCTACCACGCAAATGATATTAATTTTTTGACTAATAGCTTAAAATTATTTTTTAAACACATAGAACAATCTGGCCGTACATTTCAAAACTGATTAAAATAAATGATGAAAATGTAAATAAATTCATATCTGACCAATTTTTACCGTAATATTTTCTTTTCAGACGTCTGATTTATACGCCGGTCTAACTGGATCAGTGGAGGAACTCAAATTAATTTTGCACGGGACTGAAAAACATCCGTATAATTTTTAAATATAAGGTTTTTAATTTTTAAAAAAAGTTATTTTTTTTAATTTGTTTCACTGATATTATATGTGAAAACATTTTAAATGTTTCTTACGGAGATGGAAATATTATATACGTATATATTGTGTAAAAATCAATAATACACCTATAATTATTATTCTCGGATCATTAATAATACGAATTCGCTTGTTGTTGTTATTTTTTTCGAAATTCTATTTATCCTCCAAACTGTTTATTTGATTAAAAATTATCTTTTTTAACAACAGTTTTGAAACCGTTCCGTTTGCGGGCGTCGATCCAAATTTTAACCGAATAATTTATTGCTCGGAAGTCAAAACGTTATGTTGAACATTAAGATTTTGATTTATGCGTTCTGAAGGGACTGTTTTATATTTGTATTTTTTTTTTCCAACTGTTTAGAAATTATTCGTATTTCAAAATTCTCTTTCAGTAAAGATATATTGAAAATTTTTTACGTTTTCGTTTCATACACTTTGAGAACTCGAAATAACGAGTAGGTACGACTACTTTAAATACGAGTATATCCAACATATTATACGTTTATATTATACGTTTATATAATATGTATTAATATTGTTCCTTCGTTTGTACGACAACATAAGCCGTGTTTGTTTGTTTTTTTTTTTTATCCTACTCGTTATTTCTGTAATCATGACGTACCTCCGAGAAAGGAAACGCAAAGTTATAAATCCATTAATTGAATTCCGTCGACTCGAACCGACTTTGTTAATTTAACGCAATTTTTTTTTTTTTTTTTTTTTAATTAATAATTTTATTTCATACACATAGTATACTTTTTTTTTCTTCATTTTAATCAGAGAACACTTTAAATTTAAATGCCTGTATACCGGAACACAAAACTGCGTAACGACGCAAAAAACGGACGGCGTAAATAGGTACCTACCGGGAAATATAATTTTATGAATACGAAATTACCGGCAGTCGGCCCGTCGATTTTTTATTTTATTTTATCTTTTTTTTTTTTTACTTAAACTCACGGTCGTGCACAATAATATTATATTGCGCGATAACTATATTTCTTTGTACCCCCGCGGGAGTCGGATAAAATCGTCACTGTCACGAATCAGCTAATGGACATCGCGTGGTAGTTTCTACTGCAATTTATTATAAATACAGGATGGTTGTTTCACAAACGTTTGAAAATTATACAAGGAAAAACGTTGATGTAGACGATTGTAGAAAATCTCAATAATCGTCAAAAGTCTAAACATTCAACGCACTATACCGAGAGCATTTCATTAGTACATAAATCATATTTATTTTGATGGATCATCGTCGTTTGAAATCTAAAACAATAAAAATACAGTTAGAGAACATACGTATAAACGAGTATAGTTAACTATTTATTTGTTTTGACCAAATGTTTTTCCGTGTCATTATAAACAAGCATCAATACACTGCGTCGAATTATTTAATTTGGAGAGAATCCTGGTAAAGTACATTTTTTGTTTTAATTCTTTACAAATAATAGATAATATAAATTTAAAAAAACGTTATTTTTCTCGTCCATGATATCGCTGAAATTGTTGCTACATCACAGAATCGTTGTTCTAATTTTTTTTCTTATTTTTTTTAATCGGTTTTATTTTGTCTAGTGCAGACGTGTATCGGAATTGCCTATACAAAGCGCCGTTATAAAACATAATTTATCTCGTAATTAGTTTAACCTACCTCGAGGACGTGTATTTTAATTCAGTAGTCGCATGGCCTGCAATTTAAATCCAAATTTCCTTTTTTATTCTGTTTTTACCTGGTTTTGAATTGAATGGGAAAAATAAATTTAAAATAACACATTGAACACACACTATATAAAAAAGAAAAAAAAAACTTTAAATAAAGTACCATCCCGGATCAATTATCTATCTTTTAAGGTATCATACATTAAAATTGGAGCAGTTTTTCTACTAGAAAACTTGTCCACTGGAAAAAAAAAATCATTGTAAAAACAATACATTCTTTGCTGACGCTCAGAATCTAAAAAACAAAATATTGCTTGAATACAATTTATACATTTTTACATCAACACGTTTTAGTATAACCATTATCGTAGACAAGAGAATTATGCAAACTCATTTTGATCCTCAAAAGTTATTTTCTAGTAATCATATACTGATATCAAGGATAGTATTTTTTATACATAGCGTTATACTAAGATATTCTGTTTTCTTTTCAATCGTAAAATTTTTAATACTAATGAAAACTAATTTTGATGTTTCATATACCTAAAAATTTTACTCGACATAAATTTTTATTACAAATGAAAAACTGTGCGTGTCAATATAGTTTGATCACTTAAAAAAGTTTAAATTGTATTCTTGATACAATAAGTAGAGATTATCTTACAAAAATCGGAATAGTATTATACGACATATCATAGTTTACTATCGACGGTACACCGTTCACTTAGAAAAATGTGCATGTATGCACATAAGTTTAACAGATATTTACGTACTCAATACTTATTACAACATTTAGTAAAAATATTAAGGGTACCTAATAAAAAATCAGGTTTTGCTTATTTGTTCGTAATGAACTATTGTCGCAATGACGGTTATTTACATCGTGTAAGACGAATGAAGTGTTCACCAACCCCATTCTAAGCAAACGGCGGTAAATTTTTTGAAAAAATAAAATAAAGGTTTGGAAACAAATTGGTAAGATATCTATAATAGTGATTTAAAATTGAAAATGCATAGAAAAAAATGAACATAATCGTAATCGGTTAATACAAAATCTAAAAATTTGAAAATTTTGTTAAAGAAAAAAAAAAAAAGTTTTAAGAATATGCACTGCCAAACGTTTAAGCTTGAACCCTGTATGATAGACGGTGGCGTCGGCTGCAAGTCGAACGTCATTGAATGTGTGCAAATACCATTTGTATCGGTGTAAAATTCAGAAACGCTCGCTCAATCGAACGAAATTGATTTCATTAAAATAAACACGATATATATTATGTCCACCGGCTGTTTATAATCGGATTATTTACGACGAGTCGGTTCAACGTGTAATTGAGTTCGAAACGGAAATGACAAACAAAACGTATCGAAAACGTTTTTACCTATTTATATTTCAGTTATCCTCCCGCAGCTGTCTAACGCGAGGCGATGGATTTAATAATGTCATTAAACGCGATTTTTTTTTTTAAATCTACGTTTTTTTATCATACACCCGCGTTTCTGTTTCAAACGATTAAATTTTCGGATTTGTATGAGGTATTTTAGGACACAGCTAAAACAGTTTAGGCTTTGAATTTTAAATTTAGGACTTATACCCGCGTACAAAATATAAGTAATCTTTGTTGATGTTCGTTCTTGTTGTTTTTCGAATTAAATTACATGAGAGTCGAGCTGTCGTGGTCAAAAACAAGCATAGTTATGATTAACAAACATTTACCAAACAAACAAATGAATTTAAAAGTATGGTTTCTGTTTTAGTTCGTTTAATTTTATTGTTAAATCTGTTTTAATTCGTTTAATATTTAGAAGATCTTGAATCAAATTTAACACAGTGAATTACGAAATGGTAATAAATGTAAATATAGCGTATGTTGTTTAAAAAGGCGAAAATATTAAAATATCGGAGTGGAACATTGAATAGTGAATTTGACAAGTCATAAAATTTAGTTTTTAAACCTTTTTTCTAAAGTGGTTAAGATACATTTAATTCCACAAAACTTAATAACTTGTACTGAATTCTAAAATAAAAGACTTCCAAATAACATATCACATGTATAAAACATTTTAAGCATAGCGTAACTTACAAGGATTTGTAACAAATTTGTTTAATCAAATTAAAAATAAATCACGTTGACTCGGGCAGATGCGCGGAAATGCTCGATTCTCGTTGTTTACATTAACTCAATGCAAACAGATAAAAACTAACAGATGTTTTGAGATATTGATGTATCATAGTTTCGTTTGTAGTTTTCAATAATAGAAGACTTTGTGTCTATCAATAATTATAATTTTCGTAAACAAATTAAACGTACGGTTATTTTATTATTTCACATTAATCAAGTTTACATAACTATTTTGTTTGTGGTGAACAACAGTTTCTTGCAATCAAATAATAATATTTTGTTTCAATTTTACAAAAAATTCGCATTAAAAAAAAAAAAAAAATTAGTACTCGTATTTTCGTCATAATATTTATGTCACTGTTTATTTAAGAAGACCTAGAATTTGAGTTAGTGAATTATTATAGTTATATAAATTACATCGGGAATAGTATAATAGCTTTAACGTTGATATAATTTGATACATTTTTCTCTATATATTTTTATTCTCCCCAAAATTTCACTTAAAATAAAAAGTTCATTAAAAAGTATGTTTTATTATACTACAAATAGTTAAATTTATTTTGAAACAACCGATATAGTTAGTTTAAATAAAGAATTTAACGCACAGTATGTTCAATAACGTGAAATTATTCTTACGTGATGTTCAAAAATATTTTTAAACTCTTTTGTCTTGTTCATATCGCGTCTATTGTATTCCAAAAAATCGTAAAATATTTTGATCCACGATTAGTCAAATACGTCGTCAAACGCGCTGTTCATATTGTTGGCTGTTGTCGCAGTTTTTTGTTTTGTATTTTTCTAACAAACATAATATTATAAACTAAATTATTCAAAGTTTTTGTACTCATCTCGTTTTAATTTTTAATTCTATGTATACTTGACACGATTTCGCGTTTAGTATTATACTTTTTTTCGAACAGTGACTTAAACAAATAGTGACCTTTCCAAACAATTTTCGATGTGTCATCCAGTTGGTGGTGTACTCGTATTATTTTAATATAAATAATATTGCCATGCCGACTGATCTAAAAAAAGCCGTCACCTTCTCCATCGAACTAAAAAACTATGCTGACCCCATGAAAAATTCGTCGACAGAGGTAAAAAAAATATCTGAAATAAAACAAAATACGCAGTAGCTATAATTACACTAACCGATCGATTTTTTTTTTTTACAATTCAATACTGGAACGCACAAATATTTTTCATCGTGTTTTCGTGCCGTCTTGTTTGTTCTCTTTGTTCGGAAAAAAAAACCCATTCTACAATATAATTTTTTATATATTATTATATTCAAACTAAATGAAATGTTCACGGATGCGTTTAAATAATGGTCGTAAAAGTAGAAAAAACCAAAAACTCCCGAGCCGAATATGAAACTTGCACGACTTTTTAAGAGCTCTCTCAGAATTGTATGTTTTCTACAAGCATCTGCTTATACATTTAATAAAAACATAAAACTACGCCACCTTGCAAATCGATGACCCACCCGAAGTTGTCACCTCCTCCAAAGTGAAATAATTTTTTTTATTTCATTTTCGACGTCGAATATCGTCCTAGGTACGAAAACGAAAACGAAGATGAACGCGAACAAACGGTACCGAAGTGACGTGCTTTTTACACGCAGAAGCGCTTATAACAATATATTATATTAATCATAATTTTGCGCTCAATCAATATTTTTTTTTACAGCCGGACCCGCGATGGCAATTATTATTAATTATCAATTGGGTTCCGGCAAAATGCCACGAACAGATTTACGGGGAATTAACGAGACCTGTGCATGAAAGAAACTCTTGATCGATTGTTATTAGAATACTATAGCTGCACTATATATTCCTCCGGAAATATTTCGTTATTTTAAATGTAATAGTAAAAAATAAAATGGCAAATATCGTAGGAAAAAAGTGTTTTTAATTCCAAAAACCACTTTTTTTTAGTTCTGCTGAGTAAAGATATTATCTCCAAAGTCGGCCATCCTCAGATTTTTACATAACTACATATTATTGTATTGTTTTTACATTGATATTTTTTGTTTTTGCATTAAAACTTTTGGTTAGTAGAATAACTCAGTTGATCCTATCTTCAAATATGATTGATAGGCAAAAATCAATTAGTTATTATTTTCGGCACGCCAAGCGAATATCGCAAAAAAATGCGTTCCATTAAAAATTTTTTATTTTTTTTTTGCTACAAGATTTTTGTCGAATTTTTGTTTTTTATTTAGTCGATTAAAAAGATTAGGCAAGTACGTTATTTTCAGAGCGACACGTTCGGAATAAACATTATTGAACGATGTGTGCCGCTGATAGTGTGCCATACGACGGTCGGAATTTTATAGTTATGAGGGTGTGTATTAGAAAAGAAAGCTCTGAACAGAAAATCATACGGGATCGATCAAAAACGGTATGGAGATTTTATCGGATTTATCGATATCGGAAACACGTTGAAAACCGAGGTTTTTTCAATAGAAATCAATTTTAGAAACCATTTGTTTCGGAATGTATAAATATTGTTTCTATTTGGAATGAGTTTGAGATTTGAGACTTTCGGAATCGATAACGGTCAAAATCGGAAAGTTAAAAAATCAGGAACGTTTCAAACCTGAAATCAACTACTAATAGTTTTACCAGTTACCCGCGCCTTTACGTCTCGTTACGCCTCTGTCTTTAATTTGAATGTAAAATTTAGAGAGCTTTCTAATTTCATTTTACTCTGACAGAGCACGCTGTTTTATATAAAATATATATATGTAAAGTTTTACAGTTAACAAAAAAAAAATAATAACACAAAGTTCGTAAGATCGGTCGAATAAGAAATAAAATCTGTCTCTACTATTTTTCGCATAATATTTTCACCTTTTTTGGAACATTAACTTAGTTGGTCGTGTGACAAACAAATTAAATAAAAAATGCTCAACAATGGTAAATACATTTTGTAGATGGAACCTTTAAAATATACTACTAAAGGACAACTTTAAATATGACATGACGCCTTTTTTCATGATTTGAATTTGTAATGCGTAATGTTTTCAAAAAATACTTAAGCGCCTACGTAAAGAAAAATTGACCTCTTTTGGTGGGGTATTACAGAGTTGAACGTTAAGCACTTCTGTCACGTCAAAAAAAAAAAAAGATAAAAATAAAATAAAAAGAGATTAAGGACGTTTTTGTTTGTGCCGCTTTCAAGTCGGTTCTTGATAACTGTATTATATAGGCTCTAAGCGTAAAATAAAATGACTAGCTATAATAATGTACAGTGCCGTTTTTAATAATTCATAATCTTACGTAAATTCATCAAGCGATGATGTTACCTTACTAAGTGATAATTACTGTAATTATAATGACTGTTGGCAAACATTTGCCAACAGTTCACAGTGTCGTACGCTTTTTGTCAAAAACACGTTTGCGGTAGTTCCTAACGTTTTTTCCTTAATTTTCGCTTAGTTATAACTTTTTCAATTTTTCACGCATAAATCTATGAACCCCTCAAAGTAGACCGTGCGACGGAGTAGAGCTATATCAGAATTCGGGACTTTGTGTACAGGTCGGAGCATTATTGAAGAGGCTATCGTGGGTTCATAGTGGTAATAAAATAAAAAATACACATCATGTCTATTAGTGACGTTTAAACTTGTGTTGCTATTGTTGTCGTGTGAGCATTTCGCTTACATGCTAAAAGAATTACTTTTTTTGTACGAAAAAAAAAAAAATAATAATAAAAATGTTACTAAAAAGGACAAAAGAAAGAACGGAACGCGTTTCCTATGTTGTATTGTGGTGATGCCAAAAAATGGATGCACTGTGGCGCGGTTGTGTCGTAATTCGTGTCACCCAATGCACTACAAAATTCGGTATTGTCACTTTGGGACAGAATACGATAACTGTAGAATCATTTTAAATCGTTATTTTCTTCCGTAGTGATTTTTGTTGACAAATCAAAAAAACATTTTAATCATCCGAAAATAGAAATTGCGAGAGCGAATTGCTCATAGCGTCAACAGTGACGGGTTAGAAGTCAAACAACCGGTACATTCCTCGCTACACTCAGAATCTAAAAGAAAAAAACGACGAATGGACCGTTTGTATAGGTTCTTGCGTCTTGTATGTTATGGACACAACTGCTTTTATATGTTATGCATTCGATAACAATAATATCGTTACGTTTACTGCGGTCTGGAATATTATAAAATTACCAATCATTAAAGTGCCGTGGCCTTTTTTTTTGGTCCGGAAATTATATGCAACGTCGAACCGTGTATTATTCGTTCGATTCGTGATGCTTTTCGCGGATGAGTGTGCGGTAAAACGTATTTTCACTTCGGCCAATCCTATTACATATTATTACAAATCCTATTATAGGCGTATATATTATAGTACGAATAATTCTGCGGTCGAATTTTCCGTTTTCGATTTTCGGGGCTCATAATACCGGCGAATACCTACACCGCACGGCACGTGTGTAATCGCGGTTACTTTTTCGGTGCGGACGATCCGTAAAAGTCGAAACGAGGGATTTGCAGTGTGTTCACTCGCGCAATCTCGTTTTGAAATTTTTTTTGTCCAAAATCGTCCCGATTTTTCCACCCGAGTACGGCTCACGTCCGTGATACGTCGTCACATCCACTCGGTGAAAAACTCTGTCCAGACTTACCTAACCGAAAACTCTACAAGTAAGAGCCGTTTAAAGTTTTTAAAAAGTGTGGAGCAGACTGGAGTTGTCTTAGCTTACAATGTATTAATCAGTAAGTAATTACCTGGTGATTGCGTTGAAAATGATTCGCAAACTAAAATAATAGTACATAATTTTTAGAAACTTTAAACCTCTCTAACTTGTAGAGTTTCCTATAGAAAATTGTTTTTCGTTCACAAAAATTCATTAAAAAATTATTCGTATACAACACACACACACACAAAATGTATAGGGTGCTACTCGAGTTTTAAAAGTCATTATGAAAAACTCAACGTCGATATGTACATAAAAAAATTTGTATTTGTAATTATATAGGAACACCCTTTAGATTAAACAATCGGATTCAATTAAAAAATATGAAAAATATCATCATTCAACATTATAATCAATTTGGTATTGGATTAACCGTTTTTTCTTTTGACATTATAGCCTTGTCGTTCAATATGTAGTCACAAAGGACCAAACCAGATCGGATCAGACTGATTTGTAGAACTGATATTTTGTTCATGATGATATTTACACGGTGTCTATCAATACTATGGTACTCACTTACGATTGAATTATATAGGTATTACACAAACCAGATGTGACATTAATGAACTGGCAGTCGACAGCGGTTTAATCGGAGGGGAACGATCCCGCGACTCGGTCGCTCTTGACCGAATTCGCACCAAAATATTATTCATAATTTTGTTTGTCCTATAATAATTGTTAAATAACGGTGACAATAGGACCCGGGACGTGTACACAAATTCACATTGATGACTTCTACAATTATTTTTTTGAACTTAAGCCACGTATTTCCAATTTCCATACTATTTATATGAAGTTTTATAACGTCAACAAATTTCACCATTTGAATGTCCAGTTCGTGAAAATATCGATTTGGACGCATATCACGGGTAATAATATTTTATTATATTATAATATTGTACACGCGTTATATTATAAGCTTCTTTCTACATTCGTGAGATTCTCATTTTTCCGTATAATCTTACGAGTTCAAACGTATTTTCGCGCGTACAATGCACGAGACCGAGACCGATATTCGATTACACGCGGGCGCCGTGCGTTCGTCTCAAGCAAGTTTGACGTCGTGTGTGATTTGGCCGCGCGAAATTTAATTAACAACGACAGCGGAACCTTGTAGCTATACGTTATTAGTGTGCACTTTAAATATAGTGAATAGTAATAAAACAAACATTTTTGTTGTGAGACTTTGCTTTGTTGATGATTTTTAAAAAAAAAAAATTTTTTTTTTAGAGTTATTTGGAATTGTTTTAATCGAAATAAGAGTTGATGACGATTTTTGGTGGATCGATTGAGTTTCAAGTATGGTTGGCAGAAATATATGAAAAAAGAAAACACAATTTCTGACGGTAGACTTTTTCCGACAGTCGCGCGATCAAGTCTAAACTAATTTGATTGATCGATTGAAAAGATCATTTAAATCATTTTAAATAAATTAAAACAAAAATCATGTGTAACGTATATATAATATATATTGTAATCAAATTTAATACGATTTAAAAATATTTAATAGTTAATTGAAAACTCAAAAATAAGTCAGTTTAATTAAAGTTAACTATACCTATTCGTAGTTTTACTTTTAACTTTTTACACTCGTTAATGTCCTCCTTGTTTTTTTTTAGAGTATAGATTTTAGGAGATTATAGAATAGACGAGTTCGAAGCGACTGTCTGCAATTTATACTGATGGCATCTTTAGAAACTTTAATTCTGTTAAGCCCCAAACTTGAATGTTATCATTCGGCCAACTATAGAGAGACCCGTTATTCGTTAACGTCCCTTAAAGTTTTAAACCGATGTCATGATTCGATAAACAATTATTTTATTTTCAACTGGAACACAACTAAAGCCTTGTTTATAATAAACGTGTTACATGAAAACAAAAGTAGCAATTATAATAAAAATATAAAATTCGAACACAATTCAAAAACATTAACGTTTTTAAGATCAATAGACCTATAATGTAATATTAAAAATAATTTTTTATTTTTCTAAAGTATCATAGTTTGTACAAACTCAATGAAAATATGTAACTCGTAATATTATTAACGTTTTCTAGTAAAATAAACACTAATTTGCTTTTGTTTTACTTTTGATTCTACAATGATAAAATTTTTTTTTTTATATTACCTGAACTAAGTGATCTCTTTATTTTATAAAATACTATACTTGACGTTTTTAGCGTGATACCAAGTGCCTATTTTAGGCGTTGGCCGTTTTCGGGCCTTTTTCAGAGCCTTGCTCGAAATTTCGACTTTCATTATTTTGGGACTTTCGGCGCGCAAAGAAGCTCCGTAGGAACACGAAAATTGTTTTAGGGTTTGATTTTTGGTTTTAAACATTGAGGGTGCTTCCGTTTCCCCCAGCATACCCTACGTAAAAAGCCCGTAACTCGGTTATTGCGAAACAACAAAAACTCTGGGCAAACTCTTAGCACAAAGCAGCATAAATACTGCGCAAGAAAATGCTCCAGATTTAATAAAAAAACACTTTGATGAATCTTGACAATCAATCGCATTGACGTATAAACGCTGCGAATGCAATTACATTAATTGCCGTTTCGTCTCGATAAATAATTTCTGTCGCGACTTTTTCCCGATTTTAACGTAAACAATAACGCGAAAATAATACGTTTTTCCGGCGCATTACCATGGCTACCCCTCATCGCCACGGGTGTTAGGTAGAATAATATAATGTTATAATGTTTTCGGCACAAAGTAATTACTGTACAGGTAAGTGAATCGATTAGAGGTAAACGACGAGCGAATATAAATTATTAAACGTACTTTTTAATTTTTTTTTAATTGCTAAACGATCCGTCAAGTCGTAAAGCCCGTTTTGTTGTTGTTGCGAGAGTGAGTTTTGTCTCATAAAGTTTATCAAACGGAGATACGCGTCTGATCTTAACGATACCGTTGTTGAAAATAAATATATTTTTATTTTTTGTTAAAAAAAATGGTTAACTCTATGTGATCGGTATAAAATCAAATTATTTATTATGTTAAATTGATATGAATTTAACATAAATCGGTGGTCATTACACGGATACGCATATCCAATCAGTTTTACAAATTTTTTCATTGTTGATAATATGTTAAATTTGTCCACGCTTATAAATATTACACTGACGATGTGTGTGTTGATTAATGACACGTTTGTGATCGAATTATTTACGATAATTATGTTACGGTCAGTAAATACTATAAACTGTAAGATACATTCAGTGGCGTCATTTGAGGCATTTTAGTGGAGTAAGAAATACGTATAGTTACGAAAAATGAATTCCTTTTTATTTACAAAAATCATACTTACTCTTCTTTAAGGGCCAATAGATTTTCAAAACGATGATTTAAATCATATTATCATATTTATAAAATAAGCGAGAATTCAAATTATGATCAACAACTAAGTAATGTTAATATATGTGATAAGGTAAAAATTAAAATTTTCATAAATAAAAATCATAAAGTTTTGTTTATAAACACATTAAAATCCGATTAAAATGTAAAATTAAATGTAAACCACAAAATTTTCTTTAGGCTTTCGGTAAAACAATTTATAAAATATTATATGAATTATACATAGATTCTCTGAACCATTATTAGATTTGTATTTGTTTATCGATAACCGTAAACTACGTTAAGTTCAACTTAAACTTTTAAAATTCGTAAATGGTAAAAAATACGCTTGGTTAACTACGATCATTCGTATTTAAAAATTTAATTTTCTACAAAATATTTTCGTTAAAAACGTAGCGTTATTTAACAGCGTAAAAAATAATAAATCTGTTATTGTTTTCAATTGGGTGGCAAAAGTTCGTTTTGGCATACATGTTTAACATTATTGAGCAAAATTCGCTGTATCTTTTTCTAGTCCCTATCTCCGTTTGTATCCACGCAACTTCACGAATAATATTATGACGTTTTTCGTTACATTTTAGGTAATTTTTGGCTATAGTTTTGATTTTGCACAAATCGCTACAATATTTAAAAACGCGCATTTCGAAAAATCCGTCAGATTGCGTTTATTTCGTGATAATTAATCGTTACACGGTTTCGAGTTGTTATACAGTTTTAAAAAAGTTTTAGTTTTTACACAAATATCCGCCTCGTTAATTTGAAAACATTTTATTTCGTATACAGGTACCGTACTGTATTTACCTTAAGCCCAAGTCTCGCAAAAATCGTTTTCCTAATGAGCTTTTTTTAGCTTTTGTTTTGAATACGATACTAAAAATTTATCTCTAACCAGATAAAAAACGTCCGTGGGTATACTGATAATTTATTACAGATTATTAATCCGACAACAGCAGATTCCAGTGTAAAATTAAGTCGCGGAATATTGCTCTGCGACAGCTTATTAACACTATAAAAACGGTTAGCCCTTAACACACAACTGTACACCTACGTATAGCATATGCTGTAACGTTGTTTTTGTTACGACTAATAGTCATAGTGTTTGTAAAATTTCATTAGACGCCTGTGAAAAATAAAAACAAAAGATAATTATTTGAGCAGCCACACGTCGTAAACAAAACTTTGATGTGGGTTAACTTTTGAGAAACATAAATCAACTGTTTGTCGATTCAGTGGCGTATCTACCAAAGGGAACTGGTGTTCCTCCCAAAATTTCAGATAAATACAGTTTTGGGTTCTGAGCGCAGCGAATATGAACACACAAACATGTAATGTTTTTACAATGATGTTTTTTCTTTTTGTTTTTCTGTGAACAACTGGGTATAAGGAATGCTCCGATTTTCACAGCCAGTACCTCTAATGAAAGGTCTCTGAGTGTAGTTTTGAAATATTCTGGCGGTCAGTAGCCGTTTTTAAAAATTGTTTAAAACATTAAATTATTGTTATTCGTCGGAATTTCTTTGCTAAGTTTTTTCGAAATATGTCTGAAATTATATTTTAATGTTTTTAATTTCAAATACCAATAAAACACGTTCAAAGGTTGTTATAAGTATTCGCTGAAAATCTGCAGCATCTATACGATTAAATTCACCCTGTCTGATATTTGCACCTCGCCGCGGTCTGCACTTGCTACTGCTAGATGGACGGTGTGTGTTTGTAAGTAAAATAATAACAATAATATTATAATATTGTATTTTATTTTTCGAATTGATAAATTACTCCACTTCAGCGGCGTGTCAGCGTTACTAGACATGTATTGTACAAAGCGCGTTTATGTTATTATACGTTTGAAAAAAACTCTTCGGTTTTTATATTAATCAATTCCTTTGAAATATAATGAATTGAAATTGTTTTTTTTCCCAACTAATTTTTGTTTTACCGACCGGAGATACGGCACGAGAACAAAACTTCGCGCTTCTCATCGAGATATAATGTCCATACAAAAGCGTGAAATAATTAAAATCTACACTCTGTATGGAATTATATTTTTATAATACAATCTGGTTTTCTCATTTCGAAAACGCGAAATCAATCATTTAAAATTAAAACAAAACGTTTGCATCATAAAGAGCGCTTACACGTTTAGAGAATCATGAATTAACCTAGTTATTATTAAACGATCGTACAAATATAAAGCACAGTAGATGTACAAAAAATACGTAAAAAATTTATGGTATACGATAATTTGAACAGAAACGCTATACCTATACACTGCTAGAAACATATCATGTACGTTTGTGTGGTACTCGGAGACAAATTTATTTTGGAAACGGGCGAAATACTTTTTTTTTTTGTTTTTGGTACCGTCTAGAGTAAACTTTATGCTTTGTACGTTTTATTTCTCATTTTAACTATTTCCAACGTTCAGATCAATTCAGGTTGAATCATCGTAAATACAACATGTGAATACAATAATGGTTCATCGAATCCAGACGGTACTTTATTTGAAACGCGCTATCGATTGTATATTTTTGAGTTGTATAGACCAAAACGTTTTCAAAATTGTTCTCGCGTAAATTCATACGGAACTATACGAATTCAAACCCCACAAACAAGTGACCCAACCAAAGACGCGTGACCTATTCCAACAAACGTTACGAACCTACTAACGGTTTTTCAATTTTAAGTTTTCCGACAACCATTATAATCTTGCAAATATAATATATTTGTGTCGAATCAAAACTGTTATTGCTTTTCAATTGTAATCGACCCGTCTTCAGAGACGTTAAATTTGTAACACGTTTTGCTGATATATTGAAAAAAAAAAGAAACGGTACCGAAAAATAGATGGTTATACAAATTGTCCGTTGTTTTGTTCCGCAATCGTTTTCGTTAACAATAGAGCACGTTTTCAATTTTGACGCGGTAAAATTACATTTGAATCCAAAAATGGCAACCGTGCGAGCGAATTTCTCTGCGCAGGGTTGCAACGGGTTGATAAAATGAAAAAACCCGTAAAAGAACCGTACTTACAAACATTTACGTTTAGAAATTCGGTAAATTGCCTAGATTATTATAACGTGCTTCACCCGAGACTCATATTTCTGGAACCGACTACGTGTTATTATAATACGCCGTACATGGACGTCGGTGACTGGCAAGTCAATAGAGTTCGCTGCCGATAGCGTCCGCGGTTACCTCAACCTCCCCCCCAAATCCCACCCCCACCGAACAAGACCCCCCCACGGGGTCGAGAGGGGGGATGGGGGGGCACGGAACGGCGGCTCCGCGATCCGCACGCTGAACGAACCGCGGCAGTGTTCCCGTGACGAGCGTCCGCGTAACAGTCGCGCCGTCCTCGCCGTCGCCGCCACCGCCACCACCGACGCCGCCGCCGCCGTCGCCGCCGTCGCCGCGCCATCAGCCGCGTCCGCAGCGGTTTCACTCGTGCGGTGGACACCGGTTACCGAAAGTCCGGCCCGCGGTGTCGCCGCAGCGGAACGCGCGCGACGGGACAGAAACGTCGTCGCCGACGATATCATAATATAGCGTCTCCTCCGTCCGAGCGGGTGATTTTCAAAAAAAACAATAATAATATTTTTTACGGTCGAATGTAGTGATCCTTCCCGGTCAGTCTAAATCCCCCACGACTATTTTTTAGAAAACGCACAACCAGTTTCAGGTCGGATGTGGTTTAGGTGTTTCCCTCCGAATATTTCTGCCGCAGGATGAATCAAAATCAGTGGCGTATCCAGGATTTTTTATTCTTAGGGCCTTTATTCACACGTCGGTTAATTCGTTTGTAGAGTTTCATGGAGAAAAAGAGGATTAGCCTTTTGAAATAAGCATTCACCCCAGATTTGGCGGCAGGCTTTTTTAAGGTTTTGAAAAACACGATTCCGAGAAAACGGTATACTTTTGTAAGCTATTCAAGTGTAAACACAATTTCCAATCAACTCGGTCACCGTTATACCGAGGTAATCTGAATCATAAAATCCCGAAAATGATAAAATTCTGCGCGATGAAATACGAGGTAGGAATCCAGTGGTATTATAGTGGCATTAAAAGTTTTTTTCAAGTCGTAACCATATGTTTAAATATTATTAACAAGGTATAACGTACTTCAAAATATTCCGTAACAACTGGTTTCGACCGTCGGTTTATAGATTAGATTACAATGTAATAAATAAAAAAAAGCAATGAAATTGTACGTTTTATTACACCAATGGTCGAAACCAGTTGTTACAGTTGAACGTTGTACAAATACTGTGAGAATTTCAACTCGTTAAAAATATTTTAACGTTTTCTTATATTAATCGCCCATGTAGGAAAATGAATTATGGTATTTAAGAAATTACAGGAAAATACGGAATAATGTTATTATGTTTTTAATTCATAATTATTATATGATATACAGTTTAAAAAAAGCTATAAACGTGTATTTTCACGAATCATGTTTAATATGAGAATAGGCTTTTTCAAGTTTTGTTTCTAACTGGAGTCCTCGACCTCTGTCTCCCCGAAATCTACCTTTAAGTGTTATTTTCAGAATCAAGATCAACTTTCTGTGGCTAATTCGTTAGCCTCCTCCTCCTCAAGGCCGTATCTTGACTCTTTTTTAGGAACGGTGAATGTATATATTTGTATGGAGTATTGAATGTTTTATCTTAGTGACCGGAAAATTGCTATTTACAATGGAAATGTCATGGCTTAGGAGGGACGATCACCCATTAACCACCCTCAAATATACCCTTGCTTCTCCTCCTCTAGATAAAATAAGAGAACACAAAACAACGGGAGCTATTGAATAACAAAAAAGTTGCTTAACATTCCTATTTCTAAAACTGCGACCAGGTTTAAACTTTAAGTTGTATTCAGGTTTCAGCGCATCTTTAAGATTCTCAAACACATAACTAAAAGAAATTTTTATCTAAAAAATCTTAACTAGTCGATCGACAGTAATGAAATTTATAAACAACGACGTTTCTAGTTTGTTTTGTTTTATTTTTTCAACGAAGGGTCCAGACCACAATACACCCTGGTGGGTACGCGTCTGATTGATTTGGTTTCGCAGAAATGCCGTTTGCAGTTTGGTTTTTATCGGTCGTAAAACCATGTGCTCTCGCACATGACGGGCCATTCAATTCGCGCGGAAAGTGCTAAACACGAATGTCGTGAAAACTCGTTTTTAGAAACCGTGTTGTTTTAAAGGCCATAATATTTTAGATACCGTAAAATGAGATTTTTAAATATTTTAAATGGTTCCGAAAACAGCGCTAGAAAATTATATTCAAATTAAAAAAAATACTTTTGCGGTTAACGTTACGCAAACATGTTGAGTTTTTTTATATCGTTTATGCAATAAAAAAATTCAAAAATAAATTTTAAACGAAACCGCGAAATACCTAGTCACAAAGTCGTGAAAATCACATTATCTATGAAAATATTATGTCAAACTCATGATAATATAGATTATATAAGTCACCGATATAATTATCACTAATAGAATCTTCAACAGAATATAAAAAATACATTTTTTAAAAAAATCAATAAGTATTTATATCTCCTTTTAAAAGTCAGCTCTGACTATATATAATAATAAGGTAGAGAACATTTTGCATGAGAAGATGTAATTAAGTGTTTGATCATATATAATCACTCAGGTGAAAAACTTGAAGAAGTTATCAAAAACTTGTCCAAACTTAAATATTTTTAAATAACTGAAACTATGATGTGACATTAAATGGTTCCGGAAGCATTTATTTCTTTTGTGGAATTGTTGTCAATACTGAATACAAATTTTATGTTTTAAAACACCATGCACCATTAAAACCTATTTTCATAATAATTTGTTAGCTGGATTTTTCGCATAGTGCTTAAAATTTTCACCAATGGAAATTGAATCAAACTAACATTTTTTTAGTACTTACCAAGGTTTCTCATTTCGAAACCGATTTAAAATTTTATTAAAATTCATTACATATTTTATTGACGCTAATGAAAATTTTGAGGAATACAACAACGCCGTCATACAAAAATTTACGAGTCTAGAATTAAAAATACATTGGAAAAATTTAATATTCCTGTCCGTTTGAAGTCGTATTCGATTTATAAGTACTCAAGACGTCATTATAAAAAAGCGAATGTTTTGTAACGGTACCTACTCGGATTTCAAAGTTTATCCCGACGTTAACTTATGACGCGATTTTTATAATTATATGCATACGAGTGTGAAAAACGAACAAAAATCAATCTTCAGTAGCAAGTTTAAAAAAAAAATGTTACCTTGACTATACAAATAATTACACGATTATGTTATAACTTATTGTTTATGTTATGGTCGTCAATAATGTGTCTGCAAAAATTATAAAGTTTTATCTCTATGAGTATGAGGTGTACCTGTAAAACTTTTAATTATAATAAATTAACTCACTATGATACTACGCGAACCGAGAATATTAATCATTTAGAGTGGATAATACAGTAAATGCATGTCGGTTATTTCGTTTGAAGGGAGCCGGTGAAAAATAAAAATATGAGGAGTTTGTGTGGACTAATTGAAGCGACTAACATTGACAGACAAACAGTAAAACGTAAAAAAAAGATAATCGTGAAAAATCATCGCTAGAATATTAGTCGCTTACTATTTTCATAAGTTATCCGATTTAGAACATAACAGGTACAAAAATTTTACACAAGTACAGCGTATTCAATTGGTTACGTTTATTTTTCTTTCATAAAACCATATTTTGGATGATTTATATAGTTTTTGGTTATTTCTATGTGATTTCAAACGTTTAAAATACTCAACATAGGAAAAATTATAATATTACTTTCAAGTGTCCATTTTTTTTTTTTTGAAACACCTTATTTTCGAATAAAAATTTGGATGGTAAAATCATAAAAATAAAATCAAAACAAATATGAAATCAAGTAAGGTAATTTTTAAATAATAAGTCAAATGTCATAAGCTTATAAATTATCCAAAAAACGTACATTTGCATTTGTGTAACACGACCAACTCATTAATTATAGATTGACGTTAAAAATGTTTTTTTTTCTTTTTGGTATATTATTTATTAGTTATTAATATTTTTGTTTTATTACAAAAATAAGTTCATTTATATTAAAAAAAAAAAAAATACTTTATTAAAATAAAATAAAATAGTATGCATAATATGTTTTTCAACGGATTTTCAATACAATTTTAATTGAAAAAAAAAAATTATTAATTTTCGTTAACGATTAGAAACGAATACGCGGTTCGAGTATACTCTCTTTCTGCAAAACTAACACGAAATTAAAAAAAAAACAAGAGTACGCAAATGTCCAAAAATCAGATGACAGTGGAAAAAAAAGTATTTGGTAAAGATGAAACATTGAAGAAATGTTATTTTTTATCCGTTCGACGTAACACGGAAATGAGAACGTCAACGCTTCCGACTTTATTGGAACCACCAAACGCCGGACGTTTAAGAATGTTTTATGAACATACGTTTAAAAATCGAGTTGGCGAGTTCTCAAAACGCGAACTCCGAAAGGCGACCGACTCGTCGTACCCGAAAAAAAGCGGTCGAAAAATTCACGTGACGGAAATGAAATGCCGTTTTTTGGGGGTACGAAACGAAGATACTCGAATTATTTATTCTGGTGTATCATGGCGTACACAATTTACGGTTCTGAGCGTGAACCGAATCGCATAAAAGATGTGTAAAATGTACGAGAAATTCCAAACATTTTTAACAATTTTTAGAGAAGCAAAAATAATAATAAAAAAAAATCGAAATCTGCGAATACCAATAAAGAGAAAATAATAATTGTATCTCGTTAAGACTGTACGTATCTAAGTTTCAAAACAAAAAATCCAATAGGTTTCGTTAAACAATATCTGCTAGGAAGTCGACTGGGAGGAAAAAAGAATTCTTAAATTGCAAAATTCTGTAGTTGGCTCTTAACGATTTTCAAAATGCTTGCCGTTTGTATATTACGCGTCGTAAAATCGTACGAAAATTTCAAGTACTTCTAAGCGCTTTGGCGAAATTATAATTTTTTAACCTTTTGGATCATAATATTTTTGAAACGCACAACATTTCCTAGACACTTTCGAGTTCAAATGCCCGCGATTACCGATCTCGGGAGGTATATTAGCGTTGTGTTATAGCGTAACGATCGGTGTATTTCTCACCTACCTATCCGAGTGAACGATTACGGGGCGTAAAAAAAAAAAAAACGAGAGGAAAACATCGTTGAAAAATCAATACGTTTCTCATTCAGGATCTAAAAATAAGTTCACCTCACCGACACACATTTGTTTCGTAGGTACCTCGAACTTTAAAATATCGCGCAAGAGTACCGGCGTCATCTCGGACGGGCTATAAATCGAACGTCCGGACGACGAGGCGGTAATTATACGCCGGAAGGACCGTTGCACACGCAACTGTACGCTTCCTGCAGAACCGTACCTACCGCCAAACGCGTCGGAAATCGAAGAATAAAACCGAATAGAACCTAAAAAAAACCTCGGCGAGTAATAATATCCTACGAGCAAACAAATCCACTGAAATACTGTTACACTCTTCTCGCATAATTCCACTGTTTTTAACGCGTAAACTGCGGTTAAAATATTAAAAAAAAAAAAATTAACTTACGCACGCTCGGTATTGGGAAGAACCGGCTGATCGTTACAGGTTTGAAGGTTGTATGTTGGTGTAATTTGAAGATAAATTTTCTAACATTCCATCACCCGATGCCGATTCGGGTTTCCGAAAAAATCCGTCAATAGACAGGAAATAAGTACACGCATTAATTTATTATCACGTACGACCTTCAATAATCGCAGGTTAAAACCGCCCGAAACAATGAAAATTTAAACGAATTCGTATAATGCAGGCAATCAGTTTATCAAGTTGAAACGGACGGTTATCCGTACGCTCCGTGGAATGTTCCGAGTTACACCGTGACCCAAATATTTGTACCCCAAATCCAGATTTGCTATATGATACAGCTCTAATCGTTTTCTCGCGAACACGCATAACCACTCAGACTTCACTAATTTCTAATCTTTCTTTTGCTACTAATCCCAATTATGCTCTTCAAAGACTCTAAAGCAAATAGCCCCACGTATATATTAATACGATTTGTTTGAATTTTAATGAATAAGAAAACATATATATTTTAAATCTGTTATAACGAACGTCTCGTTCGATCTAACGCATCCGCGTGTCCTATAATATTATTGTATTTGATATTTACGTATTTTATGTTTTGTATCGTATACGGATGGTCGACGGATAACTATTGTAAATAGTAATGGTTATCGCGTGGGTCAAATTCTAGTGATGAATCGGCTGAAATCAATAGTAGATATGGTTATTATTTTAAATAATGTATTAGTTGTACGAAAAAAATGTTATGACTAAAAAATGAAACTTCAAAAGTGTTTTTAAAATTGTTTTCATCAAACTATAGACAGTTCATCAATCATCAAACTAGACGGGATTTTTACTTTTGAAAGCATCTGTCGTTAAATCGAATGTCTGATAGGGTCAAAGGAAACGGGGACACATTTTGTCGTAAAAGCAGTTTATTGTTTAGACGTATAATTAACTGATTTGGTGAGATCCGAGGTTATTTTATGCGTGTGATTTGTTTTTAACAAATAAAATATACAGTTGTTCGAGTTCGAATCCATTCTCGATATATATATTCGACCTCAATCCGCAATTGCTATAAATTACTGTTGTTGATAGTCGAATAACGTTAAAAAGTCTTGAATACGAGAAAAAATATTGCAGATCGGTTGAGTAAACAGGTGGTCATCGTGTTGCGTACGTTTTTAAAATTATTCTAGTCAGCCTTCCGCGAAAAGAATATTGTTCCTTGGCTAAACATATGCATATTATGCATTATAAAAAAAATAAGATCAATACCCATTAAGTTGTATAACCATCGCCAAACATAAAATATGCTCATACAGTAATCTTTTCGATTAGTAAAACATATGAATGATTGTTGCGACTGGCGTCACAAACGGCCGTACATTGCAATCATAATAATTGTCAGTCAAATAATTCATGTCAAACGTTAAAACCTTCAAATATATTATAGCGTTTGTATTTTTACCAAATAAAATCGATAAAAGTGACGTGCAAATAGTATTGAAAACTGACACAAATCTGGATTTATTTAATTTTCGTGCGATACACAAAACTAGTTTAGCACGTGTAAAAATGTATATATTATTTTTTCGACCTATTGCCATACGTGACCTAACCCTTATTGTGTTATAAAACATTCATAAAAAAACTTACACTGTTATGGTATTCCATCACATTATTGAACAGACAGTCGTTTTTTTTATACACTCCAATATAGTGATTTTTTTAGACTTAATAATATATATAATTTATAAAATATATTAAAATGTGATAGTACATTAGCATATATTCTTAATAGTCCTGAATCATTCCAAGATAACATTTTTCTTTACCTTATCAAACGTTGAGTTCGAGATCGAATCTTTCTATCACTGAAGTAATCTTTTACTCTTTTCTGTAACGTCATGTTTAGTTTATCAAAATATTACACGTGAATTGTGATTTATTGCTTGGTTTAGAGTCTGCGACACCCGAAAAAAAGTTACCTATTCGAAGGTTTAAAATAACTACAATGACGTTTTGTATATAATCTTGACAAATTTGTTTTCGTTTAGCTACGAATACGTTTGGTGACCGGAAAAAATGAGATTTTTCCTGCACGTAATGCTGTAATAACCGGTGCAGACGCGTGCGGAATTTTCGCACGCCCGAACGAAATTCCGGATGCTGTTTATACTTTTGTTTATATGCACAATGTATATTATGGCTTAAACTGTACATTTATAATCAAAATATATTGGATAAAAGCATACAGGTAGTGTATTTAAATTATCTTTTTAAATTTTCTCTCTTTATTTCGTACATTAACCGATTATTGCGTTTCACGGATCCATCACTTTGCGATATAAAATTTTAAATTATTAGATTGTCTTCGAATATTATACTCGTGTTAAATTTATAATATTTGAGAATATTTTGCGCCCAGCTGCGATTGAACGAAAATGTTCAATTAGACCAGTTTTAAATTGCAAAAAAGTTATATAGCAAAAAACCAGAACGTATGTTCAATGTAGGTTTCAAAATGGTCAATAATTTTAAGAATTACAAAAAAAAAAAAAAAAAACAAGTAAAATAATTATTTTTGACCGGTGTATGAAATATGTAAATATTTTTTAAAAAGTTTACCCATTAAAATCCATCGGCTTGGAAAATAAAACCAATTCGTATTTTCTGCCATTTTAATTGTAATTGATTTTTATCGTTATTTATAAAATACCTTACATTTTTCATACAAACAGATAATGAATTAAAATTTTTATAGGAACACAAAAGTCACGTTTATAAGTCGTTATTAGCATTTACGAAATGTGTTCTATAGTACAAACAGATTTTCAAAGTTAAGTTTCCTAAACAATACGTAAATGAATGAGAAATTATTGAAAACAATATATATTTTGAAACGTAGTACGACTCGAACAGAATAATTTATCCATATAAAAAAATATGTTATTCTAGATTATTTGGATTTGATTTGAAGAACTTCTCGAATTCGTACAAAGGAATGAAAAACTACAAATAATATTTAATTTGAGAACAAAATTCAATTATTATTATAAATTAAGATCTTCCGAAACAGACTTAACAGACACGGCGTTTTGTATAGGCAAATTAACACCGTTACCGTGTGTTTTCTTAAATGTTTGTGAACGAATCAAAATAACGTCTATTATAAACTAGTACGATCTATAACATATTTTGTGATTTTTATACGCATTGTTAACTTTTAATAACACGGCGTTGAATCAATTGTTTTTCACGACTTTGTAATAAAAGAAAAAATATTTCATCAATTGTCAATGACTCATCCATAGTATGATAAATTCAACATCATTGTAAAATATAGTAATTTTTATGTTGCGAGAAAACATTTCACGGAATAAATATCGCGTAAATTCATACCTTTATCGAATATGCCCATTTTTTCATAGAAGTCCCAACAGAAATACCTGGTAAATTCTTTTTTGATACAAATTCGTCAAATAAGAAAACAATTAAACAAACAATATTATTATTAGTCCTTTGATATTTATATTTGTTTTTACGAGTTTTGAAAAACATTAAGTTTAATTAATTTAGCGAACCTCAGTATAACCAAAGGTAATCAAAACGACGTATTGTTTAGACGAATTTCTTAATTAAACCTCGCGAAATAACTGAAGCCGGTGGATTTTGTTGTAATTTTTTGTATAGTCTGCACGAATTAATTTTTAATTATATGACCTATCAGAGTCGGTCATAACTTAAATATATATGTATAAAGTACTTTGTTCACTTCAACCATTTGAGCTTCTTTGTACCTTGCCTACCAAAAAAGTTTATCTCAACCTCGAATCACTTAATCATCACTCAAGAAAACCGTTCGCCATTTTCCACGAATCGAATTCGTTTTCGAGACGTTTGACGCGCACGACGTTCCTCCCATATGAAATACGAAATTATTTAAATTTTTTTTAATTAAAAATTAAATTGTATTAATTTTCCAGTTTACTCGGAAACTTTACTTAAAAAAAAAAAATATACATAATATATAGGTATATTTGTACGAACCCAATAATCGCGATTCTTTCGGTACGTTTAAATTTGACGTGAAATAACTTTATATAATACGAGAAGGGCTAGCCGCACGTGCGGGAAAAGTTATTACGAGTTCCAGACGGACGTAGAATGATATTTACTCGGTGTTCGTGGCGAGCCAAAAAAATAAAAACTTTATAGTTAAACGGGAAAAGAATGCGAAAAAACTTTACAGCAGCGAATTTATCGTCGGCGATAAACATTTATTTTACTTAAAACAAATAGAAAGTCAGCAATCACCTGGAAACGGTGAACGCCTACACGCGGCTACAAATTCGCTTTTTCCCCACACACATAGTGTGCCCGCAGCGCTCTGCAGCACCGTCGTTCCTGCCGTCGATTATAACGAAAACGCTAAAATCTTAAAGAAAAAATAAAAAACTATAAGTAAAAAGATAATGTGTTATTGTAAAACCAAAGCATTATTCAAAATCAAAGTATTAAAAAATGAATTTAAATGCGACTTACAAAATACTTTTAACATTCAATTAAAAAAAAAATTATACGAACATGTCGATTTTACGAGGCACAAATAGGTTCCCGCAAAGGGTGTTTTCGGTGAAAAATTGTTGCCGACTCCCCGGGCCCCTTAAGTTAAGTTATTTTTTTTTTTTTTGAACTTAGATTAAACGTTTGATTGATTAAAAAATGAAAACAAATTAACTTTTAATTTTACTTAACTTTTTGTTTTTTTCAATTAACTTAACCAGTTAAAACAAGTTTCTGACATTTAATGCAGCCTTTTGGCTAGAGAGCTGAGACGGTCTGTATTGCAAAGAATCGTCTTTGCATTGTGTGTCCCGGATATATTGACAGACGAAATATCCTATATTTTGTTTATAAAAACGTTCTATATGACACTCAAATGCATGTTCAGCGTATGTATATTGTGTTTTTTTAGAAGATACAAAAAATAATCAGATGTAGAATTTTATGTTTGATTGAACCAGACCTATGACATCTTTTAAATATATATCTTTCAATGTTAATATTTTCAGGGACCTTGAGCCTCAGAAATAAACAGCTGTTCACTAGTTTTGACAATAATATATTGTGATAATAATATAATAATCCATATCACTCCATATCAAATATTATATAATTTATTTTATCAGTCACGTGAACAAACTGTTATCACTCACAAGTGTCTATTCATGAAGACTAGAGATATCTCTAGTCTTCATTTGTCACTTCTATATTGTTCTGAGATTGAACTGTCATTTTACCGTGATAAAAGCAAAAACTCACATATTTCTATTAATTGTTTTCTCTCTCTCTCTCTCTCTCTCTCTCTTGGCAATCTGATTATTTCATAGCTGGTTACTGTTTTATACAACGGTTAATGCATTTGTATATCAAGCGAAAATATTACAGCAAAAAAAAAAAAAAAAAACTTAGCTAACTAATATTTTTTCCTTAATCAATCGATGCCCAATTTAACGTATTAATTATGTTTTATAAAAAATAGTCAAACCGTGTTTATAGTGATTAATGTTTTGGTCGTGTGTACTTATTTGAAACAGTAAAATGGCCACTCGAATACTTATTAGATAAATTCTAACACTGATTATATTGTCACGATATCAGAGTTTTATTAAATCAATATGAATTGATTTTAAAAGTCATACAAAGTATAAAAAGTGTTAAAACGTCAGTCGATATGTTCTTTGTTTTTTCAGAGTTTGTTTATATTCTAATAAAAAAAAAAAAAAAATAGAATTGAAATCTCCAATTTCGCTGCTGCACGTTTATCCGACGAATCTCGCTCGTAACGAGGGTTCACGCTGCGTTTTCGCGTCAAGTTTTAGTAAAAACTAAAACGAATAAAAGCAATATGTAGGCATGACAGTTTTTGTACATAAAAAGACAGCGTTTCAGGATCGCTATAAACAATCAGTTATAGTTACCGGACACATTCTTAAATATAGTAGACGACTTGCCGTTTCGTATGTTTGAAAAACGTGAGTTATAGATTTATTGGGGTTTTTTCTTGTGAAAAAATGACATTTTTATACGATTAACGTTTTGCCGTACACGTATCGTACGTGAATTATTTTAGCGTGTTTATACGAGTTACACAAAAGAAACCGTACGGCATACACCTACGTAGATTGTGTTTTTTTTTTAGTTACGATATTTGACGTTTAGATTTGATCGATTTCGAGCGAAAACCGTGAAATGTTTTTGACAAAATGGTTTATTCGCACACTTTTTCTGCAAAATGCTTTTAGGGTTCAAAAATACCACTGGAATATGCGGGATTTCGTAAGCTAACGCAGTAGGTACTACACTGTTTTTGATACAATAATTATTCTCAGTTTTTGAGTTGTTACAAAAAAATTATTGAAAAAACCGATAGGTTCAATTGAAGTACCTACATTATATTCGTGTTTGTACCCTATGCATCTCTCTGGATGCGTTTGGAAAAAAACCGACAGACTCGGATGCCCATCCGTCAACTACTGATTTCCTGTACTGTTTAAAAGTTTTAAAATTCTTACGATTTTTCTTTTTTCAGTTTATACGGTTATTTTTAAACATAAAATAGTCAAAAACACAATAATCATGCAAAGCAATTAAATGTTTTCACAACAATTTTTTTAAGTCATTTATAATATAGTTGTCATCGTTTTCTATGTTAGACTGCTTTCAAAACGCCGACTATTTTCAGAAAAACTATTTGATCTGTGTCGGTGATTTTGTGTTATTTTTCTGTTTGATTAAGGCAAACAATTTTAACGATTTTTTAATATAAACAATTAAAAACTGTGTGGAATAATTACTATCTTTAAGGACAAAGAAAACAGTAAATAATAACTTAAGTTCAGGCCACAATTTACAAGAATGACACTACTCTTACACATATTTTCAATAGGTATTAGCGTGTAAACACTATATTATACAGTTTGTTCTTTTATCGCAGACAATATCTAAATCATATAATTTGTTTTGTAAAGTAAAGTAATTGAAAAGCTGATAGTTTTTAAACTGGCGTTAACATACTAACGAAAATATAGGTACATTATACTCTACATTTTTTTTCATTTTTTTTATGGTTGAATTATAAATGTACAAATGGTTATTACAATATGACTGTTCGATTTGTTAACCAAACTTTAATAATCGTTTACTTTTTATAGAAGGCTTTTTTTTGTTTTCGTATCAAAAAACATCAACTACATCGATATATTTAGGTGGACTAATTGTATATATTAAGTATTAAATACTTATTCACTAAAAACGTTTTATGGAAATTAATTAACTATTTGTAAATAATCCGTAAATTTTCTCGTCAACCTTCTATTGTTCTCAGCGTCTCAGACCTCAGACGAATGCGTATTATCCCTATTGCTGTCCCGAATCTAAATACAACGCTTTTAAAAATTTGTGAAAGAACGTTACGTATTTTGTAAGTTCGAAAATTTCCATCAGTATTTAATTTCGTCCACGAATTGAATTTAAAAGTTGTTGAAAGATAAAATCGAGAAGTTTTCAGCAGAAGAATTTTATTTGTATTTTACCATAATAGTGGGCATTAAAAGCATTTATGTATGCGTAAATAGAAAAAAAAAATCGTTCGGTAAAACTATCGGAAAATCGTCGTTTTTGCGTGAGGATGACGATCGTTTCCTACAAATTTGTGAATCGCAATAGCTACAAATAAAAAAAAAAAAAATAATAAAAAAAATCACGAACATGTGTTTACGAAGGAAGTGGATGAAACGTCGGATGTCGTGACAAGTTTCGCACTGTGGGGAAAAAAGCAATATCGTGAAACATATCCGAAACTTATCGAGAATGTTTTTTCATTGTTGGCGGCCAAAATACAACCGTCATCCCGTACACCTGTGCGTAAGTAAACAAATCGGTTGACTTTTTCGCATTTTACCGCGACCGTCGGGTACGAAATAGTGACAAAGCTAAAGAAAATAAAAAAAAATAGAGGAATATGAATAATTATATTATGAATTTTGTTCGTCTGATATGGGTTCTAAACAAATATCGCGAAAGCTATCAGGGACAAAAGAATGAAGTTGGAAGAGGGCGGAGGCGATTTATTCTTTTCTTGTTTTTTTTTTATAACCGATCAGGTTATATAAAAGTAGGTTGAAACGCGTTCGCGCGCGTGTAGAAAAAAGTTTCAAATTTAATGAGGGTTGAAACAACGATTTTTAAATGTGGAACTATAAGCATTTTTATACCGTATCAACTTTTTCGGGAAAAATTTCCGAGTTTCGTGATGGAAGTTAAAACCTACCCGAACCCTTACGTTATTTTTGCCAGCGGAAATGGTGCGGACCCGCCGTTAAATTTACCGTGTTAGTCCGTTTTCTATTTTTCTTTTTGCGTAGCTGGTACCTATGTGTGTTGCGTTTTGTAATATTGAATAGACTGTATTATTCATACGAGTGATTTAATCGGATTTATTGTTTTTAAACAATCAGACTAAAGCATTTTAACACGCTCGCGCGTATATTTTTACAAATTTTTATTAGGTTTGGATATTATGCTTTGTTGGTTTGAGCACCGTCGTAAATTCGGCGGCCACAAAAATGTTTCACTAGTACGGTTTTTAATAATGTATAATAATTGAAAACCATTAGTGATCTATATCACTGATTGATTTTTTGTTTTAAATAAAAATGGAAAATCATCTTGCAAAAATAAAGTGATATTTTTTCCATATCACTTTGATTTTACGAATTTTGTCAACCACTAGTAATAAATTTAGTTTTTCAGTTCTCGTACGACGGTGTTCATTAACGAAAATCATTCGCTCCTTTTTTTTCTTTGTCGAGCCAGGACACCGTACACTTTTTCTCTTGATAACTACTCTGTCAGGTGATAAATTTACAGCCAGAATTGCTCAACTCCTCAGTATCACATGTGAAAGTTAACTTTTTTTTTATTTGTACTCTCTAAAGTAATTACCAACTCGATTGATTTGGGTGTTTTTCTGTTTTGAATTATTTTTAGGTTTGGTGAACTAGCGGAAACTTGAGTGGTTGTGCGTTAGATTTACGTGAAGTTACGGAGCGATAAACACTGTAATAAAAACTTATTTCAACTAACGATTTATTAACCAGTCAAAATGAATAGTCAAAACAATTTGAAAATTACACAGGCTGTATAAAACTTGTCAGAATATTTGACAAGAAATTCTGAAGAAAAATAATATTAATAATCGAAAAGAACACTGTTTAGTAACTTTGTTATATAAGTAGGTAATTTAAGAGTTGTTGTTATAATAAATTATTGTTGGGCATAGAAAATTATGATCATCGATAGTAGAACGAAATTATAGTGATGGTAAATTTAGAGTAAATTAAGTAAGCCTCAGTAAGTGTTGAAGTTTAACCGGATAATTTGAACTCTATGCATTGTTTAGGCAAATTTTCATAAAGATACTTCACTTGGTTGTTTTACATGTTATCAAAACAAATATTTAAGATAAAAATGTAATAACACACTTCTAGATGACTATTTACTTATTCCAGACCGTTTTAAACTAGTAAAACGGTACTCTAGACCGGTTTTTGTTTAATTATAGTGTTTGAGTACCGACTAAAATATTGATACACCTAATGTCTAAGGTAAATTCAAATTTTATTTTCTTTATTTAAAAAAAATCGAGTACTTTATTCTTTTTATACATTTTTGTCGGGACCAATTTGTTTGTTATTTCGGATCCGAACACTGAACATTATGATTTATTGACGAAATCGATGTTCGATTCGGCTGAAGAAGTAAGTATATGCCATTTGCGAAACCAATTTTTTTTAAATAAAATCGCACGTTACAGCCGATCGACTACCAAGGAACTGCAGGTCTGACTGAAACCGTATACAATGTCGTACAACTATTATTTTAGTCGTTTCGAATGGGTTCACTCACGAAAATGTTTTACACTTTGTAAATGACGGTAAGATATACGACCAACGGCACCGTTTCTGCCGCAGAACGCGAATTTGTTTTGGTCGTACAAATTAATAGCGCAAATGGATCAGGAGTTAAGACCGATTTTTCTCGTCAGCAGGAACGCGATCAGTTTCTGGCAAAACTCGATCGACTCGCTGTTAATAATACAGTTATGTCAAACATTTTTACTCGAGAGAGTTCTTTATAAACTAAAGCGATTCGGGGAAAAAAAAAAATTATGATAAAAAATGTTTTTAAATTTGGGTTGAGAAGATCACAAAAATCCTCGTCATCATTCGATTTGGTCTGTGACGACGAACGGACTAAGTAATAACAGTGCGTATACTGTGTTTTAACGCACAAATAAACAAACTCGTATTATTTTATAAAAATATGAATAATAAATTATATATATATTTATACACCTTTATATACATATTTGAAAATAAAAGAAAAAATCACTGCTTTATGACGCAGTATAATAATGGGTGCTCGTAAAAATAAAGTTACGTGCGATGAATGACGCTGTTGTATAAAACCGGTGAGGTAAACAAAAGCAAAACATTTTAAATGTTTCAAAGGTGTCGACGTTCGAATAGATGGATTTTATTTTACATTTTTAAAGCCAAAAAATATTTTCTTTTTATCGTCAAGTGGAATTGACACGTGTTAAATATAGTGTACCTATCCACCTTCTACCAATATTATATATTATCTGTTACAAAAAATATTTTATTAGTTATAATAATGATTACTCGAAATAATAATATGATTTACAAATTATGCTTTAATTTTCAAGTGCACAAATCAATGGTAAAAACATAACTATTTTCTAATATTTTTTATGAGGCACATTTAATTATTTGAAATCTTCTACGGTCATTAAAATCTGTTTTATTATATATAAGAAGCTTCATTTGCTTGTCTCTTAGTCAAATCTATTTTCTTCAGTAAAATTTTAAATTTACGATAAACGTTTTACTGTGTATACAATTCATAGTATCATGAAAATAATATAATAATTAATGAGCTGAACACCGCTTGCTACTTTCAGAAGACGGCGCTCTGTGTATGCAATTTCCCTACATACGATTTATGTTCTATAGCTGTACTAGGCGATAAGGGTTTAGGGCTTTTTTATTTTGAGTGACGAAATCTATACTTCAAATTTATGTAAATATTCATGTTTTATCACACGGTAAACTTTATGTAACATTTCATAAACAATGTTAATTTTATGGAAAATTATATACCACCGAACACATAAATGATGATCAAATAAAAATATAGTGTTTAAAATAAAACATTTTTGAACTTTATAATGTCTTGATATACAGCCCCTTTGAACATAATTATAAATATCATCTATTCTAATTGGGTCGTACGTGTTATCTGAGGTACGTTTAGTGTCGCGTTACAGTTCTAGAAAGTATCTGAGAATAAATTAGCAAATTACAAATGTACAGTCATCTCTTCTGTTGATGCTCGAAGAAATATATGTATGTTTCCCGTTATATCTCTTTTAAATGGAAAAAATGTAAAAAAAACATGCATGTAAAAACCTAAAATATCAATTTGACACAGATGATATTTTATTTTAAAATATTAGTTATGGCGTTTTAAACAATCATAAAAACTTTACAAAAACGGCGGAGTAAAATTAACTGTGTCGCATCTTTATGTTGTAAAACGCGTTGTAAAACGATAAATTTTCGATTTTTGCCAATTTCCCAACATAAACGGGTGCAAACAAAAAAAATTATAAATAATGTTTTTGAAATTTTGTCGAACAAAAACGACCAAATAATTGTAAACTTTAAAGTTCTTCTATAGTTAACTACGAAAATTTTGAAACATTTCGTATCGATCTAATACATAATATTATAAAAACATTGTGTACTTGTTGGGCCTCAGTTAGACACTTTGATGCGGCAGCACTTCCCGGACAAGAATTTTGTTTTGATGTTGTGACTTTGTTTTGTTGTTTTTGGACTGTAAAAAACATTAACCTGTTTATTGTAAAAATATAAAACGATGTGAACCGTCAACGAAAACGGAGGAGGAGAAAGGGTAGTCCTTAAGTTCGAGTACAACTATACAGCTGGGTTCCGGCCCCGGGGCTTCTGCGTACGGCCAATTATTTAAATTTTAAATCGTGACCCGCACTTCGTGTGTCTCCTTCTTGCAAAAAAGTATAGGTAAATAACCGTCGGCCGTGAATCATTGTTTGTTTTTTCTTATCTCTCGCCCGAGATCCAAAAAAGAGGCGCGTGCCCCTGTCACGCGAACAGTTCTCGACGGAAAATAATTCCGTTTTGGCGTGACCGCGTATTTCGGGTGACGCACACACACCGTGATAAAGGAGTACTTACAATTTTACTGCAACATAAAATCGGCACTTTTTGATAAAGATTATAGGGCGAAAAAAACTTGTTAAACCTAAAAATATGCACTGCTGAAAATTGAAAAATTCGTTTTTAAAAAATAGCCGAACCAGTGACATATTCAAAGCGTAGTCGCTACTCCATTTTGTATTTTTTTGTTTTTAGCAGTGGTAACCACCAGCTATATTAACTATGCAGAGTGGTTCGCGCCACCTCAGAAAATTATATATGTAAAGTTGAAAGTTCGTAAAGTTTTTTAAGAGATTGATTTGAACAAAGCATGTAAAACACATTCAACGTTAATCATACGCTGCTAAAATACTATCCGATATCGATTGAACTTTAGTTTTTTATTGAACGAAATCATTTTGAAAAATACGTGTAATTTTTACAGATTACGATTTTGTGTTTTTTTTTTGTGAAATTACCTCTTTTCCAATGTTCCGTGAATAAAATGTAAAATAATTCAGTGTAAATCTGTAAAACCTAAATCAAATACAATTAATAATTGTGTAACGATTTATTTATTTACCGATGTGAATTCGTGAAACGAGTCTATACTTGGTAGTTGAAAATAATCATACGGTGTTCAATTCTTAGAAGTTTAATTTCCGATAAGTACGTATTATTAGATTAATAAAATGATCGACTGAATTTTCTACGTTTAGTGCCGGATTTACGTTTAGATTTTAACCGCTCTCAAAAATTCGCATTGAATATATTTTATTTCACGTTATTCATCACTCTTCGATTTTTGCCACTCATTCGACGTGGTCTCGGAAAAATGATTGAAACGACGATCGTAATGCGATTTCAATTATTGAAATGGTTGTTGTTATAGTATCGTTTTATCTGACACGATTGCTCGTTATACGTAACGTCGCCATAAAAACCAACCGCAAACGCATCGTTTTTACCCTAAGGCTAACTACCGCGGGGTCGGTCAAACCTCTTTACAATACAGAACGGTCAACACGGAAAATAAAAACTATAAATGTTACTGTCCGTATCGCATAACATCGGATAACTCATTAAAATGCTTAAAACAGTTATAATTTAAATTTTGTAATTAATGATAAAAGGACGTGTTCATGGACTGAGCAATTAATTAAACAACGTAGGTTATCGTTAAACGGTATTGAATTCATGCCATTTTCACTATTTCGTGTTGAAAAAACTATTATGTAAAATAAATTCAACATATTTTTCGATTCCTACACGAACCCTCCTTGAAGATAAGATTATGCAATGACCTGCATGTAAAATCGGGCACTGTATAAATCATATTTATAGTTATATTTCGGTGTATTTTGGATCACTTTATTTCGTGGACCCAAAATAATTTAGTAAAATTAAATTATTTTAATTTTTTTTTTTTCATATTAATACAATTAGGTTAAAATTGTGAGTTTTATAATCTTTTCATCCGATTTCAGACATAAATGGCGCGTTCTCTGTATATTATATTGTAGTTGTATGCATATAGATATCTTTTGGTAGACGTAGTTGCCAGACAAAAAGCCATAAAAACAGCAGGTAGAACCAAGTGTGCGTCGTTTATAACAGCTGGCTTTTAGGTACTTAATCGAAATTTATTCCGCCTAATAGACTCGGAACGAGGGACTGACCTCACCGGAGCGTCGAAGTTATTTACCATCAAGTCACGTGCGGCTAAATATCGTAGGCTTTAGGTTTTTTTCACTCCGGTTTATGTCCGTTAAATCATCATTATATTATCAAGAAAACATATTCGAACCATGCACCCGAACGATATATTTTTGGACAGTGTGAACTGTGGCGTGGATTATAAGTCTCGAATTGGACAAATCCCTAACGATGGATGGTACTAAAAAAAGTAAAAAATTGGTGTTTTTTAGTAATTCACGGGGGGGAAAAGGCGGAAATTTACGAGTCGGGTGGTATGCTTGGTGGAGTAGCGACTCCGCTTTGGGTGGATAAATAGTTTGAAAGTTGCAGTTGTTAAACGTTTATATTGAATCTGTCATCAATGAATCGTTTACGAAAATTCTAAACAGTTCAGTGAGTCAAATGGTTTTAGTTCACTTGATTTGTTTTTAAACTTTTATAAAGATTTAACATGATACGTGATACAATAATATGATAGAAATTTCAATAGGATCAAAAAGCTTTTGGTTAAATTATTTCCGACAAAAGTCCACTGCGTTTTATTTTGAGAACTTGACTACAAATGGCCACAATAGAAAAATTATGAATTTTTTTAAAAACTCGTTTCCCGTTAATTTTAGTCAAGCCATTAACTTTTTTTTGGTAGTTTTTTTCCGCGACTTTCCGAATTTTAAATATTTTAAAATGCAAACGGTTAAAGTACCATTTCTAAACAACAAAAGCAACCAGAAACCGAGTATGATCGAAGTGGTTTTGAAGTCATTGTAGTTTTATGACGATAAAAAAAAAAATAAATTAATAAATCAAAACATGCCTTATATTTATGGCTACACTCAGTATCTAAAAAATTTGATTTAAAAAATTTGAGAGGGGAACCATGACGACTTTACGGTCGTATAGCACAAAAATATACCATTAATTTTACAAAAAAAAATACACATGTTTGGCGGTACTAACGATTTTTCAAATACGTTAACCGGGTTCTTTAATATTGACACTAAGTCGAATCTTAAAAATGTTCAGCCAAGATATTTTAAGGTTAAGAAAGTTCGAAATGTGATAAAGAATCATTATCAAAAAATTTACAAGGATTGTAGACGAGAAAAAGTTAAGTTTAGTTATTGAAATGTGGTTAAAACAAGTTTTTTATCCGTAAAAAATATTTAAATTCCACGCAAAAGTTGTATTTAAATCGTTTGAATGTGTGACATGTACCTAACTGTGTTTTTTAACTACACGGGTAATAGATTTAAGTTGCCGTGCATTCTTATCTTACTTTAAAGAATTCTCGGTGTATGGAAGCAAGATTTATTTTTAAAGAATAAAAGAAGCGTGCGTAAAAAAATAACCAACATTTAGCTATTAAATTCCTTGAAAAAAAAAAAGAAAGAAATGTAGGATTGGAATGTTGTTGAATACGCTTTTGCACGTCACAACGACTCACGGGAAATCTGTTCTAAATTGCAACTGAGAAAAAAAAAACTCCATCTCGTATAAATATATAATAGACATTATAAGGTGATCATTGCGATCTCGTGGAAGATTAAAAAAAAAAACGCTAACTAAAAAAAAATAACTTTGGTACTTATTTAATTTAATAACATTTGACTACATTTAAATTACTTACTTTTTATGTTCGCAATCAACAGTCAAGGTCAGAGTACTAAAAACGACAATTTGTACCTGATAAAATCCGTGTAATTGGTTTGACTATACCAGCGTACCTATAGCGTAAAACTTTTGAACACATTAAAAAAAAAATACAGTAATGTGTTTAAACAAGCAATATATTACTTAGTTAAACGTGTTTTTGTCGTTTTTTAAAAAGAGCATTCAACATTTAAACTACATACATATTTAGTACTTTAAGCAAAGCAGAAAAATTAAAAATATCGCAACATTTTTGTATAAAAACAAAATACAATGTTTGTAAAAATTGTAAATAATAGTATGACTGATTAATATTTGTGATTTGTTTTAACATTTAACTTTTTGAACGAAAAAAATATTAATTGAAACAAAAACACATCTTATTACAACAATTTTAGAAGTTCAGCTTTCAACTTCTATATTATTTACACAGTGCTAGTCTAATTGAGTTTTTTCTTTTGTATACGATTTGAACGATTGGTGTTTGGGTGCTATTATGCACATCATATTTTAGATTCTGAAGGTATCGAAGCACGTAAAATGATCTTGTAATGCTATTTTGTTTTTCTATGATCACTTTTTTGGCCGATTCTCACAGTTTAGTGAGATTGGCTTAAAAAAAAAAATGTTTCTTTTATGCTGGTTCTATATTATAATGATTATATTAGGTTTATTTTAGACATTTACACGACGCTATATTATTTTATTGTTTTGTATTAATTTTTAGTTCAATCGAATTGAAATTTTTACACGCGATCGGAGCGGACGTAACGTTTTTAAATACATTTTGAGAAAGACTGAAATGTTTTGAGCCAAATAACAAACGTTCAAATTTACGTTTTTTCAGCGCGATTCGGCCCGTACCGCGAGCTCAATCCGGATCGATTCGTAAACAATGATTTGTATTTGCCTTGAAATTCAATTTAGGTACAAGTAGTTACGCTGCCCCAGTTTGGGAAGACGTTTATGAGTTTACTCGACGTTTTCGTTGAACGCTTAACCTGCACAGCGAGCCTGACACGAAAACGCGTTTGGACATGTCGGTTTCAACTCGGTATTAAGGGTTTGTCTCGGTATGTTCCGACGATAAGCGTAGTAGTATTGCGTGGCCGCGTACTCGAGGGTAAATCGAATACCACGACGGTCGACGGCCCAAATCATTGCCGACCGAGTCGGGGTGCGAGAAACGCGATAAACGCACTGCGGACGCGTGAAAATCGGTGGTGTCCTCTACAGGGACATCTCTGGAATTTCTGACGATTTCGGGGGTGGATTACAAATAAAACAACACGCGAGTCTCGTCGCCGTTGACAATCAGAAGATCAATAATATATTGTGTAATAGGTACTCGGCGAGATTGCGTTTTGTGCGATCGGGTTCGCGACAGTTTGAAACGTAGTGTGGGTATTATCATTACAATTACTGTTCGATAAACATCCGAAATCAGAGACGTATCCGAGTGGGTCAAGGGAGCTACAGCGACCCCCTCGCCCCTGGTCGTGTTTTTTTAGTCGTTAGAAAAGTAATGACATAGGTGTTTCCTCCAACGTGCTATCATTAGATACTGGTATTCTGTTTTCGAAATCTTGAAATGTATATGTTTAATACAAATCTATAATATGTAAACGAGGAGAAAAATTTTAATTTTGACGTTTCGGTTACGGAATTTTTTAAAACAATCCACTCATACAACGCTAAAATGAAAAAAAGAATTTATTTCATTAGTTTCAGCTGATGGAAACAATTTTTGGTCAAATTTAACACGACGAGGCACTATAATTATTAAATCACATAACCAATAGAGCCAGTTGTGGGTTAAACATTTATTACACTACCCAAAACATATTTTACAATAACTGTTAGTATAAAACGGTCGTGTAAAAATTAGATCAACCGTTTTTTTCTCTCGCGTCTCAAAATTTTCCCTTAAAATCGAGTATTATTTTTGCTGTTTTCAGACTATATTCATTTCTACTAAATTTGCAGTTATAAAAAAAAAAAATTATTTTACTCAAGTTTTGTTCGTTTCTTTTGAAGGATAATTTGTTTTGATTGTCGACCGGGTGCGTACCCTCTAAGTTGCGAAAATCTTGAAATTTTAGCAAACAACAATTTTAAATTGTGTTGATACTAAAATACGAAACATGCACTTAAAACTGATCCCTTGAACGATCTCTAAAAATGGAGTTGTTGTTGCACAGATTATTTTGATTGGGAATGCTTTTTGGAGTCGATATGAATATTTTCTTGAACCACAATAGACATTTTCTAAAATTGAATTACTTACGTACCAACATAACGTATAATAATTATGTATTGTGTGCGAAAGAATTATTCGTTTAGGAGGTATTTTACACCCATTTTATAATCTGGATTATTTTATATCAGTGATTGCCTTTTTTTTTAAAGCAATGAAATTATACAATAATATTTAAATAAAATTTTAAATACTTATTTCAGCATTATTCGGTATCAATAAGTACCGTAACAAAACAAAAAATAAATATATTGTGGTACTTTATAATATTTAATCTTAACATATTTTGAACGCAAGATGTCAGTATAAAACAAAAACAAGTAGTGTTTGTTTAAATATCGAACATTTTAATTCTATTACCATAAGTAATTTTATACAACACATTCTGTATAAAAATACGTAAAATCGATTGTTGCTGTTGCCACTCACTTCGTTGAACAAATATTTTTATTATTTGTATTTTGTCAATTGGATTGAAATCCTTCCTGAAATATTCATAACAGACACTTAAAAATTTATTTATTCATTCAACAATCATAATTTTTTTTTTTTACAGAACTAAAATTTAGAAATAATACAGAAAAAATTCGTGGTTAAGTGTATTTACCCCTACTTAAAATAATGCAATACACCTAATTATCAGAGAAATTAAATTATTTTTTTATCAGCAGTACCTATATGAAGTGTGAAAAATATAGTAGAAAATGAATTATTAAAGTATAATGTTTAAAAACAAAGCGTTCATTCACGTTTTTAGAACTTAAATTGCTTCATTTGTTCTACGCCGCCAGTTTTGAATACAAAATTACTTCGTCCTAAATCATGAAGAAAATGTCGAAAAGTTTTTAATGACATTTTTTTAAGTAAAAAAAAAAAGCTGATATAAACCCCAGATAAATATGTATTTCATTATTAAAATAAATCTCTTGAATATACATCATGTCATATTTTCGCCTAATAATGAATATACTTAACAAAAATTAACAAAATGGGGTCTTTAGCTAGGTATTTACTGAAAAATAACAATTTAGATCGGAAGACTTTTTAATATTATTTAAATGTGAAGTTATAAAATATGCAGTTAATAAAATTTTTAATAAACTATTGCAACGGGAAAATTATTTTGATACGATAATCGAAAAGAATAAAACCGTCTCAACAAAATAAAGTATAAACGAATACAATTATTGCTAGTGTTTTTTTTTTTTTTTTTTTTTAACACACTTACCCGTACCATGCAAGAAACTGAGACTGAGCATCAACGAGTTCAGAAAAGTTAGGTTAATTTTAACATTTTAATTTTATGGACTTCTTGTTTTAAATACATTGAATCATATTCCTCGATCAACTCAAAATTTACATCTTTTTACTTTTAAAAAAAATAAAACCGACTTAAATTATTGATCAATACCAAATTCACATTTACTTTAAACACGAAACTTGGATGATAAAATTTGTTTGCCTTAATTAAATAAAAATAATCATTATCCTTTCCAAGCCATGGTATTATGACGTATTCTCATAGACAGGAACAAAACGAAATTTCAGATTTAGTTAGATACCTAACCTAGTAGGTGTTTACTTAATATTTTAATCTGCGACGATTAGGTTTATGATTATTTTATTCGTTATGATAGTACTAGTTTTTGCTAGATCTAAACAACGATTTTGTAGTTGATGAATAGGTAGTTCTCGAAAAGTGACCATCTTAGATTCAGGAAATCATTTCAAACGATTATGCAGTGTAAAGCGTAAATTACCGATGATTTTAAAATAATATGAGTCGATATAACACAGTAGAAATACTATTCCTTCTCAGTGAGTACACGTGCACCATCATAATATTGTGAAACAATTACTTTTGCGTGGGAACCGTTCAAAATGATTGTCTAGACATCCGAACACGTCATTTAATTGCGTCACCCAAGCTTCAAACAATGTTCGTGCATTGAGACGAATGATTGTATAATTTAATTGTGTAACTATATACGTACTATGTAGATATGAAGAGACAACCGAGATAATGGCGTGTTAATGTTGACATTTTTGATACTGAAAATGGTAATTGATATGGTTATTTCATTATTATGTCGACAGACATTGACATTGAAAATGCACTTAAAAGAAAACGTCTGAGCACTAATTTCAAAGTTTTCGGAAAAATATTGAGTTCTTAAAAATGATTTTTTTTATAAATTCATTGTAATTTAACCTGGTGTGTACCGATATGTACTAATATACATAGTAAATTATTCAAGATTCAAAAAGATGGCCGAGAAATTCTTTTTAGGGTCACGAAATCTCTCAGCCCCAAGTTAGTTTTTAGTGTCTACACGACACTAAAAATCTAACTTATAATTGTCATTATTCAACGTTTGTTTTTCTATCTGATTTTCTTATTTTCCGGGATAACTACCACCTTATAATTTACTAAACTCCAGCTACTGTAGATTACAACTAGGTACTACAAAAAAACATTTTTTTTCAATTTAGGTAGGTGTAATAGTTTTTGTAAACAACATCAGTTAACTCGTTAAATAAACCAACTGTGGACTGCCAAAAAGTTAGATAGTTGTGATCACGAGTATCCACATCCATTATTTTTTTTTTTCTAACAAACTTTCCCAAAGGATTAAAGTGTTCAAGTTTACCGGCGTTGAATATCAGAACCTTGAAATCACCGTCACTATTTGTATCGATCCAGTAGATGGACACATTTTAAACAGAATGTACTTAAAATACACAACAGCATTTTACTTCTAAATATAATATTATTTATTGATTTTATTTTGTATTTTTAATGATTAAACAAAAAGGTATTTTTGATAAATTTGATTATTGCATACTCTTAAAAATGTTTGACAACTGCAGTATTGATCCGTTATCACGAAAAGTTAAATTAAATATCACTATGAAATTGCATCACTTTTACGATACAAATTTTTTTCTTTTTCGTTTTATTGAATTAAACATCAATACAATTTTTAAATTGAATACTTTAAAATATGACAATTATTACTTGGCTAATACATTTAATATTTGTTTTATCCATTCAAAACAATATTTTGTACTTTGTATTTTAAATGCGTTATACTTAAAACATGTTCGGTCAACACACATTATATACGTATTTCATATTTCGTTTTATGTTTTAAATTTGAAGTGAGTTTCGGTACCAATTAGTTTCGGTTATTATTATTGTATTTCGTGCCCCTTTTCCTGAAAATTTATCCCAGGTATTGTTGCTAATCTCAGATTCCAAAATAGAAGAAATTTTGTAGAAACGTTTTTTTCATAATTAATATCCGAGGAGCTAGAACAATTATTTTTTGTTTGGACTTTTATTTGTCTAAGGACAATTGGCCGCGTGTAGTCTCTGTTGAACCTCGACTGTAAATAATATTACGACCAGTACAAACTACGTCACCTTTGTGATTCGAGTGTGTAAACGCAATTTACACCGCACAATAGAGCCCTCTCCTCGTCGAAACGCTGAACTGTACAACAATAATGGCCATATTGTGCGCACAATATAGTACGAGAATATATGACACGCGCGTATGATGAACTTTTGCATAATACCTATAATTATCATAATGGAGTATAGTTTCCGATATTGCTACAAACGAGTTTGTTTCACGTTTCAAATGATATTCTGATCGACTCTAAATATTCCGTTGAACTTTCAACACGACTAAAATACAACTGAATACGGTGTGAATAATTAAATTTAATTTGAAACACACCGTTGATTTTCACGGCTCTTTTGCTCAAAGTTATTTTCCCGCTCTTCGCCCATTCGAGTTTTCCAAAAACGTCGCCAGGAATATCGCGCATTCGTAGTCATTGACGATCTCCCCACAACCCAAACCCCGACCGTAACCCCGTGTGCACGATAATAACGTTGATTGATCTCAATAGTTTTGCGTATCGAATAATCGCATATTAAAATATGCAAACGTTTCGTAAAATGTAATAATGTCCAGCAAATTTATGGGCGCAAAAACCAAAACATTTTGCTGTCAAATGACTCGCAAACGTTGTCAGATAGCTTAATGCTCGCTCGATTTATACGATACACCGTTTCGGTCGTCCAAAATTGTACACGCCGTACTGCTCTAAGCGCTTCTGTCCCGGCTGTCCGTCGTGTTTTGATTTATTCGATACAGGAGCCGAGGCCGGAACGCATTGTAGTTTCATGCCGCGTCGAAACGAAAAGCGTGCAGCGATTGTTTTAAAAGCCGAAATCAAAAACGAAAATAATTAGGAGTAATTTATTTAAACGTTTTTGATTTTTTCCTAGTTTTTACTGCAGTAGGTCTGCTCTACTTATGTAATAATTGATTTGCACACGTATTCAAAATGAGAAATGAAACGAGAAATCACAACATCGAGTACGGGGTACCACACGCGGGTGCGTTCCGTAGCACAAATATTAAAATGTTTTTTACTTTATTTTATATTAATTTTTAACACATTTATTTATTACTTATTTATACGGTTTTTGAAAAACCAAACAGAATATATTTTAGATAGTACCTAACGTGTAATTCCGCAGGTAGTCGGCCATCCGATTAGCAATGATTTTTTTTTGAACTTCACCGAGACGGATTTATCTGTATCGGCTCTATAAAAAATTTGATTAACTTTCCTCAAAGGAAAACTTACAAACTGAGTGAAGACTGCAGAAGAATATTAAAGTTAATGATATAAACCGATGCACCAAAATAAACACGCGAATTGCATCTCCTCCCAAAAAATAAGGTAAAAAAGGTCCCTTTTAAATGACATGAGATAATGGAAATACATGAGAGTATCAGCTAGGTAATACTTATAAATTGCATCTGCATGTATAATTTTTATTAGCTTAAGTTCATTTATTTTTATTATTTTATAGTATTAACTAGTAATATTCGTTTTTAAGATGTTTTTTTTTTTGTTTTATAGAGGGGAATAGTCCTGGTGGATTTTGCATAAAAAGTTATCGTTCATTACTTGGTGTTAATTTTTACAATCACTCCATTTGAAATTTTGAACGATTTAAAATTAGTTTTATGGAAACAAACGAAATTATTGAAAGGTTTATTTAAAAGTTTTTACACAGTGACAGTTTTCAGGTATTTTAAATATCGTCAAATTAAAAGGTTTTTTTCTTAAAAATAAGTTTAAAGAATATTTCTTTGTTCTGTTAGGACACAGATAACTTTAATATTTGGTCTTGTTATACAAACTATATTTGATTTATCGAATCTACAATTATTATTTGTTTTGTGCGAGTAATTACCACGCTCAATAGAAAACGAAATGTCCAAATTGTCAAATTTGAGTAATGAATGATATAAACTTTTCGATGATGTATAATATACGTATTTGATCGTTATCAAAAGATAACGTGTGGGTTCCCGTTAAACATTCTTGTTCTCGTTATTATCAAATAAAATTTTAAAACCGCTTAAAGTATAAGAAATGTATTCAAATTACAATGTTAATGCGACATTAATTCAAACAAAAGAGCACTCCATATCTGTTTAAAAGACGACATTAATATGAAAACTATGAAACGGTCGATAAAATTACAGACTTGGTCGGCCTAATTCTTTTCTTTTTTTTTCATATAATATACAACACCTAAACGTGTTTATGTATAAATATATTCTTTTGCGTACTTACGCCGGATAAAAGAATAATCAAATATTTTCTTCACGCAAAGTGAAAATCGTTTTTTTTCAAGTCATTATTCATTTTTGAAGAAGATCAAACTATTTTACTGGAGGTTGTGTAAAAAACAAAAATCTTTAACATCACCTGTAATTTTAATAAAGTCTTCATACTTGCACTGAAACGTATATGCAAAAAGAAATAACGTTATCGGTCCAAATCTATTGAAAGGGACAGATATGTTTTGTGCATCAGAGTTTTATAATATATAGTATAGAAAATATTATAAAGATAATCACGTATTTTTGAAAATTTTAAGTGTTTAAAAATAATCTTTTCTCTCAACATTATGAGGTGTTTAAAATTTCAAATATTTCAAAAACGATCGTGTGTGGTCCGCAATCTATAACGTTAAAAAAACAATACGTACAATTTGACTTTGTGCGCCACATTGTGAACATAAAAGTAAATATTTTATTAGAAGTTTTTCTGTAAAAGAAATAATTTATCTGTTTTTAGAACATTTAATCATGGAAATAAAATGAAACGAAAATGCGCACACGTTGAAACACATTTTATAATTTGCGACACACTCGTCAATAATGTACACGTTTGTTCTTAATAACGAAAATTGCGTAAAAATACAATAATGAAATATTTCATATGACAAACGTCAAATCAAAGGTTACAGCAAAAACTAATAATTTTCTCACGGTTACACTGAACCCGGAATTTAATGTAAGTTGATTTTAAATTTTAAAAGCTTTTACGAACACACATGGTACAGTATTGTTAGTAATTACGATAAAGTCTCAATAAGTTATAATTGTATAGTTCAGTAAGTGTTATAATACATATAAAATGCACAATATATGTATAACATTATGTTTGTAAATGTCTACATTGTAGGAATTTTGTACGTTTATAAATTTTTTATACGATATAATACCCAAGCAACAAGGCTGCAAACTTTTACAGTTTTTAAAGGAGTCATGTCAATAAAAAATTTCTTAAAAATTGCGTTTACAATTTGTATGAATATCATATCGATATTAACCATAAAATAAAAAAAAAAACGAATATCGAGCAGATCTTATACACACTATTATAAAGTCCATAAAGCTGTATAAATATTTTATTATATTTTTCAATCGACGCACTTTCCTCCCACTTGTCTATACTTAACCCTTTAAGAACACTTTGAAAAAAAATTTGATTTCCTCTTCTAATATATTTCCCAAGTGGTTGTTAACTGTGCAGTGTTTATAAAATTGCTGAACAACGGGAAAAGATCACAGTGTTATCACCGCTCGAATACTTGACCTGAATGTATATTATTTTGATGACTCCAGAAAAAAAATGAAAAATATTAAAGTAACAATTTTAGTAATAGGATCGTAGATAATCTTAGTAATATAATTTTTTTTTTTTTTTATTAAACAAGCGTTTTGGAAAATGGAAACAAGAATGCCCGACTGAGAAATAAATAAAAAATATCTTCTAAATCGTGATGTTAAAATATTCTTTCATAAATTGTGAGTACTTACCTGCAAGTTTATCGATAGTATATTTGTTGTTGTGATTTTGTCGGTAGCAATAATTAACATATTTGTTCTAAGAACGTAAAATTCTATAATTTCTTTTTCTTTTTAAGCAATCGAATGAGGAAACTAAAAAATATGTATACACGCGATTTTGTTTTTTTCTTAACTAGTGCTAGAGTAACTTTTTTTAAACGGAACTTAGTTTATTTTTTATTTTCCATCTTAGCTTTGAACTGGTGAAGTTATTTATTCTTACTGTTAACTTTAAACGTATAACACTCAACGCCAATAAATCGAATTTACTTAATTTTGTTTTTTCATTTACTCGCCCAACATTGTATTGTGTATTTGCTCATAATAAAAGTGAATTTTTTTCGTTTGATTAACTATGACCCACAAGTATATTCTATTTTTTAGTGTATATTATTATTATGACGCGATCGCCGTGACTGGCAACGTTTGCGCATGCGGCGAAATTGAATCTATCTTGTACAACCCAGTTATAATATTCGTTTAGCACAGGTCGCGTCGTGCTAAAAAAAAATTACAATAATAAATTATTCGGAAACAAAAAACACCATTACATTCGCGTTTTACGTTTTGTTTTTGTGGTCACATACGCTCGACATTAATAATTTTGTACGTTAAAACAACCGCAATAATAATAATTAGAGACGACCTCGATACTTAATAGACGCAGGGATTAAAATAATATTATTTTTTAGCTGGGTGGTCGGGAGTTGAAAATAATAAATAGTGAAAGCGATAAAATAAAATACGAATAATAATAATAATAGTGATAAATTGTAAGCTATCGGTCATCCTGACTTCCGTGGTATACTTACGATTTTCACTTAACGCGTGCAATTGTATCGCAAGCGTTTTTTATGTTGTGTTTTTGATTTCAATTTACGATAAAATTTTTCTAGCTTAAGTAGCTTAACTTAAGTATTAAAATTATATTTTAACCTTTTGAAAGACCGCATTAATAATTACATATCGCGTAACTGCAGATGACAATATAAATTATAATAATATTCATTCGCAATAACAATATAGATAGGTATGATAATCAAGTTAAACCGGATATAGCTATGTGAACGGTAAATGTATGATTTCATAAATAAATTTTATAGAAAAAATTTTAATTTTACGTTAAGGAAAACTGTGGTAAAAATTTTTATTGTTTGATGGGCAAATTGGATTTTTAATTCAAAAAGTGCTTCCCAAAAAACTCGGCCAAATGGGACGTGGGGGTACGTCTAATTTTTATCCACTTTTTGGCTCAAACGCACAAGAAATACGCACGTTTGTCCCTTAGTTGTGAAATTTTTTAGTTTTCTGCAAAAAAAAAATGTACATGCTCAAGTTCAAACAGAACACCTCGGCAAAGAGCAATAACCGCAATTCGGAGAACTGAAATCCAAATATTCGGGAGGCTAAATTTTAATAAGATTCACTGAGATAAATGAGATAGGCTATTCTGTGTATTTATTTTAAGTCGGGGAAGGCTTACAACTATTCAGAAGGGGCCTTCCACATATAATCACAAGCCTTCTATTTTGAGATTATCACATTTGACGGAAAGCTGTTTTTTTTCTCGTGCACTTTTACGCTTAAACTGTTCACGGATCATTCAATACTACTTGTGTACAAAACTCTTTGAACACGTTGATCGCAAAGGGGTTTTTTTTGATGTTGCTTAAATTTGGAATGAAATGTCAAGAAAGTTTTATAATTCAGTTGTTGAGATATCTAAATATCTGTACTTAGGTGCCTCACTAATAGATGTTTTTGCAGGTAACCGAAATCTCGGTGTGTGCAGTATCTCCTTTATTTTGAAATACGGGTTTAAGATCTACAATAATTCGGCCATTTTCATTTGGTGATCGTGTAGCTCGCGTCAAACGTGCAGGTTAGGTTAGGTTAACCTTTCAAAAATTACTAAAACTATAGTTTTAGATCTCACTGAAGTCGACGTGTTGCAAACGCTCCGTTTACAATCCACTTAACGATGTTTTTTGTTTCGTTTTTTCAGACGCGATCCGGGTTATGCCGGCAATATGCTCAGGGTAGACGACTGCGTGGTGCTGAGGCGCGTATCCATGGGCGGTGGTGAAGAAAACCCGGAGCCGCCAACAGAAACGGGAAGTCGTCGGACGAGTAACGGTTCGTATTTTATGTACGGTTTCAATTATTTGCATGATCGGCAGAATATTTGCGAAAATTCTAAAAACTCTGTCCCACACATTTTTAAATTAATACGCGTTTTCAACTCGTACAAAATTTGATTGGGAAAAGTGAAGCCAAATAAGTTTTTTGGTTTTTTTTTTTTCATTAGAAATATTACGTTTCTTCTGAAATACGAACTGTATAACCAGAGCGACACACGGTTTATTACGAATCGACATAATTATACAGTAGATTAAGTTCATTTTATAAAAAATAAAAAAACGTGATCATTTTAGAATTAAAAAAAAAAAAAAAAACTATCTCTGATGTTGCACAGTGTACACACTGGGCTCTGAACTTTTCTACGAACAAGCGCAAAGAATTAATCCGTTTTTTTTTTTTTTTTTTTGGATAAATTTGCACGTTTTTCATCGACTTGAAGCTATCGAAATAATCACGGTTTTTATTTTGATATTTAGTAACATGTTTTTGAAATATATATTGTTACTAACGGTTTGGTAATGTTAATAATTCTATCGTAGAAAATTACAAAAGTTCATTAATTAAATATGTTTGAATTCTCTAAAAAAACACGGAAAAAAAAAACTTAACGTTTGTTATAAAAGTGACCAACTATATATTCTCACTATTTATAAATAACTAATGTAAATACTAAAATTAATTTAACAATACAGTATAGTTGAAAATTAAAAAAAATTAAAGATAAACAGTAATAAAAAGTTATGACAGACCGTTCGTAATAGGTATATGGTCGATAGGTGCGGAAAACGTAATAATACTTTTAGTAATCGGACGAAAAATTGTAATTGTATGGCATTTAAAAAACTTATGTCAGTCCATTATAACTAAACTCGACCATCAGATTGAATTATATTTAAAATTATTACAAAATAGTACTTTAAGATTGATTTTTTTATTTTTTTTTTTTTTATTATTATTTACGATTCACGAAACAATTTTCATCATTAAAAAAACGTGTTTTTAAATTATTTATAACGAAACAACCGTATGTAATAATGATGCAATACTTGATTTGTTTCCATCTTTTTTTTAGTACTCAAAAATGAACTGTTACTACACGAAGCTGTGATAAAAAATGATCCAGAAGCTGTGCAGAGAGTACTCAAAGAACCATTAGATGTCAACTCTCGAAATAACGTGAGTAAAATAAAATATTGTCATTATCGTACATGTACGTAAATTATTTTATCTATAAATTCAATAGATACTACACATACGTACGTTGAACAATGACCACACGATTTTTAAAAATGTTTTGACGTTTTATTTTTTAAATTAAACATTTGAAACGAGGATTTTTGACATGAGCTTCAATTCAATAGTTCACGCAGGTACATGTTTACTGTGAGTTAATTTGGGTTTCATATGGACTATATGAGAACAAGATGGATATGATCGCACCAAATACGTTCACAAAAAATTTAAAAATACGAATTTGTGAAATTTGTTATCTGATGTGTAAGTCATAGTAGTCATAGCTACGAGCGTCTCGAAACGAGCATAAATCATCCAACTCAAATGAACGCAGATCTAACTTTTAAAAAATATCATCATCACGATTTCTCCAAGTCACAAAACTCGCAAACGAGAACGTGTTGCGAATGCTTAAAGGTTTAAGTTTAAATTTTGAATTTCTCTTTCACAAAACGGTTTATAGCTGTGATCACTCGATGTCACATTTACGTTTGATAAAATACACCGAAAAGAAAAAAACGCGAAAGTGTGTAAAATAAATTTGTTTTGTACGATATGCCAAACGGTTTACGTAAGCCGGTATTTTTTAACTATTGGTAAAATAATGTCATTTTGGACATACTTATTACTTTCACGAGACTTGTTCAAGTTTTAACATGTACTTATAATATATTACGAGCACGGTTAAGGTAAAAATCATTTTGACCATTGTTCGGCTAAGTATAAAACTTTAACAACTTTAACTGTTTAGAATAATTTAACAGTTTTTTTTTTTTTTTTTTTATTATTATATCGGGTTATATTTTTTTTCTCCGTTTTTCGTTGTCACAAAACCAGTGTGTAGTGACTTTGAGACGTACCGATAGGTCTACACTAAACCCGATTTACATCAAGTGACGAAAAAGAAAAAAAAAAAAGAGAGAAAGAGAAAAAGAGAAAAATACACGTAGACATTAAGCTCAGTGGGAAACCTGGTAGGTGATTCTTTTTCGCCGTCAGAATCCTATGTCCGATGTCGGAAAAGTTTTCTGTCCTCGAAAACAAACGACGTGAAAAAAGAACGATTCAAAACACACGACTGACATTTTTTTTCCGACTCACAATCCTGATACGTCATTTGCAAAAAAAAAAAAAGAAACAATTTTATAGTAATAATATACTTTATAACTTTATGCCGGGAAAGCATAAGCCTTTTGCCCGAGTCCCGCTTAAAAACATAATGATGCTGCGATAATATTAAAAACTATGGCCTACATATCATATAAAACATTAATATTATGATGATACAGTCGCGTAATAAAACGCACCGTAACAATTGATGAGTTATTTTATTTGCATTCCAAGAAGAGTAATAGTTATCGAAACATCCATATATAGTGATGAACAAAATAAAAACGGTGCCAATTTTATGCGAAATTTCTTTTTTGCCTAAAAGAGAATACGCTTCTTGAACGATTTGTATATTTTATATATCCATAACGTTTAAAATAAATGTTTATCAACATTGTTGAAGAATATTTGGTTTTCTATAGGTGGTTTTGAATCAAATTATCATATTTACATTCACCGACTTCCTAGCAATTCATATTTTGTTGTCTGTTTTGCTAATTAATCAAACTAAAATAATATATTGTTACCACATCCAAAAACCACGCGATAATCATCGTTGAAACAATTATAATTGTTTATAATTATAAATACTCTGTCTAAAATAAGAATATAAGGAATATGTAGTAGGACCTATTGCATTAAACAAGTGAAAGAAAATTAAAATAAATTTAATATAATATAGTAAAAATATTAAGATTACAGTTAGTTTGTCATTGTAAGGTTACGAAATCGTAAATAAAAAAATATAACAATCTCGCAAATGAAGTATACTTGATCAATCAACAGAGCGCTTTTTTTGATGGGTTACCTGAAAAAGTGTAGATAGGCGTTTTATATTAAATTTGTAAACTATTCAAATAAATCCATCTGGGTCGTTAAGTAATATATACTATGAGTAATTTATGACTTATTCATAGTTAGTAGATTTTTTTTTTTTTGTTAATTTGTACTTTATTTTAGTTTCGTATGTAAATAATTTTAATCGTCTTTAAAAACAAGTATTAAAATAATAAATGTAACAGTAGATATAAGTACTCAAAACCAATTAACAACAAATTTAATAAACTAACTGGCCTATTTTACACCGGAAAACAATTCTTCGATTTATTACCAAAAATCAAAAAATTTGAATGGCGATATTGATTGGTTCATCTCCAAAGTTGTGTTACTTTTGTATATAATTGTCGTCGACATCTTACAAACTAACTGATTACTCCAATTGTTTAAGATTCCGCATCACTTTTATGATTATACAAAAAAATACAAATACTTCACGGGGGGTGTTGTTGCTACATAATGTGAAACAAAACTTGTGATCCATGTCGAGTGTATTTTTAAAAAATTATTTTTGTTTTTAGCAAAAGTGTGTCATGGACGTATAGTACATTAACCTGTTCTTTTTTTTGTTTTTTAATGAAATAAAAGAAAATAATGTGGGATAAACTCATCTCCGTGGATTTTAGCGTCTGACTTAACTTGAGTAAGCCGGGATAAAAATAAACCGGCATTTTCCCTAAATCTATGCTGCGGTTTCGAGAGACGCGTCGGTAGTCTAAAAACTGTTTCACGGATGCGCCGTCTTTCAGTTTTTTTACGGCCAAAGGTTTTATCTTTTCTATTTTCCTTATTGTTTCCTTTATCGTTATTTGCGCTAATTCTACGTAAAAACCGGCCGTTTAGTGAATTATCCCAGCTAATTGCGAATAATCTTTTTCTATCGCTACCGCCGTTCTAAGTGGCTGACGATATCTATATTCGGCTTTAAGTATATACAGGCTTTGAAATCCCTAAAAGAAAATTCTACTCGTCGGAGCGTTGAGTTGTCTGTAAAAAAAAAAAAAGCCGGGATCCCTCTAGGTAGTTTGACGGAGTAACGATTAAGCTTTGGGTGCGTCACTGGTTTGGAAGTTGTGGTTCAAACGTATCATTTGATATTTGAACGAAACGGTAAATAATTGCTTTCAAAATATCGATTTTGAGCAATCTCAGTTCTATACTATACGTCGTGGTAAAAACCAAATTTAACAAAAAATATCAGTTTTATGAAACTAACTATACTGCCTGAAATAATGGTAATCGCTACGCCAAACAACTTATCATCACCGATCTCATATTTACTTCATTTTTGCTTCCTTTCTTTCTTTTTCTTTTTTATGCAACACCACGTTTATTATGTTATGTTTTATAAGGTGAAATATAATTTTATAAGGTGTTTTATAAGATAACATGAAAAGATAGGACCGATGCGATACTTTCCTCTCCATCGCGGTTTATAGTCTAAATTTGTATGTTGTTGGATCAAAACTCTCTAAATATGTACAATTTTTAAATTTTTTTCATATAACATCTAATTCAAATTAAATTCTCAATATTTTTTTTTTGCTATAACGCAAATTGATCAGCCTGCTCCTTCCACTCAAAAATACTAATAATAATCAAATTTGGTGATGGTCCATATACATAGTCAGATATTTTCAGGATTTCAAATAATATCAATTTAAAAACAAAAATTTAAACTTTTTTAAACCTGAAAATTTAAAACTTTTCACCGTGAAACTCAAAAAGCAAGAAAATTTTCAACTAAACTAAGACTAAAATACTATCAACGGAGTCCACAAACTTTAAAAATCGGAGCATTCCTTCTACTCGAAAAAGTGAAAAAAAAATCATTGTCAAAACAAAAATCTAAAATTAAAACTCAATTGTAGGTTCATTAACTATTTTACTTATACAGTGTCAGTCGACGACCGTTTACAACGATGCATAATAATTTTTAAACTGACGAGACATTTAGACAGTAACTGGTGGATAATTAATAACTTTGTATTTTTTTTTTTTTTTATTCAGTATGGCCGAGCTCCGATTCACTGGGCGTCTTCGCGAGGAAATATTGAAATCATGGAAATGCTAATAAACGCGAAATGTGATATTGAAGCCAAGGACAAGGTAATTTTATGAGATTATTAAAATATATTTGATCTTTGAATATGCTATACGGAGGGTTTATAATTTTTCGGTACATCAGATGATTTTGAATAAATTTATGATAATTTATTATCTTTTACATCTCACAAATATCTTAAAATTGTATTACCTATTTATAAACTGCCACCCTCACTATAATTTTTGGGGTTCCATATTCATTGAAAATCCTATAATTTCTTTATTAATTTTGTATGCTTGTCGCGTTCAGAATCTTAACTTTTAAGTGTAGCACAATGATGAAAAAGGGAATGAAAATTTTTAATATTTTTGAGAATATTGAAGTATTGAAAAATGTATTTGCAAAATATAACCATTATCATACCTGCTTCATTCGAAACTCAAACGATACGCTGTCATCACTTAAAACAGAAATAAAACTGACAACCTCACCTCATTGTAATGTTTCGATTTGGGTTTGGTTTAGAGGTATATTATATTTATGTATATTTATAAACGTTTTAAGTTGAAAAAAAAAACTCGATTTATAAAAAAACAAATGGTTTTTCGTATCGAAACTCGACTAAAAATAAAAAATATTCGTAAGGTGAAAAAAAAACTACAAAGCGTGTGGTTCTATAATAAATCGCAAATCATCTCAGCTCGTGAAAAAACTTTTCGTGCTGGGTTTTATAAGTGTTGTTTCGTATTCTGTAGAGACTAGACATCTTTACTGATACTTTGTCTAGGGCACCTTTGGCGTACACACACACGTTCAGACGCAAAAAGTCGTTTGAAATTTTTACATAGTTTTATAAATAAATTGTCTTAGATATAATTCAATGAATTGACAAATTTATCATAGCAATTCACTAGCGAAATCAACGAATTGTGTAAAGTAAAATATTCATCAATATCAAAATATGTTTACAATATTTTGTGACCAAGTTCAATCCTTTCATAATAACCATTCATGAATACTTTGTAAAATCGTCCATTGCAAATTTTCGTTACTATCATTTTAGAAAAAATTCTTACAAAAAAGTAAACAAGAAGCGTGTGTCGTTAGAATTTTATTGTGAAATATCAAAAAAAGGTTTCAAAATAATTAGTTTTTTTTTTTTTTGAAAATGTATGTTAAAACAATTCATAAGCTCATCTAATATGTCTTATATATTAGTACACTAGAATTTTAGCATTCGTTTAAGTATTAATAAAATTTAATTAATTTTTTAAATACATGAAATGTGAGCATTTTTTTCACATAAAATATTTTGCATATAAGGTACAATTAGTACGATTACAATTAGGTTGAATACTAAATTAATTTTGTTTACAATTAACTATTTGTGTTCTAACCTCGACGAACTATAAAGTAATTGAAGATATATAAAATAAAGATTTCTAATAGCATATTTAAATTAAACTTGAACATAAAAATTTAAAATTTAAAGAAAAATTCAACTTCGAGTATTTTGTGATTTAATTTAAATAAACATAAATTTCTTAATCAAAAATAATAAGTAGTTCTGTAGTAATAATCATGAAAACTGTATTCAATATTAATTGATTTTGGTAATGAAACTTGAATTTTACAAAATTCAAATTTAATGATACGATTCTAATAACTTGACTCGAATTTAAAAAAAGACTAATAGTTATTGGTTTTAGTTATAATTTAACTCAATTTTGTGTGGAAATGAAAATATTTTTTTTAAATTTTTAACCACTAAAAACGTATATTTAAATGGTAATCCAATAATTTCGTATACAATAATTATTGTGACGCAAGTTAATTATTCTGTAGGATTTATATGTGAGTGATTGACGATTGTAAATAAAATAAAAAAATACAAATTGTTTTATGGTCTTTTTCATTAGCAAATTTTAATTTTATTAACTTTTTTAATAAAAAAAAAATTTTGGTTTTTGATTTTCGCATGATAATTTTTTTTTTTCTAGAAATACGTATGATTCCTTAACATATGCTTAAATTTTACATATTTTATGCTAACCATTTATTCACATTTCTATTCATCCGCAGTACTCGAGAGGTTGAATAATTTTTTTTTTTTTCCGGTAACACAAACACAGCGAAAACAAAATTTAATCATGTATTAAAATTTAAATTGTTAATCCTCTTAAACGTTAACTCAATTTAAGCCTCACTCTTTTATGGAACCATTGAATTTTTGAGTGTTATAATAATGCCATGTTTGGATTACAACTTTTGACATTTTTATCTTCAGATGTTTAAATGTGTTTATACTTTTTCCAGATGAAAAAATGTATACAACTTTGTTAGTACTTGTGTTTAAAACTCTTAAAAAAAAAAAAAAAATCTCTCTTGTGTTTTGATCATAACATCAAAATTTCGTAATACTACGTAATCATACTACGCCTCTAAATGATTTACAAAACTTTTTAAAAACGTATCAAATGATTGATTAAAAATCTTGCTTTAGAAATAAAATAAAATTGTTTCAAAGACATTTTAAAAAAAAGTCTCGATTATATTTACTGTCGACTGTAAACCATTAGTTTTTCAACGGTTTTTTCGACAATCTCCAACCTAAATTTGAAACGTTCCAATCGATATCCCTGATTGTCGATCTATAGTAATATTGATTATTGTGTTTTATTATTTCAGTACGGAATGCGTCCGATTTTAATGGCCGCGTGGCACGGCCACACTGATGCTGTGCAGATGCTGATCAATTACGGAGCCAGCGTGAGCACAATAAACAAAGTGAGTTTTATTCGTAAAATAATAATAATATCCACAAAGAATTTTGTGGTTTAAATTTTGAGATTTTAAAAACAGAAAAAAGATAAAGGAAAAATACGTTTGATCGTTGTGAATTCTTATAAATGAAAGTGTATACCTTTCAACTATAACATTTTAATGTCGTTAACAGAATATTATAATGTTTTATTTGTGCTGCGGCGACGTGAATTATGATTAAAAAAATGTAATGATTCTCAACGCTATACATGATACATACACAATTATACTTTTTTGTTCAATATTATGATTTGTTAACACGTTATTTCTTTCATATGTTTTTTTTTTTTAAGCGAATCGATCCGTATCCGTTACACCGTCCGTGTAGGAGACGTGCCTTTGGAGCTGATCGTAATTTTTTTTTTTTAACCTTTTGCGGCAACGCATATGAATTTTTAATATTTTCCACATCCAAACACGCACGAGACAAGCTTCACAATAATTGATACGAGAGAAATGAGAATCGCATATCTTATACTGAAATAATTCTACAATAGCATTGGATTTCCTTTGCATTCAGAAAACGTGCGACAAAAATGTATTAAACATTTTTATCTGCTTTTTAATACGCGTTTCTACTCGCGACATTTGCGTGGGTCGAAAGATTTCCAACGTTATGTTAATAGTACCGTAAAAACTATTTCGTGTTTATTAAAAAACTCACCTGTTAAAAACTTTATTTTTGACAATACGTAGGACAGTCATAGGTATATAGGTATAAGTACCAAAGTATTAGAGTGAAAACTGAACGTGAACGAGTATTGTAGGGAAAAGGTTATTAAAAACATCAGTAACCTACTATTTTATAGTTACTACTAGTTAGTATACGCTCCGATGTCAGGCCTTATTCAGTTCTCGAAAATTTTCAACCATTTTATAGAACTTTGATATTTTCGAAACCGTAAATTTTTTTTAACGCGCATATTATTTATAATTCAAATCCATTCGGTTCCGACAAATTACAGTTATAAATTAGTTTCGAGATGTCCCAAAGGCCAAATATCAATTAAACGCTAACACGTTTTCGGTCCTAACTATGCAAAAAAAAAAAAAAAAAAAAACATCCTAGTAGAGATGGTACAAAATGTCATAAAAATTTAATAGCGCTCGGTCAAAATAATTTTTAAATTACAACGATATAAAATCATCATTTTTTAACCGTTGTCTTTGATACGATCTTGGTCCGTTAAAAATGCAAATACCTATTCCTACAAACTGGCGTAAAAGTCGTTGTTATGTCACTGCGCTAGCATCATTAAAATGTCTCGTCTGGAAAATTACTAACACTATGAGACAGATAAAGTTTATAGACGGTAATCCGCTTTGACATATTAGTTTTGAAATTTTTACTATATTACGCGTACACTTGAAACTTCCTAAACAACTACTAAAGAGAGCAAATATTAAAGGATTCTACACTGTATAAACATTCAAGTATATGAAGATCTATTCACTTCTTTACAGAAATAAATTTATTATTATCAGGATTAAGTAAAATACCGGGTCTTCACGTTTTGTTTGACCCGTGTTACTTTCTTTACATTGTGTCTAACATGGATCAGTAATATTGCTCGAACGCAAAATTTATACTTCCAAATCCCTTCATTTAAAACTGTTGTTGTAATTTAACATGTTTAAGCGTCTTTTGTATTGACGTTTGTCTATATTATATGCAACAGTATTTCAAATCATTCCGAAAACTTTAATACTAATCGTACAATAACGTTCAACTGTATTACACATTTAAATTTTTGTCACCAAAATATAGGAGAACATTTTTCGCAAAATTAATTATTTTAAAATTATTTTTAAAGAATGATCAATAACTTTAACATGATATGGATACCCTGCGTTATTTTGGCGTTATTTAAAAACGAAAATTATTCATGTTATTATTGGTGTATAAATTCTGTATATCTAAAACTTGACACGTAAGTAACATACGTAATGTATATGATAAGACTACACATTACAAAAAAAAAAAAAATGCTATTTAAATACACTTATATTTTGTAAAAATTACGTAGAAATGGCATGATTAAATTTACGCAACAAAATATAAGTAAATAAGACTAACCATACTAACTAATGGTCAAAATCAAAGCACATAATTCACAGCAACAGCAAAATCAATGTTAATAAAAGTGCGTGTAAAATATGACTTACTCTTTGCTTTACAACGGTTTTTAATTGTTAAAATATAAAAATATTTCAAGTGTTTACATGTTTTTTTTTTTTTTTTTTTAGTTTGTTAGCGTTTCTTATTGGTTTTTTTAACTAGTCATATACAGTAAATAAATTTTTAAAACAGCTTTTTACTTGTACGTGTTTGCTTCGTTTTGTGTATTTTTGTTTTGGTATAGTGAGATAAAAAAAAAAAAAAAAGATACATAATAATAATAATAAAAAAATCGTAACGACAACACCGATAATAATAATAATAAAAATATAACCCCGTTTGCGAGGGTGAATTATGTGTTTGCGAATCGTGTCAGGTCACAATGTTATTATAAACGCGTCGCGGCTTTTGACAAATAGGTCGTAGATTGATCGGCGAAACTGAACTCTAAACCGTATTTATATATATATATATAGGAAGGTACTCACTTAAACCACTGAAACTTTAAGGTGATCGGAAGGGTCTTTTGTTCTCTGTTTATCACACGCAAATTGTAGAAATCAAGCCGGTTTTTATTTCCAACGCACCTGCCATTTGCAAATCTCAGCATTAACTGGTTAAAAGTTAAATTTTAGTCAAGAAGTTATGTTAATTAACGTGTTAACTAATTTTTTCATTAACTTTTAACTCAATAAGTTAGTGTTTTTTTTTTTTTTTTTTATTTTTTTTTGTTATTGTCATCGGCCGTAGTTTAAATTTTTTAAAAACTGATTAAAAAAAAAAAAAAGTACTACCAAGAAGAAAATTTAAAAAAAATATATGAAAACATTTTTCTGAAGAGGAGGAAATGTCTAACGTTATATATCCTAAGTACAAAATCAAAATATGGAAAATAATATCTTTATTTTTAGTAGAGTTAATTTTTTCTATGTTAGTTAACTTTTAATGTAATAAATTTAACTTTACTAATAATAACTTAACTTGACTTCACGAGTTAAAAAACGGTGTTAATGTAGACGTGCGGTGTGATAATGATTGTGAAAACTTATTTTAATTTGATTCAAATCAACTTTTCCACCCTTTAAAAACATTTAAAATTTATTTTTATGTTATTTGATTTGTAGAGAAATTTGTAGATTTGTAACATTGTAGAGGGTAACATTAAAAAAGCGGTAAAATCAAACAAACGTAAATCAATTTTCTGAATCCTTAATGCATCACCAGACCAACCGGTAAGTAGGAAATAAAAACCGTTTTAATTCCTATGTTCCTATTTTGCGTGCGACAGACAGAGAAGAGAAAATTGACGCTTCTAATCCTCTTAAAATTTACGTTTATGTCGATAGATTATCGCAGTGGCGTATTTATGGATTGTGGAGTGTTGGAGATTTCCATGTCCCAAAACAATTTTCCAAAGACAATGATTATAATTGAATTAAATATAAATCGGTTAGGTCCGTGGGTTAGTGTTTTCGGGGCCCCTATCACATTACCTTTTTATTTTCCTACATTTCAAGTCATAAAATGTTTTTAATTATATTAAAAACAAGCCTTTATATGAAAGACTTCAAAAGTAGAATATGAACCTAGTCGTAAAAGTATAAACTGCGTTTTAGGCTTTTAACTTACTGTATATATTAGTTCTTATATCATTTATACTTTTTTATTTTTAAAAGTAACATTTAAGCCTTAAGTTTGTACAAAAAGTTATTTAAATGTTACTCAAACGTTAGTGTGTGAAAATAGATGACATCCACTTGAATCATTGAGAATTCTCGGAAAATTTTGCTTGGTTTTTGAGTAATAAAAATAAAAAAAATTGAAAAAAGATTATAACGTTTATTTAATCACAATAACTTCTCTTAAAAGTTCTTTAAAACATTATTCTTGAAACTCTTATGCGTTATTAAAATAATTTTAATTACAAATTCGTCATCAAACTTAAACGATTTTGACGCTATTTAACAAATTGAAATTTTCTCGGTTTTTAAAGACCGAATCGGATTATTATTTATAAGTTCACACATAATCAAAACAAAATATCTCAACTATTGTACAAAATCGTCTGAAAAAAGTCGTTTATTATTAACACATTGATGACTTTATTATTAAATAGCTTATGTTCAAAAATACTTAAATAGCTTATAATCAAAAAATAATCAATACGTTCGTTAAACTTTCTTGTGTGTTCGTATTTGGTTACCAATTATTTACACGGCATCGACTATCTGTAATTATTGAGTTTCCAAGGGGGTGTTGGATTTCAACCCCTTCTCGTATATAACATGGAAAAAAAAAAGAAAATATATACAGCGATATGACTGATGATGTAGGTCACAATTTTGGGAGTTTCACTGTTTTGGAGCTGGATGACGTTTTCCAATTTTCATTTTAAATTTCTAAGATATTATAATTATTTTTTCAAAAATAACGATCTTTGGATAGTTCAGTGAGTCCAGATAAGTACTTATAACTACGTTGTGAGTTCCTAAGTATTATATTTTGTACACAAATAACATAAATTGTTTAAATGTTTTGACGTTTAAATAAATTTCAATCAATTTGAATAAATTATAGAAGATAACTAACATAAAAAAAAAAATACTAAATTAATAATAAGACTGTAGACAGTAAAAAAATGACTAAAAAAATATTGAAATTTAAATGTTTTCTTAAACAAACCCTGGAAATTGTTGAAAATTTTATGTTTATCGCTCAAAAAAGTTTGAAATTTTAATAATCTTGTGTATCCATTTCTTCAATTTGTAAAAATTTCGATACATTTTAAAGTATTTTGAAAGAGTTATTTCAAAAAACAACTAATGAAAAAATAACGTTATGTTAACTTGAAAAGTTGTGTTAAAAATTAAAGAAACCTTGAATATTTTTTTATTATATATAGAAAGATATGAGGGTTATTGGTTGCGTTAAAGTTTTGAGACTTTTAACTGCAAATTGAAGAATTCGGGAAACAATAACTGTTAAATTTGACTTTAAAAAATATACAATATTTGGCCCATAGCTTACTTTTTGAGGTTATTATAAATTAGGTATTGAAGTAAATCTACTATCTAAAAAATGTATGAAAAGAAAAAACATACATACCACACTTAGCTTAGAATCTAAATCAAAATGATGTGAACGGAGTAGATCGTTGTTTTAGTAGGATCCAAACTGAACGTTTGGAAGGTGTAGTTGGACGTTTTATACAAAACAAATGAACAGCAAATAAATACAAATAGTTAGTGAGCTAAAGTTACATAACCTATTTTCAAAATGTTTAAATCATTTATAGGAGAATTATATGTCGTTTTGGAATGTGTGTGTTTCGAGACTCTAAATTAAAATTTACTGTTTTCATAAAAAGATAACAACGAAAATAATTGATAAATAATTTATTAAAATTTAAAGTTTTAAATTCCGCTTAAAAACTAGTCAAAATTGGTCTCGAATTTAAAACATTTTGATGATTTTTTTTTCTTGGGTATTTTTATAACTTGTTTCATGCTAAAAGTAGGTCAGATCTACCTACCTGAATTGGAAAAAGTGTTGAAAAAAATAAAAACAAACAGTTGTCAAATAAATACACCCGATTCAATACCTACAGAATCTAAAAAAAAAAAATAAAAATCTCGCATACTCAACAGACGACATTAACGTATTATTCGCAAAAATTGAATTCAGTGACTTCCTCGAGAGTGTGTTATTGTTTCAGTAAGAATTCCAACGGGACAACCAAGTCAAATGCACGCAAACGTTCTTCTAGCGATCACAAAATGAACATGGCCGCGCGTGTGCGCTGTATAACATGACGTCGTTGTCTTGCGATGACGAGCTCGTAAAGACAAAATGTTATAGTTTTGTACGTGCGATAATTTTATTTATTTTTTTATCTCCGTTTCTCCACACACGAAAAGAAAAAAATTACCACCTCCACGTGCGACGAAACGTCGTGATGTTTCGAACAAAAAAAAAAAAAAGAACGATCACCGTGTAAATAATTCAACGATCGTGTCGGTATACAATATTACGGTCGCCGCGAAAACTCGCCGCGCGCGTTGGACGCCGTCCGGATTTCGAATTCGGGGACGGTAATAATATGACCGATACCTTACCGAGTTAGCAAAGTCAATGCGAGCAAACGGTTTTTGTTAAGCCGAACCATTGCTCACAAAATGCTCGATCGAAATTGACAAGAAATAACGGAGTACGAATACAAATGTGATTTGTTTTTACGCAGGTAACACGAGATATTACGTTCCCGAAAAAATCAAATTCACCTAAATTATTCTCTACCCAATGGCATCCGCGGAAGACCAAGTAGACGCACTTGTCCATTCCTTCTTGGTTTTTTTTTTTTTTTTGGACAATTATTACATAAAAAAAAAAAACAACATAAAGACTATTTGAATTTCAAAAAATGTTTTGCCCTAAATTTCTGTGGACGCCTTTGACCCCGTAATCATCAAATTTTTGTTCGCTCATGCGTTAATACCAAGTCGTAAAAGCTGCTAATAAACGATGTATAACACTTGTACAAAATGTACGAGCACTATTTTCATCATTATTTTTGTCGATTTTTACAAATGAAATTAAAATTGTTCTTGGCCTCTATTTACAAATTAACTCACATTTTTTTAAAACTTTAATGAACTCGTGAACTGCGTCCATAATATATATATAAGAATATTTATATTTTCAAAAAAAAAAAATAGGCATACTTACAAATATATTTGCTTGCCAAAAATCTAGCTGCTACAAAATAACTAACTTAAATTAAGAAAGTGAAACGCCGATAACTGCGTTTAGAGAAAAGCCAAATCGTTTATTTATTTTTGTACATTATACACACACGGGAATTTTTAGATTCCAAACGCGCCGACAAGATAGTAGTGACTTTAAAATGATGTCTTTCCGAAAATATTTTTTGGATAGAATCACTCTTATCCTCACATGATATTGTCCCTTAAAAATTGGTTATTGGCCCTGTTTCTATATTTTAAGAATTTTTCGTTCACTTTTTTAGTGACGATCCCAAAAAATGTAAAAATTTCCAAAACTGTATCAAACCGTGATTTTTCTTATCTTTTTTTTTAAAAACGATTTCGTAATCGGAAATAGTTTCCAGTTACCATATTTGTTAAAATGAAAACATTTTCCGAATCTTGTCATAAAATCTAAAAGAACATGATATTTCACACTCGGCCGTCGAGCGTATGTTTAGTCGTTATACAACAGGTGTCTACACTACTTACGTATTCATACGTCGTGACGATCTCTGTCGAATTGAAGGAACTTAACTGTAAAAACTTTTAAGCCACGGTCGCATTTCCTTCTCTTTCGTTTTACTTATCGCCAATGGCGTCATTTGGGGTAGCTGGACTGCAGTGGTGTAGTAGTGGAGGGTAGCTTGTAGGGTACAAAACACTTTTAGTATTTTTCGAAACATGCGTGTTAATCCATTAAAAAAAAAAAAAAAAAAACTAAATCCGTGGATCCTAGGTATCAAATCAATAATTTTTTAAAAAAAATCGGTTACTTCATGTAAAAAAAAAAAAAAATACAAGAATAAATAATTATCATCGATTTATTATTTTGCGTTTGTAGGCGTTATGCTAACATAATATAATAAGCCCATCATAAATCCCATAGACATAAATAATTTATTGTTATTTATTATAATATACAGTGAAGTGGTGTAATATTTTACTGTTCGAATTTTGAAATTAGTACGATTGAGTATAAAAGTAAATTTTTAACCATGAATGCAGCATATTATACATATCATATTTAAAAAAAATTTTTTTTAACATATTATGTAAAAACTTGAGAGTAGACGATTCTGAGAAAAAAAAATTCAATATGGTCTTATTTAAATAAGTTATCGTTATAGAGCTCTTACAATACCGTACAAAAAATACTTAAATCTAAACTTTTTTTTTAAATGCAAACAATGACAAAACAAAAATAGAATTTTAAACTGCCTAAAACAAGTTTTGTACTGGAAAACTACGTATTAAAAGTTATGAAAAATTCAAAATCCAGTCATCCTCCCTCAAATTTCTGTTTAAAATGTTAATTTCACAATTTAAGAGGGAGGCAATAGCCCAATCCACTGTAAACGTTTTATAAGTTTAAGTGAAAACTTTAGGGGAAGAAGAGGCCAAGTGTCATAATATTGTTAGGTTTTCTTCCAAAATATGGGCGTACTTACCTGGTGATTTTTTACTGCTACATCACTGGACTGAAGCATGCGTTGGCCGTCCCTATTATTTTGAAAGATCTTATTTTACGTGCTTTGTTGTCTGTCTGTCTGCGTGGAATCTTACAAGTCAATTTTTAACTAGTTCCCGATGAGATGGATGTTTGAAACTTTAAATAACGCTCAGAAGTAGATGACAATACAATATTAAGTCAAAAAATTTATATTTATGTTTTAATATATATATTAATTGATATATTATATTAAAAAGGAAAAAATAAATATATATTATAATCTAGAAACTAAAAGCTTTGGTAGTGAGCATATAACACTGTTGCATGTCAATTTAGTTCAATTGATCACTCCCAAAGCTTTTAGTTTCTAGATTATTATGTAAAAATTTTTTTTTTTATTTTTAGTATATTTTTTCTCTTTTAAATAAATTTTTTTAAATCAAAGTTTTTTTTAAAAAATATTTTTTTTATATACCTAATAGGTACTATTTTTATCTTTCTCGTACTCATTTTTTTATTGAAAGTATCTGGGGATGTTATGATGACGCTAAGTCAATGAGGCTTTTGATCGGTGCCGCACTAAATACGTCTTCTGTCGAATTAATATTTTAACGTTTACGTTTCATTGTTCATTAATAACATCCGATGCGCGCGGGAAATATTGTTTAACACACTTCAAACGCACAACGTATGTATAATTAAGTTTTAAAAAAATTTATTAGATTTTTGTCAAATCACTTGTTTACGTTTTACGTTCAAAGGGAAATTATTATGGTAGTTGTCAGTCACAAACACTATAATCCCGTCAGACATTAAAACGGACAATGTGATTAATAATCACTTTGACACAACGCACAAAAATAATGTATAATCACTGATTTTTTGTAGCAAGACACGGTCGTTTTATTGTTTGGTTTTTTAAGTTCGTTATCATTTCGTTTATATGACGTAGAAAAGTTCAAGTAGGATCGAACAGTACAAAACGTCTGAAAAAATTTCAAATTTATAATTGTACATGCGAGATGTTTGTTATTCAAATTAATTTTTACAATAATTTCAGTTGAATCAACGCACTGTTTTGAGTGGAAAAATGATACGGTATGAGTTATGTGAACACAGAAAGTAATCACATTCCACTTAAAGTTATGGAATGAAAAAAAAATAAAACAGACTTCAAAAAACAAAAAAGTACCTACCAAAAAATGTATAAAAAAAAAAAATCACACTTTTTTTCGAATGGATGCCGTAACAAAAAAAACCACATTTATTAAATATATAAGACGGTGCGGTCTCCAAAAAAAGTGATTTATTTTTAATTTAATTATTTCCTAATTTTTTTGTTTTTTCGAATTCGGTTTTATGTTTTCATTACATTTTTTTTTTTTTTGAATTTTAAAATCATACTCCACACACTCAATTCGCCTCCTCCCTCAGAATTTGGGTTTAAAATTTAAATACGCCTCTACGATGATTACAGAGACCCGTCTAATCCATCGCAACCGTATTGTATATTATGTTATTACTGACGTGGGTACCTACATGACGGGCGTAAATGCTGAAATTCGTTCGAAACGGGTATAGCTTAGTTAAACATTTTGACGGCTAAACTTATATTATGCATATTATATACTTCTCCGGCAGCAGTCTATTCGTCTATGGAAATCGGCGGACGGGGTTCCGGGAAGGTTAGAATCGCATTTTTAAATCACTAGTCGCTCCAGGAACCCCTTTAGGGTCTGTTTTGTAAGTGGATTTTCGACGGACGCGAAAGTTTGCAAATACTATTGTTTCGATGAATAGTTTTCTAAACATTACGATGGCATAACAAAGAATAACCATAAAATGTATCGAATCCTCGTTGTTTACTGCGCGTTTGACATTAAAATGTCCGAATTTCGCAGGCTTCTGTGGTTTTCGCATTTTTCTTTGGGACCACCTAGTGGCGGAACCAGTTCTAATTCGAAAAGGGCCCGTCTCTAAGGTTTTTTTCAAAGTTTGGTACAAAAAAAAAAAATTTAATTAACGTTTTCAACAAACTTACACCTATGTTATTCTTAGATATAAATGTATTCGGTCGCTTACTTTAGGGTTAAACATGTTATATTCTATAATCTATACATTTATTAACATTACCTATAGGGTATAGATAAAAGCATATGTTTATAAAAAAAAAAACTTTTACATTTGACTGGATTTCGATAGAGCTGTTGTGTTGTGTGGTGAGTTATACGCATGTTTGATGAAATCGTGGAACAATTTTTATAGGTCGAATAAGCCTTTATTAGCCTTTAAAGCTTTTTATTAGTTAAAAAGTCTGCTAGAATATCCACCTCTCTATTATAACATTGAAAACAATAATTATATTTTATTTAATTACATTATAATCTTATAACAAGTATGATTTTCAAATGATTGTCAATCGCAAAATCTTTTGAGTTCGTCTAACAATCGACGATTTTTTTTTTCTCGGTTTACAGAAACAATACACGCTGCTGATGTGCGCAGCTAGGAACAACCGGCTGTCCGTCGTAAACTTCCTGCTCGACAACATCGAAGACGTGGGCCTGGACGCGTTCGACACGGACCACCAGACCGCCCTGCATCACGCCGCGATCGCCGGACACACGCACGTGGTTCGGAGGCTGGTGCATGCCGGAGCCAACACGAGCACCATGAACAAGGTGAATAATTTTTTTTCTCGACTCTGCTCACAACGATCGTTCTTTTAGAGGTGGTGAATCGGATCGAAATCGATTCGCTAAATTATTTCTCATCGAAATGGCCAAATAAGATCTCCCTTTTTATAAATGAATCCCTATTAATACCCGGGCTCTAAAAACCTAACTGAAAAATGTGTCCGGAAGATTCGACTGGATAACTTTTCTTTTTTTTTGTCTTATTTTCGTCCATCCGAAGATCGTATTTGTCGCGTTAGTTGGCGGTTCCTTTTTAAGTCGCAACAGTTATTCGATTTGATAATTTGATTCTATAAAGTTTTCTTGCATTTCGTCATCGTCGCATTATCAACCGTATTGAGACTGCAGTCTTAATTTTAAATGTCATCCACTGTTGAAATTTCGTGACGTGAGATTAGTCAGACAACAAATTTTCAAAACTAGACCAAGTTCGTTTCAGGCACGTTCCGGGGGGTAAACTGAGAGTAAATATTTCAGAGATTAAGGAATTTTGACGATTGTTCTAATAGAATACTTTGGCCATAGTTCGGACTGTTTGAACAGAGATGTTTGTGAAGAGTGTTCGTTTGATACGAAGAACGGCACGTTAGTTATAAACATAGGTGGTGGTTATTTAATGCAAGGCGTTCTATATGGGTATGTGATGCTGATGATGTGAGTCGGCGGTCTAAGAGTAGCCCTAGATATCGAATATAATTTCAGTTTTTTTTTGTAAAAAATGTTCTCAAATGATTTATAATGAAAACATCAAAAAAACACTTGCCTAAAATCTTGCTACTATACATGTTCAATGTAATGGAAGCACTCCAATTAGTATTTTAAAATGTTTACAATTTATAACTCTATTTTGTTGTATAAAACCAAAGTACAGTTACATTTGTAATTTTTGAATATCTTTTTTTTTTTCTTACCATCGACAATTATAAATATGACTGTTCATGAAGTTTTTAATTGCTCCGCATTGAATGCTAAAGTTTAAAAATAAAAATTCTATTAGAAGCTAAAAATTGGTACATTTCAATAGCTACCAAATGTTTTATTTAAAACAATAAATCCAGATCATTATTCAGATTTTATTTCCTAATGCTACTACAGTACTCTAATTGTTGATTAAATGTATTAAAAAAAAAACTTTCATAAAACATACTCGTATATATATATTTTACATTTTATAATTGGACAATTTCCTGTCGGGATAAATATTATTTTTGATTTAACTTGTTTTTTTTTCAATCTTTATTGATGATAAAATAACATTTCGTTAACCGTTCTGCCATTTAACTTCGTTGGTTTCTCATTTATAAGTTGTGCAATACGGTACATATATACAGGTAACTTATCTGATTGAAAAAATAAAAAGTAAGATTAAATAATGACGATGAGCACGCAACTTGCATAGTAGAGCATAAAAAAACCACAAGAATCGTTTAAACAACAAAAGCCACTTGATATCATTTTTAAAGCATAAAACAAAAAGAAGAGATGATGAGAGACGTATTTCAAAAGGAAACAGTTTTGTGTAAGCTTGTACATTGTGTTCGATCCGTGATGATTATCGTTCGACGACCTTTCACGAATAATATTTGTAAATCTGTATCGGTTGAACTCATATTATATAGGATACATTGTGTATACCTTTCAAATATTGTTTAAAAATGATTATTTAAAATAAAACAATAATACATCAACAATATTTTAAACATCCATCATGTTATTTTATAGCACTTAGAAATCATTAAACATTCCGCGTCCATTGCACGTACATTACGCTGATTGTCTTTTTCCACATGCACTGCATTATCCTGACTACTGTCGGTAATTTCAAAACGAATACGTACTTTCACGAATTCGTCATTAGCCTTTTTTATAAATTTAAAATTAATGCTATAAATAATCACTGCAATACAAAACCACTGACTTCGTAAGTCAAACGTTATAATCTCACGAGGACTTAATACTTCGAATACAACGGACATGTTTTCATTTAAAATACACTTGGACATAAAAATAAATGGTTTTTTTTATACAAACTAAGATTTTGTGATGACTTGTCGAGACAAAAAGTCGAACTAGGTTTTAATATTATTTTGTACAAATTGTTAGCATCACGTTATCGATCACGTTTTAAAAATTAACTATCAACACTATTGATATGAACAACGTATTCATCATATTATTGGACACGCGAAAGAAGTGTTTTCAAATCATACAAAAACTAAGTCAAACTGCACAATTTTAATGTTTTGAGGAATATTTTCAGTACCTATAGTTTATAGAATATAAAACAAAGGAAACTAAAAATCGAGTAGAATAATTTTTTTTTACGAAAATCGTTTTACTCAATTTATTTCGATTTAACTATCTGTTTCTTATTTTTCTACAATTGTTGTTTTCTAACTTATTGATACAGACATATATATGTATATATTTAACGTTTACAACACGCATAAATAATGTAAACAGCAAAAGAAAAATGTTATTTTGACATTGAACAATAATTTACACATCATTAAACTTAATCACCCCAGGCGTTCAGCAAAATAAATAAGCGTTGAAAAAAAAAAACACTTACATCCGGGAAAATGTTTATTATTTTTTCGGCAAAATATTGCCCTAAAATTCATAAATTATATGTTTCTCACTGTTATATTGGTTTCTTTTACGTTATATTTTAATATTAACTAACTATAACGCATTTATTCGACCGAAAAACAAATTTAATGTGACACAAAAAGTGACTACGAGCAGCAATTATATATAGAATAAAACAGGTAAAAAAAAAACGAGAAAATCAAATAAAGTTTTTCTTTGTAGTAATTGATATATTACGTTCATTGCTTTTCACTCGATTGACGTGACCTATTTGTTGTCATAATATGTTAAGAACGGAATTCAGTATTCAAATAAAGCTCAGGGGCTTATATAATTATATATATTTACGTATATAAATGTATATATTTTTAAATAACCAAGCGTGGGGCTGTACTGTAATTATATTATTTTTTATGATGGACAGGAAATGTTCCACATTGTAACGTAATTCAACCTCAAAATACTTAATCCCAAACGTGTCACCTAAAACTTAAAACTGTCAGAGCGGCTTTATTTTACATAATTTTGGTGAAATTGAAATGTACATTATGTCATTGTAATATTATAATAAAATTATAAATTGGACAGTGAATCAAGAAAATGATTTACAAACACGGTACATTTTTTTTTTTTTAATAGAATATATACCATGTATATATTGTACAATTGTGAATTATTTAAAACATATTTAGTGTTTATTGTTCGCGTAAATATTTTTCTAAAAGCAGTTTTATACAATGCAAATTTTATAATTATATTTACCACGTACGCCTTGGTTCATATCAAACCAATTTTATTAATTCAATAAAAAAAAACATAGATTACAAATAGTAAACATAAATTTTGATTTTATATTAACGTAAAGGTAAGGTGAAGTAAGTAAAAATTTATGCGAATGTTTCAAAAAGAAAAAAATGATGGAGAAGCCTATTTAAAAAGAAAATTCAGTTATAATATTCTGAAGCTAAGTTCATTTAAAAATATATGACCACCACAAATGGTTTTTTGTCGGTTAACATAAAAAAAATATTAAATGTTTAGTATAATTTTTTGCACATTTTCTTTTAATACGTTTTTAAAAATGATTTGCCTTGGGCTGTATTTAAACTATATCCGTCTCGCATAGAGTTTGTTTAATGCGCGTCAAAAAATCGTTTTTTGACACAAATGATTAACCTCGGGCAAAAAAGAACATTGATATGGGTGTATTTTTAGCACGAATGATTTATTTTTTCCTTACATTCTGAGTGTAACGAAGAATGTGTTGTTATTGACATGATTAGTCTTTTTTTATCTCTATGAAACCATGAACTTCTGAAACCAAGACTTAATAACTGACAACACGTTCAATACAATAGCTATACTCACTGCTACAGAGACAGATCGGAATCGGAATCGCCTTAAGCAATCCGACTGTTTTTACAGATTTAAATACCAATCAAGTAATCTACTCAATGCTGCCCAACGGTCTATATGCTCCACAGTCATTACTTTGATAAGATTCTCACAAATGTCACCTGACCTAGAGGTTTCTGACTTTTTTTTAATAATTTTTTTATTTTATATCGGTGGGAAAAAAACAAAATGACACGGAACTTCAGTCACGGTCTCTGCAGATATAGTACGGCGCTTGCCGTAATAATACGTTATGGCCCCGAGGAGTGTATTATAATATCCCGAACAACCATCCGAAACGAAGTATTATTCAGTTTGTTTCGACACGATTTGACGTGTCAGCGGTATGGAACTTTATTTGCTCGGCGCTGCGCTGTAAGAAAATGAATTTTATTATTTGCACGCGGATCAATCGCCGTTATTTAAGTAGGTATAACATGGTGAAAACTCGCTGTCAAATGATTGTATTATTACGTTCAACGAACGTGTATCACAAGACGAATTCGTTTTCATGGCACGAATAAAATCATAATTCGTGTGAACGTCACACAGTGTACACATTTTGGCGATTTCGCACGGGAATTGTGTAAGAAAATAATAATAATTGTTAATGGATTTTGAGTTTTGACGCATACACTGTATGCTTCGTGTTTGTAGTGTAAATAAAATTATATGATTAATAATGCCATTGAAATTTTAGACGTAAAAGTGTAAACATATATACACTGATTTGAAGATTCTTGTTTTTCTCGTTTATAACTTTTTTGGTTAGTAAAATCGCTCTGATTTTTAAGCGCCCCGTACTCGTTAGTCGAGGATTTTCCGGAAAATGTGTTAATTTCTCGATTAACAGACTAAAAATTAAAAATCTCCAAACGCATTTCAGATTACGTGTAATTTTCATACGCCGTTATAGAATGAGTAAAAACTGTAACAAACAAAATGATTACCAAAACACAGAAATTTAAGGTCAATTTTTGCAGTTACTGTTTTTTTATAAAACCTTTTTAGTTCAATACAAATAAATATTGACGATATTTTTCAGACGTTTGTAATTTGATTATTGTTTTTTTTTTTTTTGATCCACCATAAAATGTGTAAGTGTTAATTATCATTTTTGAGTATTGTAGATATACAAAACCAGAATTCATATACATCCCCATTACTTTATCAACAAATTATGTAAGTTTCTAATCATTACGTTTTTAGAGTATCGGTACGTATAATTTTTGTTGTGTTATTTAAATTTAAGGCCTGTGTACGAATTAAATACATAATTTTATATTATTCGGTACCCAAAAGATGTTTACATATTTTGATGATAAATAAGTATTTTAACAGTGTTATATTTTACTGTAGGCTTTCTAAAATTTAAATCAGTTGTCCAACAACATGTGTATTTACGGTAAAATTCACATAATGTTATTGGGGACGGCTCGAATTCGTTAAATTGCATTTGTAAACTTCTTAGTACGCGTTGAATGAACATTTTAAAACGAAAACAGCGTCCGTCCGCTATATCGGTTTTTATTTAACCTGATTTCATTATTATATATTAAGTTTTAAAACTCTTGTTTTTGCTAGCCTAAAACTTACTACAAATAATTTTAACGCGTGTTAAAAAACGTTAACATATTACTTTAGTTTTTTTTCGCCCACAAATGTCAATCCACAATATTTTCTCATACGCGTTAAGACACACTTAATGTTTATACGATTACTATACGAGTTTTTGAATGTTTGTACTACTATTCTTATGTGGAAGCGTTATAAATTGAACGTTTTCGTAAAAAAAAAATAAAATAAAATTCTCATTTGTCAACGATTTTCCAAACTTTACTGTTCGACATAGGTTTTGCAACAGAACGTAAGGAAAAATAACCGTTGAGCAAATGACCGAATTCGCAGTAAATTATCATATAATATAAACGGATCACGCCCTGTGGGAAATATTAACTCCAACCAGATACGCGGCTAACGACCGTGGTCCATTCCAGAGATGGTCGTTTCTTGTGAATACCTTCCGAAGGGTCGTTATTGTTGCCTATTCGTATGTTACGTATACTACGATCGTCATCATTGGCTGCCCGAGATTTTTCGTAAAAACAAAAATACCGTTTCCGCCGCAGTTGGTTTTCAATGTCAACGTTTTGTCCGTGTCAGACATATTACCTATATCTCTATGGTTTCGTTACGAGCGATGAAAAAACAAAGAAAGAAAATATTGTAAAAAAAAAAAACATTGTTATATCCGTCCCGTACGTGTAGACAGTTTAATATCGTAAACAAAGGACGTGTATATTTCGCGCCGTATCATTTGTCTCCGGAGGGACATCGAGAAACGAGATAATGGATGACGACAAACATGGAAGCTGAGAAATGAGGAGAAAGTAATGTGCGACCTAACCTACCCATCCCCCGCGTGAGTAATGACTGGTGGTTCCCTTTCGGCCGGCTGCTCAAGGTGGGTACCCTATACGTAAAACGAAGGGTTGACTAATTGTAAATCCCGTGACTGCAGAATACGCCGCCCATCTCGCCGCCGCATAAGAAAAGAGGGATTATTATGGCTGGTAGGTAGCTATCGCTAGAACAATATGTATTTAAGGCGTCGCCGTTGCGTGTAACGCGAACCTGACATTTCGAAACTCATCGATGTCAGGTGTGTTTAAATGTCGTCCGTCTTATAGAGAGGACTCGCGCTAAGGGCTCGAAACAGCCGCGCTGAATTATTATATTTTTAACGTGTTTCCTCCGGTATTGAAAAATAATTTCGCTTTTGTACGTTCATTTTCATTCATTGATATTTTTTTGCGAGGCGTCAAATTAACGACAAGATGGCTCGGCCGCGTTGGGTCATTTAAAGAACAGACTGTTGTAGAATCGTATCGTAATAGTTACGAAAATGAATTAACCCGTCCTTATAGCGACGTAAAATTTGTAACACTATTGTTGACGTGTGAGCCAAAAAAAAAATAATACGATTGGTACTAAAATGGACAATAGAAAGAATGCGCGATGGACGAGTCTCCTATATTATACTGTCCGTTTTGCATATTATGCGTAGTGATGCCGCAAAATCGATGCATTTTGACGCGGCGATGCCGTAATTCGTGCCGCTTAATGCCCTAATGCACTACGAAATTCGGCATTGTCTATTTAGGACAAAATGAAAATTGTTGAATTATTTATAATTTTTAAATGTATCATCATTATTTTGTTCCATAGTTATTCTCGTTAATGAGTCAATAAAGCATATTATTAATTTTGACACGGATTATCCTTGACAATAATTATTGAGCATATCGTGTTCCAAAATTTTTCAAGCAATTCATTTAAAAAACTTCAAACTTCGAATTCAATTGGCGTTCGATGGATTTCAAATTTCCATTTATCACGTAGGTAATTTAATAACGTCATTTACTTTGTTTGAGAAATTAATACATGATCTATTTAGTCATTACTGTGTTTTAGTATAACGTGCAGAATAATAATTGTTTCAAAATAAGTTACACCTTTTAAGACTTGCGCGGTAATTTTTGATTCGATGTATTGAAAGTATTTGTGTACGTTTTTTGTGACATTTTAATTTACTTGATAGCGTATGTGACTAGGAATATGCTTTTTAAATTGACCACGAGAGCCCCCATTTATTATTACGTAGACGTCATTATTCGCTATTTTAAATTCTATATAAGTTTGTGTAAATTATAATTTATAAAAGCACATTTAAAAAAATCAAAATTTGGGTGAAAATATTTACAGGATATATCGAGTATAAACTTGAACGTTCGTAACATAACGGTTTCTACCAATATGTTAGTAAACGAAATAAACCGTATCTTACGTATCTACTTACCTACTTCTTTAGTTAGATGATTTTCTTCTGTAGTAAATAAATGCACCATTAACGATTCAGAGTTAAGTTGAATAACTACAGAAATAAACATAAAACCCACTGCTAAAAATGTGCATTCTTTGGAATAAATTACTACTGCGTTACGTTGAAATAAATGTCTTTTGAACTGCTTTACGATAATGGCACATTATACAGTTTATACAATGCATTTTTTTTATGTCTAAGTGGAGTTTTAGTTTAAAACGGAAATAATAAGGGACTCCATTAGAGAATAATATACAATATGTACCACAGAGTACAATCTACAGGATTTGACTATTTTTTTTTTTTTTTACACATATAGTTTTTTAATTGTGTTACTTAGTTAAAATGTTAAAATAAAACGTTTGTGAAAATAGTCTTCCAATTCAGTTTGCGTTGATATATGGCAATATTATATTTTACGAATTTAACACGGTAGGAAATTAATTACATAGTATAACGCAACAAAATCATTACTATTTAGAAAACAAATAGACCTGACACTATCATTAAACGGCCGTAAAGGTCATCATTTATATACCTACGTAATATAATTCTTATGTAAATTCGAGTAGGTACAGCTGAATAATTACACTTTGTTACCCTTACCGTTATTAAGGCCTAAAGGTTAGGTAAAGCTATTTAAAACTTTCTTCAACGCATCGTTTTTATATTTACATTGTATAGTTGCTATAATTTTGACAGAATCTAAAAAGATCTTGGTAAACAGTGATGAAACAACATTTGGTGATATTATATGTTATATGCATAGTTAAGTCTAATTCGTTTAATTTGAAGTATAAAATTATCGGAATGATGCCATTGATTTAATTTTTGAAATTAACTTATCCAAAATAATATTAAACACGGTACGGTTGAACCTAATAAAAATCTATTAACATAGGAAATTCAGTGAAAACGCTAAATATTTTGATAATATTAGAAATACATAAATAAATATATGTATATATTTATTTTGTAATTTCATTTTTTTTTTTTTTTGTGAATAGCTTTTAATGTCGTTAAAGTTTCTCTAAAATCACATTAAAAATGTGTAACCTTACATTTTCTTTGAACACGCTTGCTACTGCTTAACTGATATTTAATCATATTAATTTTTTCTTTAAATACTTTAAGTTTGATTTTACTTTATTCATTAAAAATTATTATTAAATCAATAGACTGAAACGAACAGCCAATGCATCGATCTAATCAAACATCTGCGTTTTGCTATTACGTACCTATTGGCAATTACGTTAATGCAATTTTACAATTCAAATTTTGTAATATTAATAAGTGTATACTGATTTGTCACATATTAAAGTAAAATAATGACTTAAATTAAGAATTGCTTCATTTACTAAATTGTATACACGCCTACGTAACGAAATCTCTCAAGAAAACACACACAAAAATTAAAAACGTGAAAAGGATAAATAAATTGATGAATTTTTTTTGTGTACATTAGATTTTTATAAATTAATACTTGAAAATGATTTTGATTAAAAAAAAAATATGATTTAAAATTGGTACCTAATCAGTAATATTGTTCAACAACAATAATATAGCATTTTAAGAGTCTTCGTTGCAATGGATTTTATGACTCAAATATGGTCTCAGAATTTTCATAAATTATTTGGGTTATCCAATTTTCTTTCTGTAAACAGTTTTGAGCTCGTTATAATTTCTTTAATGTTATTACAAGATAATTTTTGAAAATATAAATTTTTTTTAAGAAAGAAATAATAATTGAAATATTGGAATTATGACAGTATTTTATCAATTATATTTGGTGATATATCAGTGAAAGCTTATTTATTTTTGAATTCATCTTGTAAAAACAGTGATATAATTCTCGTGTTTAATTTGAATTAGCAGCGTTGGCTCTAAATCTACAAAAAACACAATCATGGTAATAAAAAGTATCGTTTTAAAAATAATGACATCACTCAAAATCCATAAATACTACTAAAATGACGATTTAATGTCTAATACGTGACATTTCTTGATGTTATAATCACGAGCTTAGAACCGTTTTCAGAACGGAAATAGGAAAAATACAAACTGAGGTGTATCAGAAAATCTATGAGCGACAAACACCCTCGAGTTTATAATATTTATAGTAAATTATCCATTAAATGAAAATGGATTTTGTGTTTCATTTATTTTACGTGTAGTGCGTTATAATATTGTATAATATATGATCCAGTATTCGATGGTTTTTGATTCGGTGAGAATGTGCATTTTTAATGGCGCCCTTGGTCGAAAACGGCACGGGTGAAATATTTGCAGAGATCTCCGTTGCGTTCCCTCGGGGTTGTGTTTCTCGGTTCGGGTTTCGCGAGGTTAGAGAACACTGGAGAACTTTCGGTAATTTGAAGTTTCCCGCGTGTTGGATTATAAATATTGCATAAATTATATACGAAAGACAATGCCTCGACTTGTTTGCGAGCACGTATTTTCGACAAATCGCACGCGCGTCATGTATTACGGTATGAAATGTGCTTAAACTGTTGAACAATATTGGGATTTATCTGGATCAATATTATTCTAAATAGTTGCCTTGTCGAGGTTATCCGTCTAGACAAATCTAGATCATCTTTAAAATTTGTATTTTTTGTTTTATTAACAATTCAACCGTGTTCAATCGTATCTTTAACTATAGTTAATTTTTTTTGTGATCAATGTTGAACAAATAAAAAATTGAGAGTATCACTCACTCTCACTGGGGACGGACAGAAATATTTATAAATATGTATATTAATGATTTGTTTGTTGACACGCACAATATCCTATAAAAAAAAATCAACTGGAAACGTTCGTTTAGATCATGAAACGAAACGTGTTTAATTTTTAATTAAAAAAAAAAAAAAAAATGGGACGATTAAAGCACAACAACTACTGTTAATAATTAGTTGCGTACGTTTGCGTGCATGATCGCATAATAAACGAATAGTAATATTCAGTTTGATTGCGGAGCACGGATTCTATATTCGAATGAATCGTATTCATTAGTGCGTGGAAAAAAAATCAAAATTAATATTTTGTTTCGTATATTTTATTTCCGTATTATTTCCGTTACAGTCGCCACAAATAGGACTTGTACACGCGCGCGCTCGCTCGACACGTCTTATGAATTATGTATCGTTTGGACCGCGTTTTAACGATTCGTTGATAATAAATTAATCGAAATATTATACTGTGTTATTTTAATTTTAATTACATAACATTTTGTCGTGTATACAGCAAGGGAGGACCCCGTTGCATTCTGCGTGCGAGAAAGGTCACGTCGACGTGGTCGAATTTTTACTCGGTCACGGTGCCGACGTGTTGGCCAAGGACGAGGAACAAAACAGTCCGTTGCACGTGGCCGTGGAAAACAAACAAACCCTCGTCGTGCAAACGTTACTGGAAGCAGGGAACCCGACCAACTTGGAAAACAACGTGAGTTTCATACTTCCATTGTAACCAGTCTGTGATGTACTCGTATAATTTAGACGCACAAAGGCCAAAAAATATTAGTGGTGTACCAAAACAGAAGTCGTTTTAAATTGTTTTGTGGGGTTGATTATAAACACTCGAATCGGGTGATCCGAAAAAAATAACAAGTTAGTCTAAGAGATGAAATATAATAATAGGGATGATTTGGAGTGGGTTTAATACCCCACGATCGGAAGTTATACCACTGACCGACGGCGGAACTCGACATTTGTAAAAAAAAAAAAAAAAACAAATATGGTTTTTCTCACGGTTTTCTCTCTTTTGAATAGTTAGGTATTCAACAGTAATGATTATATGTTATAACCATATAGTTTTTGTTTAACCTAATCAAAATTTACAAAAAAATAAAGGTTGAATGTATTGTATTAATGTATGTTTCTGACCAAAATAAAAATTATAAAATGTCTACAAATTACAAACTTATTATTTTTAAATCGTCATACTAAATATGAAATATATGATTGATTATATGTTATATAATATTATTCAATGTAAAAGTCAATTTTTATAATTTTCTTTTTGTTAACTACGGCCCATCTCTTTGGCCGTAGTTTTTCCTACGCCACTGACCGAATGCGTTTGGTTAACGGGCACAACATTGGTATTCGTATTATTAAACTCGTTTCTTTGTATGATAATTAACGTACTTTTTAATTACGTCGTGACTATATTCAGTGAGACGCGTCATAGCCCTTAGGTGCAATAAATTTTTCTGACACTAGAAAAAAGTTTTACACGGATTTATATGATAGGTATATGGAGTTAGGAAATATTTTGTGTAAAAACATATTACTTTTTTATTAAAACGTACAACAATAATGAAAACAATAAAAAAGAAATATTCACTAGATACGAACGTGAAGTTAGAACCACGACTATATGCTTAAAGATATCCGCCCAAAATTATTGGCAATACTTCGCAACTGATTCACGACGCCAGTTTTGGAATTCGAAACTCGACCCAAAAACGTAAAACATTTTTGTTTTCATTTATGAGGCGCAAGGTATCAAGGAGTGCTCTCAATTTTTTTCTTAACTAATTTGAACCGATTCGCTACGTCAGTTCTGAAGTTAAATCTTTTAACATTGTAACGATTAATATTTTTTAAATAAAAAATTCAAGTCATATATTCAATCAGTCTTATGGTTATATTGTACCGTTAATTTATTGTACATTTTGTACGCTGTACGCGTTATTTACGGAATATTTAACGAGTAAAAAAATTAACCATTAAAGAAGTAACGAACGGAGCAGGCACTTATAAAATGTTGAAAAAACCTACAAACAAAACCAAAACGCGGGACTACCGCGTGATTTTGATGAGAAATTTGTATCGGCATTTTGCCTCGCACAGATTTTCTTGGAAAACAATCTTTCTTCCGTCCCCGGATTTGAGCCGTCCGATTGCAAACTAAACGCTTCCGAATGCCAATCGGTTATTGAAAAATGCTCTGCTCGTCGTCGGCTGCTGTACTGTAATATTATTGTTATTACAGCCTCGAGCGCTGCGCATACATAATTCCCGGCAAGACAATAAATTTCCGTCCTTTTGGAGCGTATACCATATTATTATATTTTATTCGATATTATTATGAGACTTGGAAACTAAGACCAAACCGTCGTACATTCTTTTGCCGTTCATATTACCAAGTACTATACCATAAGTACGTGACACGGTTCGCTTATTTTTTTAAGTTTTTTTTTTCCTGCGTCTAAAATCTAAATTATTCCGTCGTCGTTTCGTTCAGTGCAGACTTTTGTTTTGCCGATATCGAAAATTCGAAAAGAGCATTTTCGAAAAGAGCAATTTATGCATGGCTCGCAAATCACTTTCCCGAAAACTGTAATATCGTATTTGTTCGGAAAAGTTCGTACGGCCAGTGCGTGCCGAGATGTAAAGGTTCGCAGACGTTATAAATTTACGCTTGCTTTCGATTCAAAACGTAAATATTATCGATTTTAGTATATTTTCGCGACAGTAATTTTTGATCCTGAGCGCAGCAAAGAACGTTCCGTTTTTACAGCGATTTCTTTTTTTGGATTATTATAATTATTACGAGTTGAAACGCGTAAGTTTTGTACTTTTTGAAGGAAAAACTGCTGGTGTTTACATATATTTTAGATCTCTGTGTGGAAAGAAAAAACATGTTGATATAATTTTACCTGAAGTTAGAAATATGATAAAAATAAAGAAAATAAAATTAATTTACATAATAAAATAGATATCATAAACGCATGAAATGTCATACTATTATATTCACTATTTTGATCGCTATATTTTAATTTTTTTGAGACCTGACGGTCGTTTTGTGCATTTTTTTTTAAACTTTCCTTCGATTTATACAGGCTTTAAATATTTTCACGTCAATAATATTACAGCACATTCACATGACATTTGATTTTGTGTATGTGTATAGAAAAATATCGGGTGTACCCATCTCTAATTAAAATGTATATATATTTTTTTTCATGAACACGCACTTGCAGAAAGGACTGACTGCGTTGCACATAGCTAGCAGCCACGGATGCCGGGGAATAGTGGAAATGCTTTTGTCAGCCGATTGTGATATCGACCGTCAAAGCAAAGTAAATATTATACTAACATGAGCGAAAAGAAAACTCCCATAGTCATTTCGTGTTTGCGATTACTAAAACAAATAATAATATGTCATGCGTTTATTTACAGAACGGTAACACGCCTCTGCATATGGCCTGTTTGTCCAATAATGTTGTGATTGCCGAAATACTGATTGCCAAGGGAGCCGATTTAAACGCCTTGAACACTGTGAGTAATTTACACTTTCCATCGTAACGTGTCGACAATAGTGCTGGAACCGTTCGGTTCTAATGTTGCAAACATATTATTATTCACCAAGCTCTAGCGACGAAACTATAACCGTAACCGAGTGTCGAAAGTCCCAAAACTACTCAACTAAATGGGATACATAAAATATTTATTAATTTTTTATCATTAGTTAATTATTATAAAAAATAGAATGGTTTGTATGGAGAGGCGTATTACGTTTCAACGTCTCCGCTCGAATCACCCAAGGGCCCAGATGCAATTACTTTGACTTATTGCTTTTTGTCCCACGGTACAGGTAGTAGTATACTTTTTTGTTGTTACGCTAATCGTTAACGTTGAATTTTATTTTGGTTCAGGTAATATCAATATTGTGTGCTTTAAAATAAATTAAAAATGATTTCATTTTTATAGTTAATCTTGCATTTTTAACCGTAGATTCATAAAATGGAAGAGGATCTTGATTCGTCTTTTTTTTTTATTTATAAAAAAATCGCAATTTCTACACAAAAAAAGTAATCGAAATTGCAGTGTCCTCGTGGCACGAGCGTATTTAGAAATTTTTTCAAGGGAGTTAGGACTGATAAAAAATCTTAATCTTCTAAAATACTAAACCAAGGTACTAACATGATAAAAAAACATTATCATATAGAGTAGAAAATATAGAAAAACAAAACGTTAAAAATACTCTACGCAAACGGTTTTTCCCCAATTCGTTGCGGTAGTATTGATTGGAAAAACTTAATTATTCTGAAATTTTAGCGGTTGTATTGCATCCCCCAAGTCCCCCATTCATACTCCCCTGCCTGATAGCTATGAGTGTTTTTGTATTCGCAAGTCACGACGAACAATAATTTATCGTTTTTGTTTATATCCGAGCAGAGATTGCAGTCTCCCATTCACATAGCAGCCGAACAGGGATACTCTGAAATCTGCAAACTGCTTTTGAGCGCCGGGGCCAACATCGAACAACGCGAACAGGTCAACAATATTTTCCGACTATAAAATATATATACATATATATATAGCGTTTAATGAAGTATAGAATATGGTCGTCCGTCGTGGAAAATCGATTTATTTTTGCCTGTAACATTAATTAAGTGCGCTGTTGGCATTAAGTCAGCAGCAGCTTGGATAATGCAAAAAAAAAAAACTCATTTACCTGTAAAATAGACTACGTGTAAGTTACCCGATATTTCTCGGTTTGTCCGCAAAAGTTTTTGACTAGTTTACCTGTACGGTATGGTTTGTTATGTAAATAGCCAATTACGGATTAAATACCTAATAATAATTGGCATTTAGCGTGTATTAATAATATTAGCGTGTACTAATAATTTTTACAGTTTGAAAACACAAAACAATTACGTGCAGTATTTGTTAATATTTTGTAATTAGGTAGTTAAAAACACAAAGCGTATACGCCAGTAAAATTTACCAAGAAAGTCTATAAAATTATCCACTTATTTTTTACTCAAAAACGAAACTCTTCGAATGGCGAAGGCGTGCATAGATATCACTATAATATTGAACAGTATTACCTCATTTTATCTTATGGACAATTTAAATTAAAAGAATACGAGTATATTAAAATTGTTTGTATTAGAAGTTTTATGATGCACTTACTAAAAATCGATCATAGATTAAAATACATCCGATAGTGAAAAAATATAAATATTAAAATCTATTATGTAGACTATATGAATGCAGGTCTCAACATAATATACAAAATTCTTGTTTGATATGTAATTGATTAAGAAACTAAATTTAAGTCGTTTTTTTTTTTTTATTATTTAGGGAGGCAAAACACCATTGTATATAGCGGCTAGAGGAAGTTTCACTGCAATAGTCGACATGATAATAAAAACAGCCCGTTTAGAATACACCCCCAAGGTGAGCATCAACAATTAATATAAAACAAACAATATCTACATAATAAGTTTGTTGTCATAATAATATATTATTATTATATGCGTTAAATAAAATATGTGTTCACTTGTGGTTGTGCGCAGAAAAGAACAAGACCTAAAACACCAGAAGAACGAAGAAAATGGAAATGCAATCCAGATTTGGATGTTTCGATAACGCTACAAGAGACTGATGAAAATTTAGAAACGATTTTACGAAAATTAGCTCACAAACAAATGAGTCCCGGCGAATGGAAGAAATTAGCTCATTTATGGGCGTTCACGGACGAACAGATCAAAGCGATTGAACACCAGTACATAGGTGATAATCACAAAATGCAGAATTCCTTTCTCTGTTGTGAAAATACCATGTAATAGATACTCTGATTACATTTTCCCCGCCGTTAATGGTCTTAGGTGATCTAAGAATGAAAAATGGGGGTGCTACTTAATTCTTCATAAAATGTATAGCAAAAATTAAACTTAAAATATCTATATAGCTTAAAAATTAAAGACGCTGGTAGTATACATTCATATCATAGTAACATTGTTGTACGTCATATATTATTGTCAACTACTATAGCATTTAATTTTGACATTCCTCACTGTAAGTAATGTGATAAATTCAAAAAATTATTTTCAATTTTTTCCCCCTCCAATATTCGTTAATTAATTATTCTCTATAAGCTAATTCCAATATTTAGGGTTGCCGGTTATAGCTGGTGACACAATTCTTTAAGCTTTTTGAGATGTTATTTTGATTGCCATGTTGTATTTGAAAATATACAACTTCCTTGTGAAAAAAACTCCTATAAAATAATATGGTCACTAAGAACAATTCCGTTAACCCCGTGATTTTTTTCTGTATTACTTTTTCGTGAATCCCGAGGTCTACCGAGTCAGCAGTAAATTCTCGAGCAGAGTTTAAAGCATATCAACACTGTCGTCGACTTTAAATAATAATTATTCGCAGTCTGGTCAGTTCGCTGAGTTGACCACAACAACAAGGCTCAGTTTTTCTGAAATTCGTTTTCGTTCTTTTCTGAGCTACACCTGTTGAATATTCTTCGATGTTTCGTACACACTTTAAAAGCCATCTCGCGGAGAAGACGTATTCGTTTCCGCGGTTTACTCGTTTCCGATTTCTAAAATGTTGTGGCGTAAGTAACGCTGTTGTATAAAAATACCGGAAGTGCGAGTGAATATTATTTACACTGCACGTGGTTTTATTCTTTATTGGTACAGTTTTTATCGTTAAGAAGGTTTCTGCGAAACAAATAATTTACAATCAATAAATTAGTTAAAATCATAATATGACGTGTTAATTGTGCTATGTTATACTTACACAGGTCCATCCAGTTACAAACAGCATGGTTATAGAATGTTAAGAATATGGGTAGACAGTCTAGGCCCTGACCTCGACCCCGTGGAGGAACTTATCGACAGTCTTAATACAATCGAAAAGAAAACATTAGCAGGTAATATATATATATATATATATATATATATATATATACATATGTATATTTATTCGATACGTAAACGCGTTTGTAAAAATGCCGTTATTTCATTATAACGAATTACGTTTTAAATTGGAAATTATTTTAGCCGTTTTAATTGAAAAAAAAAAAAAAACTTCCTTACCAAAAAAGTAAAAATACGTTTAGTAGATACACAGCTAGTACAATAGTTTATCTGTTTGGTTTTTATTCTTTATTAAATGATAGTAACATTTTTACTAATTGCTCGTTTTTTGATTTATTACAATTTTAATTGAAAAATAATTATTTAATTTGTTCGTGTTCAGTCATCAATAAATATAACAGGTATAATTTATAATTGTTTAACTTTCAAAATGTACGGCAATAACAAAATTGTTTGACTTAGTATTTTGTTTTTTTACATTTCACAAGAGCAGAAAGTTTAAACCAATTATATTGTCTACAAAACTTGTTTATTATTTTTTTTTTTAATGCAGTTAATGCCATCTTGGCCAATATTTTATAAGTTTTCATTAATTTAGAGTACCTATTTGAATAATAGAAAAAACGGTTGATCGCTGACGGCATATTTGTGTTGGGCACGAATACACAGATAATTTACCTAGTTTTGTTAATTTGTCATTACTAACGCACATTGTTTGCTATATCGTGGAGTAAATTTTTATTTCATATTTAATTTCAATATAATATAAACTTATATAAATTAGAAAAAGTTATTCAGAATATTCGAATATTAAAAAAAAAAAAAAAAAAGGTTAAATATGCGTTTTTGAATAAAATAACTATCATATTTTACTTAAAAAAATAAATAAAAAATAGTTTCAAGAATTTACCACCGTGGGCCCAAAGTCTCTGTGCCCACCTCTACCACGTTTCACTGCCACGGACCAAGGGTATAATATGTTGAAAATTGTTGCGCGGCTTTTATAAATGTACGTGCCGAGGTAATAATTAATGGTGATTCATTTTCTCTCAACACTCGTAAGCTTTGTTTCAATTATTTTATCACGTCTACAACATAAACAAAGATCATAAAATTTGAATTCAAATTAATTTACTTTACTGGCGAGTGCCAATTAAAAATCGTTTCTTTAAATTTCCCCACAGCTTCATCGATACGGCTTAACAACTTATAGTTTTATCTGGTCGTCATTCACTTCGTGTAAGTGCGTAGCAATATTAACAGACGAAAAAAATATCGTCAGCACCCCTGTATAAGGATTGCAAGGTACGAGTGGTTTGTCGACGTAGGAAAAAAAAAAAACAAATTGCAAAGGAAATAAATTGAATTTTCATTTCATTTTTTTTTTTTTTTTTTTTATTCCTATATCTTACTTTTTATTGCATATACCCTGACGTATTACTTTAATAATAATAATAATCATAATGATTTGTTTGCCGTGTTTCCGCAGACGCAATCTACAAGAAGTTAATGCGGCAGAAGGAGAAAAACGAAAAAAAACCAGACGACAAATCCTGCGTCGTTTCTTGAACACACGCGTGTCCCGTGTACAAAAAGATAAAAGTTTTGTCGATTTGCCCCCGTTCACCCATGTACACGTCGTTTTTATAAAACATCCTGTCATTCGAACGTCTTTAACTTCTATATTATATTTTTAGTTTGTATAAAAAATAAATATTGATCCTATCATTGTTTTATATCGATATAATACACCGAACTCTCGGTGGTTTTGTATATAACGTTCCTCTAATATCATAGTTATCTAAAATACAACGACGTTAAGTCATGAATTGTGATTGACGACATTCGATCCAGATGATTTATTAATAATTGTTCTCAATACGGGTGTGTGTGTGTGTGTGTGTGTGTGTGTGTGTGGGATCAGGTGTATTAGAAAAGATAATTTTCTCTCTCTGTCTACGATACTTAAGCGAATTATCGAAATTTATAAGTTTCCAATTATTAATAAGTACTAAATAATGCGATGAGAACATTCCGAAAAAGCATTTAAATTTGTTGTTAAGTCCACTTGAAAACGTTTTTCTCATATTTTTAATATTGTAATATTTCAAAAGACAAAAACATGAAAGATGTTGGAAAGTCGTTCTCGTTAGTTAAATATCATGGCAAATCAACAATATAAATTTAATATTGTAGATCAAAGAGTGTGTTGAAAAAGTTTAAATTTCCTAGTTTTTGCGTGTAATGCACACGAAAAGAAAATCGACGCTTCCAATAAAAAAATTTAAAAAACAGAAATTATGAAAGTGGGTAGATCGACGACACTCGTCGTTTGCCGTTCGAAATAATTGCTTAACCGTCAACCTGCAATAATTCCACGTGTTTTGTGTCTAAGACCACGTGCAGCGATCAACCTATTTGTTTGGAAAAAATTATGTTTATTCATATAATTATTTTTTTTATTTACTACAACGAACCCACACATTTGTTTGTCCCAAAAAACCTTAAAAAAATAAATAAAAAGGTGAAATAAATAATAGGGGTCACTTATTTGTTCACATTCTACTGGTACCCGGATTTTAATATGTTTCGAAACTCTGTGTAAAAAGAAAAAATGTTTTGGGTAAAAGGACCTCACCAAAAGAATACATTCCTACCAGATTATATGCCCATAATTCGGCTCTGACCACGTTTTACAAACTGTTTGTGTGTATTATTAACTATTGCAAGTGTTATGTAATCAATTTTAATAAAATACTACGGACTCACTAATCAAAATATGTTTTCAAAAATATTTTTAGAACTAATTTTGCTCAATTTATTTCCCGAGGGAGTACTTAAATTTTCTTGGTTAACACGCTGATCGCGTGACAGTTGATTGACTCAAAGCACTTCGATACTTGAACCCAAAAACAAATAAAACATTAAAAAATTCAACGCGTTTCGCGGCAGTCAGCCGTTTTCTTCGGAACTCTGGCTAAAACGGTCCTTCAATTTAATTTCTATAATAATACGTCCATCGTTTTTTTTTTTTTTTAAACAACTATTTTGAATTCAAATAACACTTATCATCGGTTATCCAAATAAGTTGGGAAAAAAATTCAAAATACATATTAAAATATAAACTTAAAAAGAGTTACGTATTTATAAGTATTTGTATTACTTTTGAAACGATCAAAAAATATTTAAAAAGTAAATCTAAATCCACTCAGAATCGTAATTTTTGTAAGTGATTTCTCATTGCTTCCAAATTGAATCTACAATTACTTACTAAACTTTTCAAAATAGTGATCCACTGCATAAAATTACCTGTACATACGTCAACAAGAAATTTCGGGTTTTTTTTTTTGTTAACACCATCAAACGTAAAAAAAAAATATTTGCGATCGGAAAGATCGAGTTCTTTAGTAAATACAAACAAACAAAAAATATAGATATTCATGTTAAGTGTTTGAATATTTTTCTAAAAGAGTATTCAAAATAGTATTTGATAGCAAGTGAAGTATAGTAGTTGGTATTCAATTATTTTCGGTATCTTTAATTTTATTTAAAAGACTGATGATGTCGTAATATAATATAATAATAATTAGAATTGAGAATATTTATTATATAGGCTTGTTTCGTTTTCGGGTACTTATAAGATTTATATTATTTATACAACAACCATCAAATAGAAGTTATAATAATTCACCCACTGACATATAAATACTTTATTTTATTTTATTAAAAGAATAAACTAAAAGAGTATACTTAAAACATTTTTATATTAATTTTTGTAGTTTACAACAATTATTTATTAATTATAAACAAATTGTTCTGTTAAAACTTAAAAAACATTGATAGAAGTCGTTAGTTTTAGTTGGTTAATTTACACAATATATTATATTATATATACTTCGATAATTTTAATGTATTTTTATTTTGTCGTCGTGCAGAAAAACACAGACTTTATTTTTACTATTAAAATTTTAAATGTTAAATTTCATACACATAAAAATTATTTGTATCTTCTTGAATTAAAACTAATCATTTTTTTTTTTATAACACGTTTGAGTAGATACTTGTTGATTATTTTTTTAAACATTAAAGTAAATAATTGTTATTTATCAAATATCAATATAAAAATACAATATTTGTCATTTTAATTAGTTATTATGGTATCTATGAATGTTATTACTATATTATTATTATTTTTTTTTTTTGTTATACAAATAAGTTATTGATGTATATTTGTAGAATTTAATTTTGTAAACTAATAACTATAATATAGTGTTTATAGTGTACTTTTTTAAAATTAAATTAATTTTATTCTTTGGTTTTAAATTTTGTACTAATAAATTTTTAGTTCATTTTTAATTAATTTTAAAAATGTATTCGAAGTAACTAACGAGTACTGCAGGTTTTTGGGACATTATTTATAGTTTTTCTTTAGAATGTACAAGAATGACTACAAGAGTTTCACCTTTGTTTGGACGGCGTATCTAAAGTGATATTAATTATATTTACCGTCTTACATGTTGTGCTATATTCACAGTAACTTATAAACTCAACACTATTCGGGGTACCGGAAACACATGAAATATACGTCCGATGTTTGCCCTCACCATAATGTGTCTATTTCGAATAATAAATTGAAAAAAAAATGTTTTGGAAATTTTGTTTGAAATTTGATTTTTTTTTATGGTTTGATCATCTTACATCGTCTCATTTCTAAACATTGGAGTTTTTTAGCCAATAAAACATGATTTGACCTATAATTATTACTTGGTTTTTACCTTTAATTTTGTCGGTCCGTGCAGCGTCCAAGCCACTAAACAATATCTTTTAAAATTCAAAACGTAAAATTTAAGTTTTTTGGGTGCCGGATGTCTTTTGGGGACTATTATTTATCTATTGGGGGTTAATCGTGAATTCTAGTGGCACAACTCTGGTTAAAAAAATTGGGAAGAGGAAAGTTCAAGTCAAAAATATCAGAGTGTAGAATAATTGTTCTAAAAAATGGGAAGACATTAATATAATAATTGTAGGAGTTGAGCCCCTAACTACGCAAATTTACACTTTTTTTTTTTTTTTTTAAATTAATTGGCCTGCATCAAATATTCACACCCATATTTAAAATCCGAAATAGCGCTCCTGATTGAAATATGTACCTAAGTATGAATTTTCTGACAAAGTGGCGTCAGTAACGTACATAATATAAACAATAGGTCAAGTTATCGAAAAACGGAACAACTGTTTTTAATTATGCTATATTTGTAATGGATGATTGTTTGGTTACCTACTTATATAAAGTTAAGGCACAATTCTTTCTGTACTTGCCTAGGTGAAAAAAAAAAAAAAACTCTTAAAATGTCTTTGTCATCGTGTTATTTCAGATACGTCACTAAAAACAATACCATTGGCTAAATAGAACACCACAGACCACAAAAAGGTGTACAAAAAAAGTATTTTTTTTTTTTTCCAGGTAACTGTATAATATCGTATGTTGTGTACCTGTAGCTACTAGATTTGTAACCAAAAAATAGAAGGATTGAACTTAAGGGGGTGAAAATATTTTTTTTCTTTTGTAACTTTTACATTTTTTAGAAGACTGAAAGTGAACTATGGCCCCCCTGATACATCTTTGGAGCCATACCGTTAAGCAATTCGTTAAATGCTGCGCATTATACCCAAATATTGTTTTACAAAGTATCTTTAACCAATAATTTTTCAACTGGAAATAAGTAAATTGTATTTTATTACAATTGTACTTCACTAACTACTGAAATGTATTTACAGTTCAAAGTTACATGTTATTTGTTTACCCTTCTATGCAGGAGGATTGGGTAAAGCCTGAAATAATGCAGTGATTTCAACAAATCATGTGTCAAAATAATTTTGTTATGATCACGCAAGTGTTTTAAAGCTAGCTTTTTATTTTAAATTAATTTGTACCGTGTTAATCAATTAATAATTATATTGTTAACTGTTGTCACTATAAAAGTTCTAAATAACATTTTAAATTTTTATCAAAGTTAAATTGCTAAAAAAAATGCATTTTATGAAACTTTAGAAGCCTAAAATTGTTAGATGTGTATATTTTTAAAGTATAATCATTTAAATTAACAATTCAGCATGCAAAATATTTTAAACGCTTGTATGGTAACAAAATAAAATTTTTCAGACAAAAAAATTTACCTAATAGCTCTGTGTGTAACAACTAAAAAGTAACAACAATCCTATACCTAATATGATTTATAAATAAATAAATAAAAATAAACACATTATATGTGTTTATTTTTACCCTATTTATGGCATTTTGGGTATTGTAATCATTATAATATTTTTACTATACATCTCTAGCAAATGAGAACAACAATGGTAATTATACTGAAGAGTGAAGATGAGTCTATTTTGGAAGAAAGCAATGGGAAATAAAGCTATTTTCAAAATTACTTAGAATAAAAAACATGAATTATTAGGTACCTATAAATTAGCATAAGATTTTTATTTTTTTTTTTTTCAAGAAAATTTTATACCTCGCATGTTGTCGTTCTCGCAAATTTGTAAGTTGTATTTCATTTTCAGACTATAATAAGAAATATTTCAATTTCAATAACACAAAAACCAGGAAAAAATTAACCATTTTCAAAATTTTGTAATTTTAGCCTCAAACTCGTTGAAAAATTTCCAATTTAGTATTAAATATTTATTATGTATAAAGTCATAATTTATAAAAATGATTAGAGAAATAAAAAAAAAAAAATTGTTTTTTGTAATATTTTGCCATTATTTGTTTTGTTTTATTTTGAGCGGGTTTTTCACCATAACTTTGAAAATTTTAAAAATTTCAATAAATGACCATTCAAAGTATAGGTGTAATGCAAATAACAAAAGGTAGCAAAAAGTGAATATAAGCTTATTAATAAAAATGTTTCCCAACAATTTTGATGAAGTTATTTTGTATGAAAAATAATAACACTAAAAACGTTAGTTTTAGTATTTGTTTAGTGTTTTTCTTAAACAATTGTGTAAACTCAAACCCTATTACGTTAACCATTTTACACTTGTTGTACTTGATAAAAATTTTAGTTCTTAATAAATTAATTTTTTAATTTCATTTAATGTCATCTGTATAGTTGTCTTATCATTATATTTTAATCCTTAAAACTTATCTATCTAATATGTTTACTTACAGAGTAAATTATACTATTATCATACTTACTTTGCAGTTTAGAATGTTTAAAGGCGTTGCTAGTGCTGATCATCGAGTTCATGACATCGGTAATTATTTTATTTTCATACGGTTAATTTTCGATTTCCAAATTTATAATTTATTGGTTTACTTCAAAAACTTTTTCAAATAAGAAAAAATTCTAAGTGAGCACCATGTAACAAACATTCAAAACAAATTAATGATTAAAAATTCTATATACAAAAAAAATTGATCAAATTTTAAGTAATATGGTATTAAAAAAAAAAATAAAAAATTACTTAAAAAAAACACTAAAAATTACTAAAAAAAACACTTAAAAAAAAATTGGTTTTTTGTTCTTGTATTGCTATAAATTTGTGCAGTTATTTGAAAATGAAAAAAAAAAATTAAATGCAATTATATGTTTTAGTAACAATATATTATTTTGTGTAATGTATTTTGTACATATAGTCATATTGAACCGAAGAGGATGTGTAGGTAAGCCACAAATTTTAAAATAACAATAATAACAATTTATTTTAATTCAACAAATAAATAGTACATAATAACTATGATTTTTTTTGTTATTTTGAAAAAAAAACATTATAGTTAAGTATAAGTTTTTGTTTATTTGTTTCGATGAATTAATAAAATTGTTTTTATATTCTTTACCCACCCACCATTTTTTTGTATAATCTACAACAATATTATAATTTTGTGTTATAATAATTTATCTACTGAAAATGATCCCTGGTTTTTTGAAAGCCCTTTATAACAAAGTACTCTTTATAAACATTTCTGCAATCACATCATGTTGGATAATTTAATAACATAATGTATCGGTGAATCTATTAGTAACCAGATGATGATATCAATCATAGTTTTGGCCGCCAAATGGTTGTCGAATTTTTAAACAGAAATATTATAAACTGCCGTTGTCCGGGTGGTACTAGGTACGTGAAAGCTCTTTATTTCCTCTCCTTTCACTCTATTTACGAGCCTAGATCAAGTTTAACAGAACAGGTTGGGTCGGATTTTGTCAACAGCTAGAAAACAAAATTTTATGTATTTTTCCTGTAAACAAATAACCATGGTTCTCTAAACTTCTTATTTCATCAGCCAGGAAATTTATTTCAAGAGAATTTTGTGAAAAACATTATGTACCTACCCTGATGAAACCTAAAGTCCACATATTTTTCAAACGTCTCTGAATCTGTGAAAGAAACAACATCTTACAAAAATTAATGGGTACAGATTGGCCTGCTGTTTCTCCAATATTTTCTATTGTTTATTCGGTAGTAAAGATCAATAACAACCATACTAAAAATGGTTGACTTTTAACATAATAAATATATGAGGATCATAACAAAAACCATTAAGTCCATCTCACATTGTCCCTACTATCTTCCTACCCTATTCTCCTATCCTATGTTATAAAAACTTTTTCCTGAAATAATGGAAAAAGTATAACTCAGATCTAAAAGTTTCGGTCAAAAGTTTGAGAGGAGGCTAAAGTTAAATTTATTTTATGACGAGATATTTGGTTAGATTTGTACGTAAATGTTCCACAAATATTTGGGGAGCTATTTATAGTTTTGGACAGCCTCCAAACTCCTCCAATCAATGCATAGGCTCAAATCCCTTACTTCCAATTCAACCATTGTTTCATTTGCTCATTTTACATTACATTCCTGCATAGACAAAAATAAAAAAAACCATCCTGGAAAATAGCAGTTGATTATTTACTGAATGAACTTTTCTGTCTTAACTTTGGCTCGGAGGAAGATATGGGCGATCTCGGACCTGGCACAAAAATATCATAACATGGTTCCCTGACAACTTTTTGCAGGACTTGATCTTTCCTGGATAGAGTGAAGACGCTAAAACAGAATTTTAACTGAATCTAGCAAACGTGGAGCTTAATTGTATAATTGAGGATTTTTTAGACCACAAAATGTGATTTTGATTACACTAACCAAACGATTTTCCATTTAGTAATAGACTGGCCAGTAAAAAAATATGATGGAAGTTGTAATGACTTTACCAACGCAGCTAAAAATGAAATCGAATGCATACACCATAACTATTTAATCTAAAACTTTTTTTTTAATAGATATTGTAGTTATTATTGTTTAAAAACTTTATTCTTTTTCATGTAAAATGCTATCCGTTAAACAATATGATTATGCGATGCCTTATTTGAAGTGGAAAATTATGTTATTTTTAATAACTTAAAAATTATAAATTTTTGAATGAGAAAATTACAAATATTTATTTATTCTATAACTACATCCCACTAATTATTTTTCAGATAAAATAAGAGAACATTTTCCTGGCAAGTTTCTAGTTATAATTTTTATCATAAGTGAATATTTAAAGCAGATAGCTTTTGTAACTAAGGTTTTACCATTCGAAATGAGGAAAACGAATTTTTAGCTTCCAAAAAGTGACATGAAGTGTTATTAATATTTGCAATAATTAAAAAACATTAAGATATAAATTTGATTTGCAATTATAATTGATTTGAATTGCACTTTCTTATTGTAAATTATTGTAATCTAAATATTGATTCCATAAAATAACTTCTGAATTTACTCGGTTTAAATTATTAACGTCATTAGAATGAAATTCATTAAATAATTTTTGTTTTTTTTTCTTTTAACTTTTTAAACTAAATGTGAAATCCATGATTAAAAAAACAGTCAAGCAATTGTTGAATAAATGAATCAAGAAATGGAATAAAGATACCTATTTTAAAATATACTTTGGGATCTTTTGCTTGAATAATTTCTCTATTTTTTTGACAAGTCGCTAATATAAGAGTTTAAATTTTCAATTAAAAATAATTTATTCTATTACTAAGTTCCACAAATATTTTGTTAAACTTAGTGTCAATATTTTTCTGTATGAAAACTAGTTTAATTTTCGCCAAATGTATATGTTTAACATCTTCTACTAAGTCAGTATTTTCATTTTGTAAATATTTACAAAGTGAATAAAGGTATTGGAATGTTATTTAGGAAAGTTAGGGATACATTAAATTCTGCTACTTGTATTGCTAATAAAAATTGATTTGCTTTACTTGATTTGTCGCTATCATTGCGTGTTAAGACTCTGGATCATGGAACTTTTGAATTTACAGTTGAATTAGCCTTTGAGTTATTAAATTTGCTGAAAATATTTATTTATTATTTTCGTAATCTATGATTTTTATTGCCAAAAAATTTAAAATGATATGTCAAACAAGGTGTACCTCCCAAACCACTAACCCACTTAGATTACTACTGCACTTGTGTCCCTCATTTTTAAAAATTTTATTCTTTAGGTTAGTTAATTTCTTGGGCACTAACAATAATTTGATTTTACTTAATCAAACAAATTTTACTCATCTTAAATTTGAAAATCTTTTTTTTAGAACAAGAAAGATCGGGTTACACAACAGCAGAACTTATTGCTATTGCTGCTTTTTTTAATTACCGTGAGTAAAATGTATGAGTTATGAACATGAAATACAAGTTTAGTTCGAAATTTTGATAGTATAATATATGTTGAATAATTGTAAACTATCCGTACAATACGAAATTGATTGTTCAAATTCATTTCAAATTTTTAATTTGCTTGATCCCAAATGAATCATTATTTTTGCATTAGTAAACCTAGAACAAAACTGTGGCAAGTCAAAATTGTCACTTATGAGATGGGTTTGTCATTAGCGAGTTTGAAATTTAATCGAATCAATGTCAATTAGACTTAGTTAATAATAATTAAATTATCATTTATCTTCACGATTAAAGTTGTATGATTGTGTTCAGTGTCAGTAATGCGTTTTACATATTAAAATATGTAGTTTTGAACTTTAATCTCGCAATTAGTTTATGAATTATTTGAATAATAAAAACTTATTTTTTTTCGTAGTAAGTTTTGGAAATTTATTACAAAAATGATCGACTATAGTTGAATTTGTGACTAAAAAAAATTCAAAAATCGTTTGTCACAGATTTTTTTTTTTGAAATGGTAACTAACAATTGCCTATAAATTTAGTGTACGACTTCTAATTAAACCTTCTAAATCAGTGACTACCTCCAAAGACAGTAGCGCAACTAGGATTATTTTGAGGGGGGTGTCTGTCTCATTAAAAATATAAATAGATCACTTTTCAATAGTTATTAAATAAAAAATACGGTCCAAGGGGGGTGTCCAGACACCCAAAACACCCCCCCTGGTTGCGCCACTGTCCAAAGATCTATTTGTTGTATACTATATAATGAACAAGTAGTGGTTTTAAAATTTTAAAATGTTAAAATAGCCGAAAACTTAAAAGGCTTTATTGTAGCTTTTTACAACAAGTTTTTTTTATAATTATTTGTATATATATATATATGTATTTTATCAAAATGAGTGTCAATAATATTATAAGTATGAAAAACTGTTCATTGTTCAGTTAGATTGAAATCTATAAAGATCATAAATTTTGAATGATTATTAAAACTGATAAGATTATTAAAAGTATTATTTAATACTTATATTTATATTTGAGTAAATTCAATAATATTTACGTAATTTTACAAATTTACAGTACCATTTAATCACAAGGATAATTGTTCTTAAAATCTAGCACTAATTGAAATTGACAAAATAGAAATGTTTTATATAAATGTAGAACAATTTATAATTTTAAGACAACAAAATCAAGAAAACTAATCGTAATAATAATTATATTAACAATTTATGTTGCACTTCCATTCCTTTAAACAAATTGTAAAACAAATAATCTTGTTAGTCGTTACTAGTCTAAATGTAAACATGTTTTTTTCAAGTTTGAACAGTATGATTATTATTTTCTTATAAAATTGTAACACAAATCTTTTTTTGATAAATTTTATTTATAAATATTAAATAAATTTTAGGATTTTTGGATGAAAATCAACGTAAGTGGATAATAATAATAGCAAGGTTGAGCCAGTTAACAACTTTTTTAACTCGTTAAGATAAGTTAATAGAAAGTAATTTTTTTAAAAATTTAATTTAATAAATTAATGACTAACTAACATATAAAATTAACTTAACTTAAAATGAAGTTAATAGTCCAAAATTTTAATTCACAGGGTTTTGTACTTAGTATGATATTTTTTAAGTTTCAAAAACTAGTTTTCGTACTTTTTTTTTTTAAATTTAATTCTTACCAATAACTACTTTTTTTAAATAATCAACTTAAAGTTAACACGTTAAATTTTATCAAATTAACAAAGAAAGTTAAAAATTAACAAAAAAAAATAATTTAGCAAATATTTTCTCTACTAAATTTTAACTTTTAACGAGTTAATGCCCAGCTTTCAATAACAGTTATAATATAATGCTATTAAACATTATTTTTATTTAAAATGATTGATACAATTATACTTTAATATGATAAATTATTCTGAAAACATATTTCATTGTCACCAATCATATAGATAACTTTATAAATGGTAAGTCGTAATTCATGGGAATATCACTCAGTTAAAACACTTGTTTTACCAAATCATACCCTGTACCCATAAATAATACATAGAATTTAAGCTTTTATTTTGCAATCAAAATAGTGTGTACAGCCGTGAAAATAAAATTCAAAAAATATTTAAATTTACATTTTAGATGGAAATGATGATGCAAAGGACTATTATATGAAAATACTTCCACACATTTTTGTGAATGATTGTATGTATAGAAAACGTATTTTATTAAACATTTAAAAGTGTTAAATGAACAAAAAAATCAAGTTTCAAAGGATAAAATAATACGTCAAACTATTCGTTTCCTTACAATTCACTTTTTTTTTCTTTTTTTTTTCTCAGCGGCGTCGGGGGAACGAGTTTCCTATTACTTCCCTGGCGCCACTTTGTACCTAAGTCGATTAGTTATTACCAATAGTTCATAACATTAAATGTTACAAAAACTTCAAATTGTATTTTTTTTTTTTTTTTATTTGAACAATTATTCATAGTTGTATGCACAGATAAGGATAGGTGATAAATAATGTAAATAATGGCATAAATAGGTACGATCAAGTAATAACGCCTATAAAAAATTTATATTTCATCTTTAAGTTTTTTATTTTTTCTCGTAAAAATGGTTTATGTATTTTTTGATAGTTTTATTTAACCCATTTTTTTCTTGAAATGTCCATATATGTTTGATGGAACACCTTATGTAATTATCAACAATAAATATTAATTATGTAAATTATAAATTGTACAATTTTTTTTTTCTCTACGGACTTATAATAGTATAAATTTTGTTTTTTTACCTATTTTTTAATTGTTTGTACTTATATTATTAGTATATTTAAATTTGCCTCGATACTGCAATCGTCATAGAGTGACAAAAACTGTCAGTGGTGAGTAATTACTATCCAGTAAAAATAAATGTATTGTTAAAATAAATTAAGTTTTTATTTTTGTGAATTATAAAAAGTATGTAAAGATCCTAAAGAATGAGTTGGTTATTGTTTTGAGATGGATTTGAAAGTTTTATATTGAATTTAAAAGGCAATAAAACAATGATCATTTAAATAATGATTCTTTAGCAAACTCAGTAAGACAAATAACTATCAAATTAAAAAATTGACAATCTTTACATTGTTATGTAATTGTCAAAGTCAAAAGTCATTTGTCAAAGTTTCAACAGTTTTCAATATGGATAATTAATATAGGTTTATTAAATAAAACTTGTAAATGTTTCAAATTTCAAAAGTCTATATTTAGCACAAAAATGGTGTAAACCATTCAAAATGTGTTCATTCTGTTGTGTAAAACTATTTGACTTTTAATTTCAAAAATAATTTTCTTAAAAAAAAAAAAAATAAAACTTTAGAAGCTCTAACAATATTAACACTTCTAGAAAAAAAATAATTTTAATTGATATAACATTATTTTTAAACTTTTATTTAGTTATTGTTGTATTATTATAAGCTTAATATATATATATAGTTTTAAGTCTCTGAATCCAAAAACCAAAAAAAAACAATTGTATTTCTTTTTGTTCTTTTTTATAAAAAAAATTTAAAATTTGAAATTATTGTCTTTTAAATTGAATTTGTCGTGAGTAATATTTTATAATTTGATTTTTTATAAAAGTTTTGAAATTTGCTTATGGGTTAGATGTATATAATACGTACACTATGCCATGTTATCCAAACATACCACATTCGTTTACTTTTCAAATTTTAGAAGTATAATGTATTGAAAATCGTCTTTAAGACTATAAGAATAAGTATAATATTTTAAAGGTAGTTGTACTAACTACCGATATATAACTACCGATGACTTGTGCTAATGATTTGTTATCATTGGCTATGTATGAGATTTAATCAATTTTAAATAAGTGGGTGAGAAATTAGTATATAATATTATAAAACAAAGCGACTTTTTTATGCCCAATCTTTTCAGAAACAACTCATCTATTTTTATAATTGTATACTGCACCACACCCTTATATGTTTTTACCGACTGATCTATCATCGCTTTACTGGGACCACTAAAGATGTAAAAATGGAATTGTTATCAGTTGTTTTGTCTAACAATGTAAAGACTAATCAAGCAAAGAGTTACCACAATTCAAACTCTAATGAGGTTTAAAGAAGGGGGTAAAAATGTAAACGTTTTTATTTGGTCGCACATTTTGAAATTTGGCAACATACTCGGTAAAACAAATATTAAAATATCTTTCTTCAAATTTTCCAAATTAAACACCTTAAAGAAGGTAAAGGGAGTTAAAAGAATAAAACAATTTTATTTGGTCGTATTTTCTTGAAGAACTTCCGAATATTTACCACTGAAGGTATAATTAAAAAATTCGGTATGCATTTTTGTTCTATGATGTAGAAACAGATATGATCCAAAAATTTTATTCAAATTAATGAAATGGATAAATTTAAAACGTAGTAAAACTTTGAGAGCAATTCGCAACCAGGCAGTAATTGTTATACACTTTTTTTAATTCAATTTATTAGTAATTTTAAATATTTAGTTTTGAGTAACTCATTACGCTTCTTTTCACAGACTTCAACAGTCTAACCTGCCTAGCATAATCTGGAACTATAGTGTTGATTTGACTTGTTTATTTTCGTATAGTTGTCAGATTCCATTTTTTCCTACAAAAAAATATTCACGTGGGTTACTTTGGTGTTTGTGTTTATGGGGTAAAAATCTGTCATACTATAAGTACCGAAGTATGATTAAAACTTTAAAATATAAAAATACTTATGTTTTTAATTTTATATTTGACTTAAATGTATAGATTGCATGGGTAAGTTTCGTTGTGTAATCTTTTACTTTTCGGGGGGTTTTTATTGTTTTTGGTGATAGGTATTTACTATATTTGGCAGCAGTTTAAATAAAAATTAATATTTTTAAACGTATGTAACTGAAACAGACGAATTATTGGCTGATTTTCCTGGACTATGTAAGTTTGGAATTTTTGGTTTTTTTTTCTTCTAAATTTGTGTAGAAACATTGTTAATGAGTTTTATTTTCTATAAACTTTCAAAACATAAAAATTCATTTTTTTTAGACAATACTTACCGAGCTTATGAACGTTGATTTTTAAAAAATGTTCTATAGAATTATATTTATGTCCTATGATTAGGCCATAAGATTTCTTAAAGATAAATAGTTTCTAAAATTTAGGGTGTTCATAGATTCAATTGAAGATCCTGAAACACATTTCGCATGGTTGTATAAAAACATAGGTAAGTAGGTTACTATACATTATATTAAATATATTTATATACATATATTAGTCTATATTATCAAAGTAGTTAGGCACATTTTTCAATTTGGTTGGTATGTGTAATTTAAAATTATTTATTTATCTCCTATAGTATTTTCTGAACTTCCAGAAAATCATGGTAAGTTTTTTTGGAAAATGTTTTGCAATGATAATATAAAAACACTCATTGAAATACACATTTTTAGAACATTGCAAAAACCAAGTAATCCTCATATTAGGTATCTGTTTTTTAGTCAAACCGATGAATCTTATGGCTTCATCTTTTTATAAACGTTTTATTTATCAATTAAATTATGTCTCCAAGATGTTCAGAAATATGTAATAACTAATTATTAGAAATCAACTAATGTCTAAGTAGTAATATATATTAGTAAAATAAGCTAATTAGCAAAGTAGCTTAATAAATATCTAATAACTTATAAATCTTTTGATTATTTATCGTTTTTGGTGAAAAAATTTTAATTTAAAAACTTTTTCATAAAACTAGTACCGCTCCTTAGAACCATGTATTCGTACCATATTATTTCTTGATGAAGTTTGAGACTTGTGAACATTCGAATAGAGATCGTTACAAACCGTATGTTTTAGTTGAGTCAAGAAATTTCATGCAAAATATAGCAGGCAAATTTTTTGTGTATGGTACGTATGATTTTGTAATAGTACAATAAATACAAATTTGTTCTTATGGTGAATAAATATTTAGATTTTTTTTGAAATGTATAAAATTTATTTATGCATTAATTTCAAATATAAATAATGCACATCAGGTTTTTCAGCGAGAAATTTGAATAATTCAATGAATTTTTTACCCACAAGTAAATGTACCGAATAATATTATGGATTACCAATATCACGTATCCTTCCCCTCGCGAAAATTGAAAAACTTTGTAATACCTTTGGTGGAGAATATTTAAAATTTTAATCGGACCAAAATCGAGAAATTATTCAAATTACTTGCTGAAAACAACGAAATACAAATTTGTGCCCTCTTGTCCGATCTCGGATGAACTAAAAAAAGTAGGTTATCAGTTCAACACCCAAAAACAATTGAACGTAATAGCGACAAATGGTACGACGTTTGTATAATTTACAAAAAATTTACGTGATCTATGTTAAAATTTCCATTATAAACTCTTCTCGGAAATAAAATTGATTAAATTATAATAAGATAATTATTGATCTGGCTTTTATTTACCTAAATAGAATAATGATAATTGTGATTCTAAATAATATAGTAATGCCACTAGATTAGATGATTTTTATCAACATTTTGTATTATCATGAAAATGATAGCTTTAATTTTAAATGTACGCATAATGTTTCCTTAAATATATATATATATAAGTACCTTTCTAACAAATAAGACAACGGGTTAGCTTTTAATACTGTCTAATTATATAATTCAACTAAATTTTAACAACCGCTAGATTTGTATGACTAGAAACATCAGAAAAATTATGGGGTAAATAATTGCACAGTAAATGCGTGCTTGAAAAATTTGTGTTTGTATCTATGAATACATATGTATTAATATACCAAACAGGTAATACATGGAAAAATACATTTATAAGAATAATAATTACTGTTTTATTTTGTATTTTGCAATTTAAAAATTAAAATCATTTACATTTACTATAGATTAGGCACAAAATATAAAATTACTATTTTAAAATGTTCCGTAATTATGTTTTATATTATAGATGATATGCCAAATCCAGAACAATTTTGTGAAAGTAAACATCAATATGTATAAATAGTTTGAATTAAGTTAAATTTAATTTACATATAATGATAGTATGGTAAATTTTAATTTTAATTTAAATTTCTAAAAAAAATTTTTAACTGAATGAAAATGTTATTTTTCTGTTAATATAATAAAGGACTGCATAACCAAACTAATTTAAGATTGTTGATAAACCGATTGAATCTTATTTCACATTTTAATGTATTCATATTATAACCTATAGGAACGTATTGTATTATTAACCACTTTGTATGTACAATTTTATGAAATACCTATCTAAGGAAACTTTAAGTAATAATAAAAACAGTTTAAAATAAAAATTTGATTTCAATATAATTACCCCTGTTTTCCTGTATTTATTTGTGCTTTAAAATTATTTTAACTTAAGAAATTTATACTACATACGGTCATACCTCTTTTATGGGATACAATCGGTGTTAATTATTCTCCCCTTTGAACAATAAAAAGACTAACAAAATTTGAAAAGCGGTCACGTTGCGTTTCTTATTCGTGTTAAAAATGTTGTGCATGAATATGAAAAAGTTAAAAATATTTTGTCTTGTACATTTCTGTTGTAATTAATAATTATACAACCATCACATTTTAAATAAGTTCTTTAGAACAAAATTCAAAAAAATAAATTTTACTATCATTAAATTTCACTAAACAAATTATAATATCATAATATGATATTACTTCATATTATGAAGCTATAGTGTCGTGTTTGTCCTTTTTTTATATCTTTACGGTGATACACACAACGACGCTGATTAGCTCTTACAATGACTGGAAACTTTCTTGTCTTTGATCAATTTTTCTGGTTAAATAAGGGTACAGAGCTTCACTTATGATACAATCATACATCAAAAAGGTTAGATTTTGACCATAGATTTTACTTGAATTTTTTTTTAAATTTTTTTTGTTGATTTTGTCCAAAAACATACAAACTTAGACGTTATTCATTGAGTATGTATTGTAATATATGCTTAAGAAGTAAAAACGGCAAAATAAAAAAAAATCACTTTAAGATCACTTGGGTAATTTGATGGAGTATCGACTACACACCGGTTTTGAAGTTATGATTCAAACGTATAATTTAATATCTGAAATCACTTTATTTTACTTAACTTGTTAGTATGAGACCCCTTAAAGTACCTGCTAAGTCCAAAGACCTTTCGGAAAAAGTACTGACATTAAAAATCAGAGTATTTCTAATATCCTTAACAAAAGAAATACGATCATTGTAAAAACAATACATTCTTCGCTACGCTCAGAATCTGAAATATTATAACAGTATTCTCTATTAGTCGACGTCTAATATGTAAGCGAACGACTGCCTCTATCCCGCCTACGCTTACCGACACCCTCACCGCCAGCCAAGCATTTTATGATTAACGTCCCACAGCGACCGCATGTCGTGAATTAGACAAGCTCAAAGCTATGGGTTGGTCGCTATTTTGGATGGTGTAATACAAACGTATTATGTATCATTAAATGAAAATAAATTCAATGTTCAGTGGGAAGTTGGTAAAAGTTTATAATTTATGGTTCACATTTTTAGAGGTACAAGAAGTGGACAAAAGAAATTTTCAACGTCGGGTAAACTGTACATTTCATACCTTAGGAAGTCTGGCGATAAATAAAAATGGATTTCTCAACTTAAGACCGCCTGCAACATTGCAACTTTATGCTTAGTGCTCTTGGATAGTTCTTATAAAATTAATCAATGTTATTTGAAAAAAAAAAACTAATACATTTACCTAAAATGAAAAAAATTCTTGGAGGTGGATTTGGGCCAATTCCTCTGTTGCCTCTCTCATTTACGTCAGAGGGTTCCATGTTTGTTGGGTCCCTAGTTTGTATGACATTTAATTATAAGCATTAATAATAATTATTACATATATTATATAACATATATATATTATTATATATTATATATATATTATATAACAATTATTGTGAATTTTACACACGCAAAGTCACGACACAAAAAATTGGATTTATGATAAAATAAGAAATCTTATTTATGTTAATAATTTGTTTAATAATTAACTTATCAAATCTATTTGGTTGGTAATATCTGCTTTAAAAAAAAAAAAAAAACACCTTTTCGGCAACTTAAAAATGTATTGAATTGGAAAATTGCTGATGTTAAATGATGTCGATCGATAAAAAAATAAAAATTTTTTTATCTAAATAACCATTTAAAATATATAATGATAACTATAGAGTGTACACCGTTACAAAATGAAAAAAAATTAGTTCATTGTATGGGTCAGAGTGAGAATTAATTTTAAATTTTTATGAAGCAATCAACTTCGATAAATTCTAATCATACAAACAACTGTGTCAATACTTAATTAAACTTACAAGAGTTAATGTAAATACCTATAGTAAAATAAATTGGTTTTTGTATTATACAGTGGCTGTATATACTCGTTCCTCGACCATAATAATTCGTATGTCAAAAATTCATTATAGTTGAAATATTTTATATTTCATGAAATGTAATTTATATTTTTTGTCCGCTCCAAATTTTTTTTAGTATACATTCTTCGCTGATAATAATATGGTTAAGCATGTTTCCTTTAAATACATACTGCTTCTTAGTTATTCTTCTTGTTGAGCTTATGTTTCAAGACATTGTTGGCCCTAGCCGAAATTCAGTTCACGACGAAGGTATACCCAATTTAATATTATTTATTTTAATGCAGGTTATATTTCATTTTATTACAGAATATTAATTTACATAATAATATTATACAATCATAAGGATAAACTAATGTTAATGTTTCGGTACCTAACATTTAAATTTAAGTCATGAATTATTTAAATAGGTTCTAGTAAACTAGTTTAAAATATTTATCCACACATTTGTGATATTGTTTAGGTTTTTAAATGGATTCAAGATGTAGATTGAAGCATGTTTGTTTTTAGAAGACAAGTTCGAAAATGTAAAAAAAATTTTAAATTTCTCAGAAGTTCGGATATTTTGAAATTATCATATCTTAATATCTTAATTAAACGAGTAAAATAAATTTCTCAAAAACTTATTGTTAATTTTGAAAATTTTTTTGTGAAGTATAGATTTAAACTTTTTTTCAGATTTCTTTGATAAAAAACTGAGTTTTTAGTTTAAAAATATTAAATTCTATTACAAATATATTCTCCCACGAATAATATAATCATTTTAAAACAAGTTTATTCAATTTTCATTTAATGACATTTAAAATTATTATTATTATTTTTACTATGTATAATTTATATAATATATTTAGTATTGATAGTAATATTCCATAAATTACGTTTTCACTATTTCTTTTACATACGAGTATATTCAAATCAATTTTAAAGGTCAAAAATTATTTTAAATTGGTTAATAATAAACATAGTTAACAGATTATTGGCTATTTTAGATTTAATAATACAGAACTGTTAATACGTCTTCAATTTATTTAGCTTTTAACTTACTGAGTGCTTTGTATTTTTATTTTTAAAAACAATAATTTGTGATTGTTTTCAAATAAAATAAAAGCATTTTATTAGAGACAGAACTAGAACAGTGACTTACTTCCAAGTTGTGGTTACTTTTTGAGCACATATTAAAATTAAATTTAAGTATAACTATTGCTGATTAAAAATGTATTCCCAAGATGATATAATACAATTCAATTTTGAATGTGTCAATTTGTTTTTATATTTAGTTATGTTAAACCGAAACGGTTGTATAAGTAAGTTGTTACTGATTTTGTTTTTGTTTAATGCGCAGGTAATGACTATTTTGTTCTCACCATTGACGATTCTTCACTTTAACTTGGTTTTAAATTTTTAATAACTATTAATGGACCACATTTTTGACAACTATTTAGGGAAATATACTGATCATTTTAGGAAATTCAACTTTTTTTTAATTATGTATAATTCATTTTATTTCTATAATATATTTAATATTTTTAAAAAAAAGGTATTGTTACTTTTATTTTTTTCTTGTCTCACACACACATATACACACACATACGTGTTATGCAAAAAACGTAAGGAAAGGACATAATGTGGACATTTTATTGACGTAACATAATGGTTATTCACGATTATGATCCTAAGGCGCGACTGTGCGAAGAAATGAGTGTCCCGTTCAAAACGAGGGCGTCGCTAGTCACACGGATAGAGCGCGACACACTATTATGATCATTTTGTTTTTTTGAATAATCTAAACTAACCAGGAAATATCTGATTTAAGGGTGTTGGATGCCCAATGAACTTAAGGAGTTGTTATACAGGCGACTTGTTATAAAATTGTTTTGTGTTTAGAAGTTTTAGGCAAACGCCAGTATCCTTTAACACAACCTAAACATAATTAATCCACCACCTTAGACTGCGACCTAATCACGGAGTATATAATGTACACATTATGAAAATCAATCAAATCCCCATATAATTTCTTTAAGAAAGATCTGATATTTTATTAGCATCTGCAGTTTCAATTAAATCTTAAGGGATGAGAGAGAAGCCAGATAAATGGTCAACTACTTTTATTACTTTTAAAATACTTAGTAGCAGTAGTAGTAGTAGTAGTAGTAGTAGTAATACTAGTAACTAGTAGAATAAGTATTTCGTAAAGTCTAGATAAAATAAATAAATATTTTTAGAAAAACAAATATTTTACTAGGGAATAAATTATAATAATTTGTTTTATTCGTTATTTAGTGTAAAAATCAGCGTAAAATAAGTAAAATATTTTTTTATAACTATTTCAGATACGATTAACCAAAATTTTTTAAGTAAGTACTAAATGTTTAGAATTAAATTTATTTTACTGTAGTTCATTTGATATACGAGATATTTATTTGTTTGTTCATGACGAAGGATATTTTTATAATACTCGCATTATATGATAGAAGGTACTGAACAAATACATATAATCCTAAAGATTTTCAATTACAACAATTTTGTATTAGTCAATAGCACACACGACACAGACTTTAAAATTCAAAATCGAGTTTCTTTTTCTGCAATCCTCAATCTTCGTGAGTACAATACAATATTAATTAAATGATGTTTTCATTATTGAAATGACATGTGAACACAATTATATTTAAAATATGTATCCTACTGATCGTCGTTGAATTACTTAATTTTAAAAACTATTTTTTTTATTTTTTTTTTTAATTAAAATAAAAAAATTTACAATCTGTATAACATAAATACAATAAGTAATTTGGATGACATTTTTACCAGTCTGGACGGCTTGAGGGAAGGGAGAGTTCATTGACACTACTTCCAATATGAACTTTATTTAAATTAAATTTTTCTGTATATAATAAATGTATTTATTATATATAAATTTTATATTTATTTTTTATGATAAAAAAACAATTGGCTTTTGTCTTCATCATAATAACACTATAAGTATTATGGATTAAACATTTAAAAACGTTTATAAGTCTTATTCCTAAAAATCTTTTTTCTTTTGATTTGTTGTATTTTAAGTGAAAATATTACATACATCTACCTACAGGTTACATTGTAGACTAAACAAATAGGTATATTAATAACTCATTTTATCTACAAATCAGTAACTATACCATTTTCGATTAGTAAATAAAAGATATGTTTTTTCTGTTACAAATATTTTAATTATATGTCGATAGAATTGATATAACAAATTTTAATATTTTCTATTTCAACTTAAAACCTATTGATATAGTACGGCAAAATTCAATTTATTAAATAGACATTATTACACTAGCATCACCAAATCAACAAAGACTAGTTGAAACTATTTTTGTGATATTTAACTAATAAGGAAAACTTATTCATTCAGCTCTTCTTTTAGTTTATAGGTCTACATAAGTTCACCATAATTTATTCCTCTCGTCTGTCTTAGACAAAATTTTCTTACCCATTTCTTTTGATGTTCTCTAATTTTATTTATTTCTGTACCTTTCATGCGTGTAAAATGTACTACTATATTTGCCTTCATATTCTTTTCACTGCTCTTTTCTGTTCATAAACACACCACTATTCTTTCTCTTCTTTCTTCGTACGGTTATTCTTATACGGATATCATACTTTTGATATAACTACAATTCTAGCTCCACACCAGTAAATATAACACTAAATGTATAATAATTTTTTTTATAGATGATGGCAATTTAATTAAATTCCCTCAAATTCAAAAGTTTTTATCTGTGATTGTAAATTATTTATTTTTAATTGAATTTGTTTTCATTCTTTCAGTCATATTGCCATGCGGTATTATCTTATGATAAAGGCAATAATAATATAATAAAAAAAAAATTAACTAACCAAAAACTAATAGCACTGTTCTGTACAGAATCATGGTTTAACAATTTTTATTTTATAGAATCGTATGGATTCAATCTATTTTAATTCTAACTTAATAATTTCATAGGCCAATCTGAAGATGGAAACAGTAAGTGATAGTACATATTAATAATATATGTAATTTAACTTAACTAAAATTTAATAGTCAACACTTTTTTACCCCCTATAAAATATTAAATTTAGATAATTTTGTAAATGGTAAGTAATTTTTTATGTTTTCAATACAGGGTGCATTATAATTTTTTACTTCAGTTTTCATTATATATAAAAAAAAAAAAAAAACTATTAAATACGATACAAATATTTTAAATTTGTACTTTTCTGTATTTGTTATCAATTAATCTAACAAACAAAATTACAGATACATTATTATATTTTTATTTGGAAGTAAAGAACATTTCCCAGTAGTTTGTTATAAATTTGTAAATGCGTTTGTTCATGTGTTTCATGATGACTTATAATCATTCAAACTCAATCGTTTTTGCATCCCTCTTATAATGACACGAATTATTAACGATTCTTTTTTGTGAGATTTAGTAGTTAAAAGTCTAGCTATAATAAAATAAACTTAGGAAAACAACAACAAAGTAATCAATAAAATATCGATTAGGTAAAGTAGGTATTTTAACTTTACTCTAAATCAAATTTTGCAGTTAAAGCGCCTTACATTGACAAAAATGCTATAATTGCATTATTATTATGATTAATTATTATTTTCCCAAATATAAATACCAATAAAGATGCTGATAATATCAAATAACAACTAAACCGAGTCTCCAGGCTAAAAGATGAAAAATGACTCAAAATAATCAACAAATATAAATATACTTCTAACTAACTTCTTAAACAAATATATATATATATATATATATATATATATATATATATATGTTTAAGAATATGAACTAGTGCTCCAATTGGTACACCACAAACAACAAACAACATATAATACGGTCCAAATTTTTTTTCATTAAATGAACCATCTACCAAGTTCGTGAGAAATATTTCAGTACTCGTAAGTCTTCTAAAATTATATCAAGCGATCAAATAAAAAAAACTTTTGTCGTGACTGTCAAAAACATGCTTTAGAATGAATGTTACATTTTGTTGTGCTGAAATAAATAAAAATTCTGAGAGGTGCTGTTTTCAAATGATTAGTTCACTATTCGCGTAGTTCATTTAGAAACGAATTACATACATGTAACAAGGTAAATAAAGTATTGTGTGCGTAATTTATAAAAAGAGAAATTTAATCAAATAAAAATTTATTTTATATAAAAAAAGATTCCAGTGACGATGGAAAGGATTACCACAAGGAGATATTTTCATATTTCACTATAGAAAATGGTATTTTTATTATATTAATGTATTATTTTTGAACTTAAGCAGGGGCATACCTGAACCCTTTTTTAGTGGGGGCGAATGTATTTTATTCGTATGGAATATTGAATAGATGATTAATATTTGACTTCAACTTCCTCCTCAAAATTCTATTTATAATGTGATTTTCACTGTCAGGGGATGGGAGCGATCGCTATATTCCCTATAAAAATGCACCCCTAAATTAAAGAGTGTGAAGTGAAATGAGTGACGTAGACGTACATACAGTGCAGCGAAAAATGTTAGTTGATTAAAATATTAATAAATTTTTACACTAAATCTATGGCAAAAAATAAGATGAATTATATAATATGTAATATTAAAATTACACAAAACTGTACTCAGGATATATCACTAAAAGTATTTCAAATATTTTAATTATAATATTTCTAATGTAATTAAAACAAATTATAATGCAAAAAAACTCAATTGAACTTAAAATAAATATATATTTGATTACAATTATTTTCGTACTGATTATGGTTGCACCTTATTCCTCGATTTCAGGTAATTTTGATATTTTTACAAGTTTGTTAAAGTCTCCTTACTGACCTCAGAACAAAAAAAGCGGTAGAGGTATCCAGACGCCCAACAACTGTACAAAGTTTGACAGTCAAAGATGCGGACTTTCAGTTGTTCTAATGTGTTTTCATTATGATTATACGTTGAAGTATACTGAAGCGTTCCATGATGACTGAGCTGGATAAAATCTTATTACTTTTTTATTTATAACTGAGTTTCAACTATTGCTTTTTTTTAATTTTTTTATTTAACATGTTAACCGCTTTTCTAGCATTTTGCAACACCTTCCATTGCTATAGGTATCTATTTGTTCTCTTCTAACATATTTAGAGGTACCAATATAAGAAATCGTAAAATACAATTTTAATGGGTTCCTGAATATGTTGGAAATCGTGGAAATTAAATAGTGGATATTGTTGTTAAAAATTCATCTAATTTCATATTTTAACTCTACAAGTAAAAAAAAAAAAACTAAATTTTGATAGTATGAAGAACGTAAAATAATGATAGTATTATATTATAATACATTATATTTTTTCTTATCTCCTAATTTATAGAACTATTAGGGTTCAATCATTACTGCACATTTTATAGTAACTATTTTAATGGTAAGTAAAAATTAAACAATTAGCTTAATTTTAGTTTCATATTTTTATTTTAACATCAAATTGTTCGTTTTGTCATTAATTTGTTTTTAAACAAATACTACTCTGTATCTTATTAGCTTTGTAATGGATCAAATAACATATTTGTTACATTGCCTTTTATACAAGTTTGCAATGATGTGTTTTTCTTTTATTTGCATCACTTTTTAGATTTGTATAAACATAATAATTTTCAAAATTATACTAACATTTCTGGAAGTTTTCACACACAACATTTGGATAAGATAAAATGACACGCACAAAAAATTAATTTTATTTTGACTTTTCTTGCATATAAATTTATTCAAAACCGTAGGAGTTAGGTAATTTTGCAATTATTAAATCAATTAACCTTTATGTTCAGTTTGGAAATTTAAACTTTAATCACGACACTCTTGACAACACAGTTTTCCGTTGCGCAATTAAATAATTTTTAAATTTGCAATGACAATTTTGTTTCAGATATAGTTACAATTTTAGTTCTACTCTAAAAAAGAACATAAAAAAAAAAATATTGATTACTATGAACATTTCACACATTTTCGGAGTGACAAGATAAAAATATTTGCATTTTTTTTGGAATTTTTAATAAAAGATGCAGTTTCAATATTTTAATTTTAGTGCGTGAATCCAAAATAACAAGCTTCACAACATAAAGAAAAAAAATATTTTTGGAATAATATTTAAAATTCCTTATTTGCATAGGTATGTAATCTCAAAAAATGTATGTAGTATAATTTAAATAATACCTTTAATATGGGGGTATTTAGTCTGATAATTAACAATATTATTGCCATTATCATAAATTATAATATTTTGATTAAAAATACATTGAATTTTATCATTTAAATTTATAGTTTGTTTGCGTAAGTCAAATTTAAACTTTAAAATATCATGATCTGTGTTCTATACAATTATAAGTTTTTATTATATTGTCTGATTATAGTTAAATTAAATAAATTCATAATATCAATAATTATTTTTATTTTTTAAACAGATCAACTAATGACTGACTTCGATGGATTAAGTATGTTTTGTTTTTGATTTGTTCATGTTATAACTACAGAAATAATGTTTTACATAATTATTGTGCTCTTAAACGTCTTGAACATATTGTGTCTAATTAAATGATACATTATGATACAAACGAAAGTTCAAATATATTGCAACGACTAATTGTGTGGGTTGCTTTTAGGAGTATAAAATATTATGCGTTTTGTATAAAATTCGTTACAAATAGATGCAGTACAATAATTACGATTCCGAGTGAACGAAACGTGTTAAATTTTGAGTTGAACGAGTCGTAAATTAAAAGTTTTATATTTTACTCAACAATTTTAGATTCTGAACGTCAGCAAGAAATGTATTGTTTTGTAGAAGGAGGATTTTTTTCTGTCACAATTTTTCGGGTTGAAGAAATGCTCAGATTTTGAATTCAGTATGTCTACTGACAGGACATATGAACCCCGGTGGTACTTTGGTTGTAGCTTTTTTAATAATTTTGGTTATTTTTGAGTTTCCCCATCTAAGAAAAAAAAGGGAACTTAACGGCAAAAATATTGAAATTTTCAGGTTTATAATGACGTTTTCACGTAGAAAGTGTACTCCACTCGTTACGTTGAATACCATATAAAAGTTTGGATCTCAACTTTACATTTTATTTGATTTGATACTTTTTTTAATGTATAAACACACAAAACCGAAAAACACGAAAATGGAATTATCACTAAATCGTTATAGCTTGTTTAACAGTCGTTATAACCATTTATTCCATGCCGTTTTTAAACCTATTTGTACTAAATTATTTTACGTTATAAAAGATTGAAAAAGATTTTTCTAGTTATTTTTGAGTAATTTTCTAAGTATATGTTATGTTAAAAATTATTAATGAGCTCGTTCAGACTCATTTTTTCGTTTTATCATTGCTCTCAGATATTAACTCGTAAATAATACGTTTGAACCACAACTTCTAAACCATTAAGGATGAATTTTATTTTTTGTCGTCTCATAATTAAAAATCTAAGCACTCGTTCCACTCAAATTTTTTCACCCAACAGAAAAAAAAATAACATGGAAAATAAATTTATTATTAATTAAAAAGTCTTGTACTTATTAATGATTCTTAAAGATTTTTATATTTTTGTATTATATTTGAATATTTCATTCTCAAATGTAAAGTAGGTAATCCTGAAAATTCATTTGAATGGGTTTACTACAACATTGGTATGTACAATTTACATTATACGTCATAGTCATCAATTTTATATTTAAAGATTAGATTGATATACGTCAATTTTTTTGTTTTATACAGATGTTGAACAACTTCCTCCAAATCATTGTAGGTATTTTTCTGATGTTTTGTTAGGTATATATAAGGGAAAAATATGCATAAAGGGTATTGTTAAATTACGATTTTAATGTTTTTCATTGAATCTTATATATATATATATATATATATATATATATATATATGTATGTGAGTTATTCGTTTTTAATATATATAGTTAAGTAATTTTAGTCATGGTATATAGAGTTATTTGAGAAAAACCTCTTTGTTATACCAAATCAATCATATTTTAGTCTTTCAAATAAAAACAAATAAAATATTTTCATTCAATTAGGAATACAAAAATAAATTATAATTTATTTTGAACAATTATTAAAAAACCAGCACATTTTGGATTTTAAGTATAAAATGTGAATCTAATGAAACATTAAAAATTTATAATATATAAGTATTTGAAAAATGACAAAACATTCAGGTTTATAACATTCCTAAGTTCTGGATTCAAAGTATTTTTTCTTTTTCATAATATTTTCATTAAAAGCATCTTAAAACAATTTGCTTAATAGAAAAACAAAAAAACTTGAATATTTAATATAATGTAATATTTTCCTTACAACTATTGTAAGGAAAATATTACATTCTTTGAAGTGTCCACTCAAATTAAAGCGCATTTAAAAATATATGACTGTGTGTTTTTACTAAATTCAGTGCGTTGCAAAGAATATTCTGAATTGATAATGATTATTTTTTTTCTATAATCATGATGTGTACGTGTAACAGTCCATTTATCAGTGTTTGCAATAGCTAAAATTTCAACAAAAATTTATAACATTTTATTTATGTTTAAAAGTGATTAAGAATCAAACTCTTGACAGATTTTCGCGTGTTTCGTTTCACAACTAAATGATTATTTCATATTATTAATTCAAATAATTATTAAAATAGCGACTTAAATATTTCTGATTTTTTTTTTTGTTTAATTTGTTTTTTCTTCTAGGACGTATAGATAACCGAGCTCGCTTAAAATCGTTTTTCAGATTCTAAATAATTAATTTGATACACAAATTTCCAAAATATTGACCAAACCATACAATTCACCCTTTCTAAAAATAGTAACTACGGCAAACAACCCTAACATCGAATTAATTATTTTTTAAATTTTAAACTGGGCGAAGAATGTATTGTTTTTACAATAAGGTTTTTTTGTGTGAATACATTTAAGGATATAAAAAGTGCTCCAAGTTTTACGGAGCTTACTTACCGTAGTCGCTACTTTGTCTACCTACTTACGCGACTTAGATAGATTTCGACTTTTTTAATAGCATGCATAAATTTGCAAGTATGATAATTATTTTTTTATCTTCAAGCATATTCAAGAGGTTTCATGGCTTATATTGTAATGAACACTGATATTTATGGTAAGTGAATATAGTTTAGTACACATTTATTAATTTTTATTATGATCAATAGTAGACGAATTATTGATACTTTCAATATTACAAAGAATATGATTTACACTTTTTTAAACATTACATGAAACTATATATTGGGTAAAAAAATGTGTTTAAAAATCATTTTCTTTCACTTAAAATTTAAAAGTATTTATATACTTGTAAAAATAAAAATTCACGTAATGGTTCCACCTTACATATAATGTTATATAATATTGTAGTATATCAATAAGGCATAAACTTACGAAAAAAAATAGTTTTTTTATAAAATAAAGAATGAACATAAATAGTATACCTAGCATTATAAATTTCAAAAAATTCATCCCCACCTTAACGTAGAATTTTAGAAAATTAAGTTATTTTAAAAATTTAATTTTAACTTGTATGGTATTATGTTCCGTTTGTGCAAAAAAGTTTATGCACTGCTTTTTCTTAGTTTCTGATCTTAGTCGAACACTGTGTTGATTTTATAATAATGTAAACATTATTTCGAGTACAAGGAATGATTGAATATGTACATCTGTAACTAAGTATGAAAAAGATAAAAATGTTTACAAAGAAGGTACTTTATGTGAAACTTAATTTGAATTTTCAATATGTTATAAAGTCGTGATTCCAAAAAAAAAGATCAAAATTGATTAAATTTCCTTGAATTTGTGCTCAGATACATCATTAAAATAAATGAAAATAACATACAAACATAATTTTTTTACAAAGCAATTTATTTTGTTTTTTATAAACTATAATAACTACATTAAACCATATAATGTTATTAGGCGAATATCACTAGTTAATAATTTATGTTTATCATTTGTAACATTCTAACTATAGGATTCAATAGTATTTTACTTTAATATAATGTACAAATTATTACCTACTAGAAAATAATTTATTTAGTGTATACAATTTAAAACAAATTTTTATTTTATTTTAAAAATAAAAGTTTTGATGACGAATATCCTATTAAAATTTGCTGCAAAAATAAACACATTTTTTGGAACTTGTATATCAAGCATTGATTTAAGATTTGAGTATACAAATAGTGTTGTAATAAACGTTTAGAAAAAATAGTGTCACAAAATCTGGGTGACAATAAGTGTCTAAAATCATTTATGCCAATTTAATTAATTTTAATGAGTAAAGATTTTGCTATACAAAAAGTATACAAGAGTTTCCATGAATCAATACAAATTTTTAGAAATTTCATTATTTTATTGACTGCGTTTTATATTTACTTTAGTAGATATGCCACTGCCAGAAAAGTTTTGCGAACATAAATACCACTATTAAATTATATTCAATGTAATATATGATATTTTTAAAATATATATATAAGTAATTGTTCTTATTTGTATGCGAGTATATGCAACTTTCTATAAATTTTCCATTTATAACATAAGTGTAAACACTATATGATATTATGTATAGAACTATCAAATTATTAAAATGTACATCAATTTTTTTTTTCTGTTAGTGTATTATTTAATTTATCTGTACCTTATAAATAAATATAGAAGTATTTAAATGAATGTCAATCTTATTGTATTTGTATGATAACGTTTCTTTTTATTTAATTTATTTGTATTTATTGCTTAAAATTTACCTAAAAAACACACTTTAATACCTATAAAAATACCGTATAATATAGAATGTTTCATATTATACGTATATACTCGTATCTACCATTATATCAAACAGTAAAATATTATATGATGTACTACACGACGCCTCGAAAAATAAAATTATTTTAAGAATAATGAGCGGATGAAACCAGATGAGCATATGATGTGAATCTACAAATGTCTATGCATTAAAAAACAAAATATAAATAATGCTATAAATTCGCATTATTTAAGGTGGGATTTAAAACAAAGTAATTAGCATTCGCTGGCTACCTATATTGTGCCCAACTTAAATGGAATGAACACAACAACTTGTCGCCTATTCTGATTTGCATTATAAAATCATGTGTAACTGAAGCATTTTGGGAATATGTGCCATATAGCAGAAGTAGCGTGTTAGAAGTAAGGCAGATTTGATCAGAACAATGTCGAGATAAACAGTTAAACATGGTCCGAAATCCATAGAATTTGATCTAAACAATAATTTATCTTAAGGTATTAAAAGAAACGCGATGGAAACAGCAAGTGGAGAGTTGGAAGATTTCAAAATTGTTGGTTAAAATAATGTAAAGCGCTGAGTGACAGTCGATAATGACTATATACTTCTTAATAGTTTGTGACACTATACGATTAAGTATGTACCGTTCCGCAGGAAACAGAGAAGCAAATTTTGATAAATCGTCAGAGTATAACCAATAATATATGTGTAGGTAATACACGATTTAAATATTATTTATCCTGGAAATGTGGTTTTGATATCAAATGAAAGCTCAGAAAACTTTTTATAATAATTAGTTCAGCTTTATGTATAGAAAAAAAAAACAATAAAAATAATAGAGGTATTGCATTTTAATTTTATATTTTCTGTACGTAATGTTATATAGAACCGATTATTAAAAAAAAAACAATTAGACTAAACACTGTGTGTTGCTGTTCTGGAAATATTTTTATCCTCCAATCATATATCTAGGATAAATATGTAAAGCGCAAGTCTTACAGATAAAACAAAAGATTTTTTTAAACGGTGAAAACACACGTCTGTCGTTATGTTAACAACATGAAAAAAACATACTCCTAAAACTGCTAATAAATAAATAAATATATATAAAATAACATTGAGAAATATTTAAGTTTTAGTACTATAGACTTAAAAGTCTAAAGAAATTGTTACTTTCAGAATTTGAGTCTAAGGTAGTGTACAATTTTTTTTTTTTTTTTAATTATATTTGTAAGACACAGTAGGTATATCTGTTAAAACGTGTGCCACAACATGTATGTCAATATGATAATAATTAATTTAAATTTTTACCTTTAATATTTTATAAAAAAATTTAGTTCTGATCATTTACATTTTTGTCTGCATTGATTATTTTGCTTTACGTATTCCATCATTTAGTACTGATAAATTTATTATCAATTAAAAATGGTTCTTGGTAGATTAATTTGTTACTTAGTTATTTTCTTTATTCAAGTTATTCATGGTGTCTATAGCAATAGTTATTCCAAAATTCATGACGAAGGTATTATGAAACTTTCTGTTGAATTTTAAATCTTAGTTGAATATATTAAGTTATTTTCTCACAGAGTTTTTTTTGAAATAAAAACAGAAATAATATTAAATAAAGCTCATTTTGTTTGTCGGTTTGATATCTTTTTCTCATATTGTTATAAAATCGTTCAAATACAAATAATTAAGTTTGAGAATTTTCTGTAAAACATTGTAAATTGCTCTGATTTTTACACTGCTACTATTATTTGTCGCATTTTGCAAATTCATTTTCCGATGATTTAAATAAATTGAAACTTTAAATTTTTATCAAAACAGTCATGTTTATCATTTTGTCGATTTAAGATTTGAACTCTTTTAGAATAAGGTATTGAAACAAATTTTATTCATAAATTAATAATTTTTATTAAAATTTAACATTTATTTCCATTTGAATCGTTTTGTAGGTTTGTTTATACTATTTTAGTTATGTATTATAGTTTTATTACTCTAACATCTTCAGTTATAGTTTAATTAAACTTAATTACATATAAAACCTTCAAATCATCCTATTATAAATCTTAAGTTGAAAACGTGTTAAGAATGTTCTAGGTACTTTATTTTTTTTATAAAAATATTGAAATTCTTTAAATATTTTGGATTCAGAGTGAAATGATGAATTTATTGGTCTTCACATGATGTGCTTTTTTAAATTTTTCCATTATTTTACCACTATGTAATTACGATAACTTCTTCAATAATGCTTCGGTTTTTACCGTCAGCACCTTTAATGATGAGAAGGGTCCTAAAAATTCCTTGGACAGATCGAGTGACTAACGAAGAAGTGTATAAAAGAATAAATGAAAAAAGAGCAATATGGACGACAATCGTGGAGAGAAGAAAGAAATGGATAGGACATCTCATAAGGAACAATTCATGGATAACGACTATAATTGAAGGAAAAATCGAGGGAAAACCAGGAAGAGGAAGGCCTAGACAGGCATATATGAAACAAATAATGTTGGATATAAGAAGAGAGTCATATATAGAACTAAAGAAAATCGCAATGAATAGAGAGGAATGGAAGAATATTTCATCGTTCAACCAATCTACGGATTGAAAAAAAAAAAAAAAAAAAAAAAAAAATTAATTTAGGTAAATAGTTTTTATTCAATACATGATTAGCCGTCTATTTTTATGTCTACTTGCAAATCTCTCCACAAAATCATCTAAACTTAAAGATTTTGCAATTTTCTTTTCGATAGAAATGCTTGCTAAATCTATCAACCTATAATTTAGAAA
>CM029359.1:16476483-16503981 GCA_017140985.1 Hormaphis cornu
AAGTTTATTAAATAAATATTTAAAAGCGGTGTTATTTTGATTATAACAATGGAATTACGCACTGTTGTGCAATATTGATACTAAAAACGTAATTACTTCTCAAATAATGGTCCCAATGGTTTGAAATTTCTACAAGTTATTTTTATTAATACACTAAACTAAACTTTGTGACTTATATCTTTAATTATCTTTTCTCTCAATTTCTCTATTTAAGTTACTGAGCTCAATCAGAAACGTTATTTCCGTATTTTTCATTGCTTACAGATTTAATGAACAACTTCTGTATAAACGTTCCAAAACAGTAACCCACAACGTCAAACTACTCACGTGACCTAGAGTTATTCAGGCTTTTTAATATTGTTAAATTCACGTTATCTTAGTATTTCGAGAAACACCGATAGTTTGTTTTATTTTTAAGAATCCAGAAAAAATTAAAAATGAATTTGCTGAATCATTTAAAATATATTATTATTTCAACGTAATTAATTTTTTTTGGTAAGTACAATTACACCGAGAATCATGTGTTGGTAAGTCGTCTTCTACATTTTATTTAAAAGCAATCGTATTAGTATTATAACTATATTATATTGTTACTGAGGAAGAATCTGAGGGTTTGTTTGAGTTTCAAGGGTGTCGTTTTATGGAGCAAAGTGCAAAATTTTTTAGGTTTGAAATATTTTAAGCAATGCAAATTTATTTTAAAAATATATAAAATCTTAACTTATTGTATTTAAAAACGTAGGACTGTCTTTCATGAAAATAATATAGGACAATGTTAAAATTTATCCTAGGCAGATGAAGTAACAATTTTGTACGGTACTTTAATTGAGATAAACGAGCAATAATACTGTAAACTAAAAAAAGATCTATGACATTTTCTTATTAAAAATATTTTATTCCTATGTGTAAAATGTATACCATTTTTCACTATAAGGGTGAAGGAATACAACTCAAAAATACAGCTTGATCTCAAGACTATTATCATAAAGAAGGTACCCACTTAAAAACCCGTGAAACGTTTTCGTCGTTATAATTAGACAACATCTAAAAATATAATAAAAAATAACTCTTTTTTAGTTAAACAAATCTTTTATGAAAAAACTCTAATTATGGTTTAAATTGTATTTTTTGTGAAAATTAATGTACGTATGTGTTATAATATAATATTATTATAATTATTTTAGATACCATACAGAGAATATATTTAAGTAAGTTTATTGATATAACATACATACATGATAATTTTCTTGGTAATATTAATATTATCATATTTATATTACTATTATATTATGATGGAACTTAAAAAAAACATATTGAAATATGTTTAATAACAACCATTTTAATTAGTCGATAGCATGCTACACGACACGGATTTTAGGGTTCGAGATATAGTTTCTTCAAATGCTGTTCTTAATCTTCGTGAGTTAAACGTATTTTAACAATATAAATTTAAACCTAAACGAATATAATCATTGTTATAAATCTTGTAAAATAGGACGTATCATGGTATAAAAAATTGATCGTATAAATTTATTCATACTTATATATATTTATATATACACGTATATATCTATAAAAATATAAATAAATAAATATATATATAATAAAAACTAATAATTTTCAAAGACAAACAATGATTGTTCTTAATTTAATAATATCGCTTTAATAGGCGTTAAAAAACGATAATTTCAAATTATTTTTCTTAATTAATTACTATTAAAATATTTTAAACAATAATGTTTTATAATGTTCAATTTGAATAAATCTATCCAATATATATATATATATATAATTACAAAACTGTTTTTATGTCATGGATTGTTCATAAGAAATTTGAATAACTTTAGGAGTGTTTTCAACTGTAAATTACAAATTCCCAAAACAATTTTAAACATGTTTTACACAAGTGATACCCAGGTTAATCAGCTTATTTTATACGAATACGTGATTTGCAAGACTAAACATTCAAACGAAGTAACATTGAGTTATTAACTTAGTATTTTTCGTTGTTTTGTATTTTTGAATTTTTTATAAAATAGATACAGTTATATACGGTTGATAACAAATGTTACATTATTATTTTTGAATTATTGTCTAGTTATCTTTATATTTTAATGTTTGATATTTAAATTTGTTAATTACAAAACCAGTGAAACAAATTTAAGTTATAATTATTAATATATTTATGTTATCTATACACATAATATGTTGTAATTCCCTTTTTTTTATACTAAGTACAATAACAATTTTAAATTAAATAAATTAAATAAATTAAATAAATTTATACTTAGTACAATAAAAATTTAATGTTACAGTTTAAGATTTATTTTGAATTAAAATTGTAGTAATTTTATCTTTAAAAATAACTTTTAAATGATTTTTTAGAACAATCTGATGATGAAAACAGTAAGTTATTGTAACATATGTAACAAAACGCTATTATGATATATCAATGTATGCAGCCTTAGTTTAAAACAATGGATTTATTCTTAACCGTTCAAATTTATCATAATATTTTTAATATGTCATTAATGATACAAAATGCATTGTTATTTGTAGATAATTTTATAGATGGTGAGTATACATATTATCCAAAATGTATAATTTGTCATATCAAAAATATCCAATAAATGTGGGCCACAGTATGATCAATGTTGGGATAGGAACTTTTCAATTAACGAGCATTTTAATATATATATATATATATATATATATTATTACGCACATTGCATAAAATAATATAAATCCAAAATATTTGGAGGGACGTGGTTTTTGAAATGTTCGATCCCAATATTCACAAGTCATCCGGGTAAAATAAAAATAAAATTTTCGTATATTGTGTTGTCCCATTATTTAAGGTTTTGTGTTTATTTCATGGATGTATTATATTATATATATATTGATATCCATACGTGTGTATATAACAATACGTAAAATAAAATTAATTAAAAAAAAAAAAAAAAAAAGATTTTAGGGACGATGCAAAGGAATACCATAAGAAGATATTTCCATATATATCTCTTAATATCAGTATGTACCTTATTCACTTTCTGATGAACGTAAAAAATATAGAATAGTTAACAAAGTATTAGTCATAAAAGACAGGAATTTCGGGGTCCCGTGGGTTATGGAGTAGGTTTGGAGTAGGTCACTGTTTCGGAAGTTTTGGTTAGAAATTGTATATAAAATTTGTTAGCAATCATATATTCCTCACAAAAGTAACGGTTATGAGTTAGCTCAGTTTACGTATTAAAGTTCAGTCGTAACAATAGAATCTTGATAACCGGAAAACTTAGTATGCTATGTAAAACAAATTTGTTATAACCAGCAACAAATTAAAAAAAATCCGACCAGTAGTTTCCACAAGAAATATAAAATAAATATCGATAAAACGGAATTATTTTACTACAAGATGTCACAATGCTATATTAATATTTTGATAAGGGGTTCGATTCCTTTTACCTAATAGTTTTTCAATGACAACGATTATAACATATAATATATATATTATAATATGATTTATGATACGTTTAAATCAAAACTCCCAAACCAGTGACCCACCCGGATCTTTTATTATGCATATGAGGTAAAATATAACTAAACTTCAAAAAAATATATGAAAAGTATACCTAACAATATAATAAATTTAGCCTATTTATGTATAGAAGACTCAGTATTAGAGGAGTACTGCTCAATGACTGCTAGTGCAGATGGTGAGTCAAAATATAGTAATAAAAGTACTATAAACATTATATTTTTTTAATATATTATATAACAATTGCGAAAAAAATTTAAAAAAATAATAATTTTACCTTTCCGATATCTGTACATTGATTTATTTTTCAACAAACAATATTTTGTTGGTATTTAGTTTTTTAAGAAACTCTAGTCGCTTGTTTAGCTCCACGATTGAGTTCAACACTTTTGAAAAACGATAAATTAATTTGGAACTCAATTTTCATATACTTACCACAGAAAATATTACGCTTCTTTTAGCTTATAAAACACCTACAATCAAAGATAATATATTATCTAGGTGATAATTCAATAACTATTGTGTTCTCTTACCAAATCAAGTTTATACTACCGTATTCTGAAGTTAAACATTATATTTTAGCATTTTTAAACAGTTTAATTTAAAAGAAAAATTTATTTTTAAAAAAATCCGTTGAGTTAAGTACTTTAAAGAATCCTTCATAACTAAAATAGAGACTGATTAAAAACAGAAAGATGAATCAATATTCTTGTTATGAAAAATTTAACAATAACAACATATAATGCGTTTAATTGTATGATTGAAATAAATAGATTGTTTGGGTAAGTAAACATTAGAATATTACTGCAATTTTACAATTCGTATAGCTTACAAATAGTTATTGAGTAAAAATTACTTAATTTAATAATAAAAGTTCATAATAGTAAGTTATCTGATATATTTTTCAAACAGATCAACTAAGAGCTGACTTTAGTGAATTAAGTATGTATAAAGTTAAGAACGTATACGGTTAAGAAGTAAAAAGTAATAGAACCAGTAAAGTATACATAAATATAGGCACACGAATATGCTTTAGTATTTGCCATAGTTAATTCCTAGTAAAACCATAGAATAGTCAAGAGTAAATGATCAAAATTTTATGTCCGTATTTTTAAAAGAAAATATAAACTTCTACGATACGTATAGGGTGAAACATCGTATGAGACCATTAGAAAAATTATGGAGTAGCCAAATTTCTAATGCCAAAGATAATAAAGTAAAATATCTGTTTAAAATAACTGTTTCTCTGCATTCATATACCCGGGCAAGTAGAAATATTTAATGCCACACCACTTAAACGTTCGCTAATCTTCTCATCTTACTAAATATAACCAGGGAAAAAAAATATAAGGCAAACACAACGCCTCAATATTTACAAATCCTCCCTTATTTCTGGTTAGGATAAGTAGATATTTATGCGGTTAACTTCATAAATTAACTGCATTGAGGGCTAGTAATCACAGGAGTTCAAAAACTTATAAATACTTCAAATTGAATGGTTATAAAAAAATAATTTTAACCAATTTTAAGATAAACAAATTACATGTTTTAAATTGTGATATTGTTAATGTTTGTGAGGTAATTTTTAATTAAATGCTTTAAATATTGATTTAATAGAATAATAGTTTGCCTGATTTGGGCAAAAAACGCCTAAATTATGACGAAAAATAAATTTTATTAGATATTTTATGGTAGTTATTTTGATAAACTATTGTTTTTATTATTTCAATTATTGCAGTACAAAAACAAAGCCATAATGGTTAGGTGACGTTAGTATTTAGGTTGGTACGACTGTACGAGCATTTGTAAACGTTGAAGCTGGATCGCTAACCTTACCTAACCTAAGCTAACCTTTACAATTTCAACTCTCTTACTTTTCAATATAGACTATGAATCACATACAAATTGATATGGTTCTTTTTAATTATATAAATATTAATGGATCAGACATTTTTGGAAAAAAATCTTTATCCTGTTTCCATTCCAATTGGGTTAAAAGTACAAATCTATTTAAAATTGACTGTGCAAATAATAATCTCTAAGTGTTTTTATTTTTGTATACAATATTAGATGCAGAAACTGGATTCGAATGGTTATATTACAACTTCAGTAAGTATATTGTACACATACATAACAATTCTTAAAACATTTCTTATTATTTTTACATATTTTTAACTATTTATATTGTAACACACGCCATTATGATTTAGTTTGTAGTCTGTATGTATAAATATCTAGTGATGAGGAAAAACTGTAATCAAAATACGTATTTACCTAAAATAAAAGTGTATTTTTGTAGCTGAGTGATTTACTTAATTAAAAATTTATCACAAGTGCACTAGGTATTTAAAAGTAACTTCGGTTCCTACTTAATATCGTTTGCTGTCTAATATATTTTAAACTAAATAAAGTTTATTTTCTATAGCATCAGAAGAACTTCCTGAAAGTCATAGTGAGTATTTTCTGTAAATATTATTAGAATTGTTATCTTACACTCAATGGATAAACTCATATTACGGATACTATCCTGGATAAATTAGTATGACACTTTATTTCCGTGCTTTAAGGGGAATAATAATAACTAATAAGCGTTCTGTGAACTAAAATTGTATAATTATACTATCGCTTTGTATTTTACGAGTAAAGTGTGAGCGTGAGAAAGTGAGAGGGAACGAAAAAAACTCTTCTATTATAATTTTCACTTTTTATGTATTAACTTATGATATGCGTAATAACTTTATAACATTCACATAGATTTTAATTTATTGATATGGATTGTTGGCGATCTAATACATTTTGGTTAATCAGTTATTTTTTATTTATATTTTTGATCATGTTTATCTGTAACAAAAGCAGAAAAAAAATCATCATTTAAATATAATCAGGGATACAAATGTAGGTAATGGTTTTTCACTATTTTTATTAAAAACTTTTAAAACAAATTCTATCATTTCAATTGATTTTTTTTATGTATTATGTGTATGTTTCCGTTTATAAACAATTTTCATAATCTGTAAACTCATTAACTAAAAATATATTTTTATAAGATGAGCACTATTTTAATTTTTTGTAGTTGAATTTGTAAGTTTCTATGCTTTATAGAACTTAATTTAGAATCCTATGAGCATAAAAACGTATTTCATACACAAAAATGTTTTACAACCTGTCTGTTTCAAGTTTCACATTTATGAACCTATGATTTTAGTCCAGTTTAATGCTTTCTATCACTCAATTTATTAAAATTTTCAATGTATAAAAGTTTAATAATAATCAAAATGAAAAACTAGTAAAAAAAATGTAGGGAATAACGCTAAAGTGCAACGCATATAATATCTTTGACAATGTCAATAATGCCATCGATTTTAACATCTAAAATAATATTTGAAAAACAATAAAATCCTCGTGATTTAGTTGTAAAGTAAAAAAAAAGATTTTTCATAAAATTCAACAAAACTTAAAAAAAGAATTTTCAGGTAGAAGTAGAGTTTTGATAGTATGTAAAATTTTATTTACTTTTCGATAGTTCAAACTTTAAGTAATGGTCAAACGTTTTGAAGTTTTGAGTTTTACGCGCCTGTTGAGGCCTTCTCTGCCGACCTTTGACTTCTACGAGCTCATGAGGACGCAGTGCTTTGCTTTTCCTTTTTTGTACAAAACTCAAAGCATAAGTAATTTGGTAGGCATTGCAGTATCAATACCACGATTTCTGGTGTGGTATCGGCTATCTAGGCTACGTTCTAAAGTTTGCTGTGCTAATTCCTGGGGAGATAAAAAATTGATTAAATCAAAGAAAAGAAAAAAAAGAAAAAAAGAACAGCAACAGCAAAAAATCTTCGCGTAATCATTTTTCGGAATTCGTATGCCTAAAAAAATTAGGTACCATTTTAATATGACGTAACTACATTATTCTACGTATAAGTTTAACAAATGAAAAACGGTCTTGTTTTAAAGGGTATAATTTGATTTCTTCTAATATTATCATCTTGGTTTTCTATGATGTCAATTCTTTAACAAATCACTAAACACACAACAATAACAATAATAAACACTGAAATTTAATACTACGAATATACTACATTATACTTAGCACTTTATACTCATTCATCTTGAATGAAATAAAACTAAAAATTTACTTCTATATTGTTATTGTGTATGTTTGTAATAAATCGATTTTATTCGTGACTTATAAAATACAAATAGGAGAAAATATTAATTTTTTTTTTAAACTGTAGATTATTCAAAGGAATTCATATTTTATATTTTAGTCGATATAACATTCAAAGGTAAATGGAACAGTATCTTGATTCAATAACGATAAAGATTATTGTCATTAATATTTAATGTTTTATTTCTTTAGCACAAATAATATAATTTAAAAGTGTTTATGTAATATATATGAACTAATAAGTTCCACAAGTATTTTTTTATTTTTATTTACAGATAAAAGCACATAATGTTTATACTATGATACATATTTTTTGTTTCCTCATAAAATGTTACAGATTTAAAAATCGGAGCATTCCTTCTATCCAAAATTGTCTTCACAGAAAAAAAAAATATCATTGTAAAAACAAAACATTCTATGCTGCACTCAGAATCTAATAAAATGGAGTAAATTCTAAGAACAGAAAGAAAAAAAGGGATTTGAGGGTGGATGAGAAGTGGTTAGGAGTAAAGCGTTTACACTTTGTGGTGGGTCATTTCTTTATCAGTCAACATGTAACAACTAGTAACACATTTATCAGTTTGTGTCACAAATAAATGTTATTTTTATGTTCAAACGTCAAAAACGATGTATTTGAGGTATCTAGTGTAGAACTTTAGAATTGCTGTTATATTTTTTGTTAAATTTGTTTTTCCTTAGGATTTCTACATAATTGAGCTTACTCTGAAAGATTTTTTCGAAAGTAATGGTTAATCATCGTTTTTAGGCACAAAATGATAAGATTGAACCACAACTTCCAAAACATTGGCCTGCTTAATTAAGTAATCCATTCGAAAGCGGTCACTATGCCTAATAACTTCTCAACCGTACTCTAATTTCTTTTTCATCTTTTATTCCATTCTTAAAATTTACTCTCCTTCTTTCTTTACTTTCTGGTATTCGATAGATACGCCTTTTTCCTCTCTTTCTTCCTTTCTTTCATTCTTTCCTTTTATTTAATACTTTATTACTGTTTGATTATTTCTTTTATCAATTTAAAACAATTTGTTTTTATAATAGACGATATGCCACTGCCAGAAGAGTTTTGTGAAGATAGATACCAGTATTGAATTGTATAATACTTCACATTTGTAAAATATTAAGAAATTTGTTCTTATTTAACATTGTATCTTAATATTGTCGTAAAATGCGTTTTGCTTTGATATTTCTAATAAATAGAATGAAAATACATTTAGAGTGTTTATATTTTTGACTTTACAATGTTTAGAATTTTCAAAATATTTACGAGTACCATAGTTTTTGGTATATATAACAGTTAAATTTAAATTTAATAAATTCAATACTTAAATCGTTAAATATTTTATTGTTTTTTTTTTGTGTTGTTCAGTTTAATGATTATTATTGTTAATTGTATGGACTCCTAATGACTAATATACATGTTATTAATCAACAAAGATGTCTATATAATTTATCAGGTATTCTCTTTACCCAAAAACTTTCAAATTCCTTGCCACTTCAATACCATATAGTCAAATAATGAACTGATTTTTATTTTGCGCTTACAAATAATTACAAAACGTTGAACAAAATCTTACATGTTTTTTATATGTAAAAGAAAGATGTATTGATACTAATATCCATACAAAGTAACATATTGCTACTAATTTCCATATTTTTATTCTTTAAGAATGATTTATAGCTTCTAGTTTTTCATCAGAAATACGTCTATGTTTCATAATATGAAACGATACAACATACGAAACGATACGAAACATATTATGTTTTTCTCGTAGTAGAAAAACATCAAGTATATTTTATTGATATTAATTGCCCGAATAAAAATTAAGATATAACTGATAACATTCTCTATAAACTTTATTAAACTAAAAATTATGGCCACCTGTGTACACACAACTGCACGGGTAAATATCTCAAATGAACTACACTTGTAACATTTGTTAAAATATCGATGTTCCTCTCACGAAATCTTTTATTTCAGAATTCAAAGTGTGTTCATTTTTTATACCACTCTCAATGTTCTATAGAATTTGAATCATTATAAATAGAAAAATATACTTAACATGATTTTATCCAAAATAAATCGTTTTTTTATTATTTTTCTTTCACAGGTTTTTTTGTCCCAATTTATTTTTTGTCCTAATAATCTATTTCGGAAAAATGAAGTTCACGACGAAGGTATTATGTACATTTTACATTTAAATTTAAAACTTAACATGATACTTATATTTATGGTGGAAATTGAAAAAAAAAACAAAAGAAGTAAATTTTATTTTATTCATTATTTTGTATTTTTAAGTTACGCTGAATCGAAGGCAATGCGTTGGTAAGCCACTAATTAATTATATGCGAAATAATGACTTTTATTGAATTTATGAGGATTAAATAATAATTTCAGATGTCTTAATAATTCATAATTGTTTATTACAATTTAAATTAGTTACACACTTAGGTCATGATAAATAATGTGTAAAAATAATAAATAAGTATATGTATAAAAGAAATAAAAACGGTTGATTTATAACATTATTTTTTTACAAGTAAACATTATTCATTAAAAACTATATTGAAGAAATTCAAATAGGAAAAATACTAAACAAAAAAAAGATAATTTTCTTAAACATAAAATTGCCATATACGTACAAACAATAAATTACGTTCAATCAATAATTGAGTGTTAATCCTAAATTTTTAAAATAATTGATTGTTAGATGACCAGGTAATAATTATGTATTTGTATCGTTGTTACATATAATAATAATGTGTACTCGAATTACTTTTTATCTGATGTTGGTAATTTATGGATGATTTTAGAAAAAATTAACGAGACTTATGCAAGCAAGTATTAAATATTATAAATAATAAATTTTAAACCTTAAATTAAGATTGCTATAATGTAGAATAAACTATCATTGTTTGTGAGTTTTATATATAAAAATAAATACATATTTAAAGAACAATGTACTCTAGTTCCTAAAAACTTAGTTCCAAGTCATCAATCTCGAAAAGCCATCGCTCAGAATTTGATCTTAAATTTTCGTGAGTAAAACGTTAAATATATATTAATAATATTATATTATATAGAAAAAAGAATAACGATTACGAACCAGTTAAAGGGGTTGTTGGAACTTGGAATAGAGACTAACAACTAATCCCGGTTTTCTAAGATTTAGTTTGAAGTTGCATATTAAATTTGTAGCAGACAATAAATTTCTTATAAACTCTAAAATAATTTTCAATTACTTTGTTTTACTTAATAAAATTAGATTGTAATAGAAATGATTTTGTTTAAAAAAAAGTAAAACTCACATCTACCCGCAAAAAAAAATAAAATAAACATGGATAGCTTTTTGCCTCTCAAATAATGACATTTTCTAAAATATTCAATCTACTTAAATTATAATGATCATATTAAAAAGAGCTGGGCATAATTATTCGACACCTGTTTTAAAATAAGTAATAACCCCCCCAAAAAAATACAAAAAACCAATAGTTTTTAAAATATTTTACTCTTAGAACATAGATAATATTTTCAAAATTTCCCAAATTTTTATACACATTAAAAAAACTTTAACTAAAACAACGTCTGTCAACTTCATATAATTTTGCCAATTATTTAAGAAGTGTTTTCGATGCAAATGTCGATTGCACAATAGTGCGTCTTAAAGTTTCATTATATTAATCCTATCCAGCGTTAGTTTTACGTGGGCACTCAGTAACATAATTTTTTATTTTCCTTCAAGTATTTATTGCGTTGATAAAAAAAATAAATTCATAAAAATTAAAGGAATTTAGAAATCATAATAAAAATTGTACCTAATTGATACAATAGTGATTTTTTCCGAAGTCTTACCAATTTCTAATGTTTACACGTTCATTAACACAAATTTTGAGAACTGATTTTCAAAATGTTTGTATTCAACATAAACATCTGTTGTCAAGTAAGTTTAGAGGCTTAAAATTTTAAATTTTAATCCAATTTAATGATGTGCACATATACAAATTTTTAAATTTCATAATTTGTAGAAACATAGGTGCATTTAGTTGATATTTTGACTTTTAAGGTGTAAATGAAAATGGAATTTGTGAGTTAAAATAATGATTAAAAAATACTATGCTATTTTATTTTTATTTATATTTAAAATTGTGAATTTTATCGATTAATCACCATTAAAATAGTTATTATTTATTATAATTTACACTAAATTATGATCTCGTAGCTAATATTATAAATGGTAAGCGATTTTCATTTAAAAAACAACGAGTTCTTCGTTTTGAAACTAATACATTTGAAATTATTTTTATTTATATTTTAGATGATAAAAATGAAGCTAAGGAATATCACATGGAGATATTTAAACATCTTTCTTTTGAAAACAGTATGTATATACAGTTTGAATTTAATTACTACTAATAATTAGCCATTCCTCAGACTTTTATTCTATATCAATAGTAAATATTCTAAAAATAATACTTAAATTTTTTTAGACCCGTTTTAGCTTTTAAGTTTATTGAATTGAGTTGTACTTAGTATCCTGAAAGTTTAACCACATAATTACTTAAGTTTTTCATGAAATGGTTATAGTATTGGAGAAAAACTATTTTTTGTATTCATAATTGTTAGCAAAGATGAGTTGAGTCAATTCCTCAACTTTTTAGAGACATATAGAATAGCTCCATGTTCAATAAATGTCTTCTCAACAAACCCACAACATTCTACCCGTTTACTGGATTCGACGGTCCAATTTTTTACTTTTTAAAAAGCAGACTTCAGCTTTCCAACTTGGGCTTCAGGTTCAATTCTTTCAACTCTTCTAAATTATACTTGAGTACTTGTACTTGACTATTTGTATTAAAAAAAAACACCCAAATCACAAAATAATACACTTTTTAAATTGCGTATGTCTGCGTATTTTGACAACTATGTTGTCATCTTTAGCGCGAATCTACGACTGACCATAGGGTGCTATATACACCCGTATTTATAGACAGCTGATAACAAATGACGTCATCACAAGCCGACAGCTTGTCATGAGTCATCGACCACAACCACTGCCAGTTCATGCTTATGTCTTTCAACTCTATTTGAGTTGTCTTGGTTAAAGGCCATTTTTTCACCATGTTCGTTTAGTACCATACTTAATTAAAGCTACAAAAACACACAGTTTCTAAAGAGTGAAGATGATACTGTTTCTAACACCATTCTTAGAAGTAAAACAAAAGTCATAGTACTTCTCACATCTTGCATTTTAAACGGTTATCTTGTCCGGTTACTTTCTCCGGATATGGAAAATCATTATCATTATGGAAATACCTTAGCCGGGAATAGACTCTGCTTCCATAAATATCAAATATTTTTAAACGTGTAGTTTTCTGGAATCTCAGCACATGCATGGAAAATGTTATTAGACCAGAACAGTGTGTTTTTTGAAGAGAACCATCAAAGGCCTTCCAAATTTTCAAACTAACGTATCCACGATATTGAAACTATTCTAACATTCTTGGATATGGGAAAGCTTTCGATTGTTTGTGGAATAATGACCTTAATTATAAATTTCTATATAATAACAAACTAGGTAATAATAAAAAAAAAAAATATTATGTCTTTTATCAAGATCAGTGACTGGTTCTTTAAAGTTTGAGTAGAAAATTGTCAATCAAGAAATAGCATAATCCAGTCAGATGTTTTCAGGGTTCATGCCTTTTGTTCTTCCTATACTCAGTATGTACCTTTTGAAATTCCAGTAAATCTAAAGGATTTGACGGTTTTTGCATACGATACTCTTTTATATGCTAAAAAAAATTTTTCATGAGGGTGACAGACTTACTACAATATTAGATTTACATAGCCGTTCAATGGTTTGACCAATAATCGCACATGAAAATCCATGCACAAAATAAAATATCAGTGCCGTTTAACCCCACAGTTACATTTTATTTATATTTACAGTGTATCACGACATGTTTTCAAAAAAAAAAAAAAAAAACAAATTAATAATGTTAATTTAAATTTCTATTTCTTTGTTATTATAAAAGAAAATATAGAGAACAATTTTATTTTCCGTTTTTTTTTTTAGGTTTTTTATTAAACTTTGAATCATTTTGCAAAAATATTTGCAAAACACCAGGTTTGTAAAATACTCATATAACTTTCAAAACTAGTCCATAATTAAGTTCACCTTCACTTTGATTTTTAATACCAAAATATTAAGGTATCGTTGAATGTTTTGGATTTGGAACTGAACCTCAAAAAGAGAAGATTTCTTAGACACAATCACTGTAAAAATTTTATCGCATTATTTGTTTTATAACTGTGTCAATATAAATAATGTAAATAATAAAAAGTTTTAAAAAGTAAATTCGTGAATTACACAATGGAAAAACACGATTTCAAAGCTTACAGTAATATTATTTTACAATTAATAGGTTGTGTGCGTAAGTAAATCTTTAAGAATATTTTTAATGCCAACTGTTAATTTTACTCTTCAGTTTCATATCAAGTTTTCCAAAACTATACATATATTTGATTTTTATACAGAAGAATTATCCACCAATTTTCCATTAATAGGTAATTTTGGTTATTTTATTTTGGCCATTTCTATTGATACATTATTTTAATAAATATGTATTTCTTAAATATTTTTTGAAAAAAATCAATTCAATTGGAATATAAAGTTAAAGAATGTTTCAATAATGTTATTTATATATTTTATATATTATCCCTAAGTTCTTTATTTTTTGATAATAATATTAGATATATTCTTAAATATTTATTGATTAAATTGTAGTTAATGATCATGAAAATAGTTTTGAGCAGTTGTACAAAAACTACAGTACGTACATACGTCTACTATGTAGCAAATTTTTTGCCATTTAAAACTGTACAGTTTTGTAATTTAAGATTTTTATAAAATATTTTACAGTAATAGGTGAAATATCAAATCATGATCGTAAGTAATGTTTTGTTTTATTTTGTTTCTTCTAAACACTCCAGCCACATTCGTTACTTAACATAATATGATTTAATAGTATAATAAATTAATTTAAAAAAACTCCAATATCATTCCGTAGTTCCGGGTAAATAGATATAATTTTCAATATTTAATGATGAATTGCTCTTTTATAAAATCCGGTTGGTAAAGAAATCAAATAAAACATTTTTAATAACTTTTCATTTTAGTTTTACAACTCTTAATTTTCTTATCTAATTGATTTAAAAATTTGTCTATACCAATAAAACATTTAGATTATGACTTTTGTTTAAAACTAACAATATCTAATAATAATTTGATATAATTTTGAAATATTCATTGTTTTATATGAGAAAAAAAATTATTTTTACCCAAAAGTTTCAAAAGTATTGATAAAATTATATTTATAAAAATGTTTTTGGTTCCTACAGTAAAATTCAGTGTTGTTGTAAAAATGTACAAAGTTTGGTTTTTTATTGGAAACTGATGTTGATTTTGAGTGGAACTGTGAAAAACAATTCAATTATGATATAACTATTAAACTATTAACCGAATAATCATTAATTTATAAAAACAATGAATTTTTAAGAAGCCATAACGTTTACGTTTAGAAAGATGCTAATGTTTTAATGCACATTTATATTTAACAATCATAGGTTTTTTGTTGGAAGTTTTAAGATTTTAAGATAATATTAATTTCTTGGGAAAAATAATAGATAATTGTCACTGATTTCAAATTATCTTTGCATGTTATAGAGGACTCACGGACATTTATGAAATTTGTTGCACAACTTGCTACAGTAAATTGTAAGTTAGAAATTTATAATATAATTAAAATTGGGATACAAAGGAAATTTGACAATACAAAAAAATTAATTAAGTTAATTTTTTTGAAATGGATAAACTATAAAGAAAACATAATATATGAATGTAAAAGTTATTTTTGTTTTAGATTCTAAGCGACGTTTCTTCAAATTATTTGAAAGCTTGAAGCTATATAATTTATGAATATTTTTTGTTTTTGAGTTATAATCCATAAACAAAATTTGAAAGTGAGAACTGCAGAGAACTTTCGAATTTGGTTAATAGACGTTTTTTGTATATGGATTTTATTTTTGTTTTTTATTTTTTTTTTTTTTAAATTGTATCATTATAGGTATATTGACCATTTAAATCCATTTAATTTTTCACAAAATTTTGAAATTGTAAATAACAAACGTTTTTTTAAGATCTTCAAACCGTTTTAACCGCTTTTGAGCTGAAAATTAAAAGCCAACATGTTTTACAGTTTTGAGTTTTTGACCATTTAAGATCACTTGGAATTAACTAATCATTTCTCAAAAATGTAACTAAAAAACACCAACTACCAAATTCAAAATATTGAACAATATTTCTCATGTAAGATCAACATGATTCATAATTTTTCTTTTTTGGCCATAACCCCTCCAAAATTTGTTTAAGTTTAATACATTTAAAAAAATTAAAATTTACAATATATTATTCTACTAGCTGTTTTTACTCGGTGTGGCCCGGGTATAGTTAAATATTCAATTCAAAGTTGACCCTCCCGTCTTCCAATACAAGTCATAAGCCAAAACCTGAAGAGTGCATGGGAAAATGGGGGACGAGAGCTGCAAAAACCGTGAACTTTAAGCTGTCCTTACACGGTGTTGCCCGTGTATTTTTTGTTTGTACGTTTAGAGAAGCTTTCATTACCAAGCGTTGCAGTTGTCCGTGTGTTACAATTTTCCCATATGTATGAGTTTCATATTGATACTTGCTATTATCGATTAATTAAATTAATTGTAATTTATTTTCCAGTCTTTTTGCTCCTTTTACTACATTAAAATCCCTTTAGTTGGTAAATTTACTAATAAATATTCAATTAATATGAAATAGTAAAAGAGTATTCACCAACCATTAAATTTCAAAAAAAATATTTTACATTTTGACCTCCACTCATCACCCTCCCCTTTACGGGTTTATTTTAGATAATGTCGTTCTTACCCAGCTTTGCTCTATGTAATGTCTATCCAGCATTGTCTATGTGTACCGTGTTTTCCCGTTACTTGAAACTTTTGATCAGTTACATTTATTTCAATTCGTTTTAAATTTTACCTTAATACTACTTTTTTATTTTTTTATCATCAACTCCTCTATTTTATTCCTTTTGACACCTCTACGCCTTTAACTTTGGAAAATGCAGTGAAGAATATTTCGTTATTTGAATTACAGAATAATAAATTAGATGTATTCGTATGTTATTTTATTGAAAAATCCACATCACGATAAAACGAAACTATTGGCCATAAACTTCACATTGATTCAGCTGTAATGGTTTTTTTTTTTTTTTTTTTCTGTGATGGCTTGAAGTTTTTGTTTATTCTACCTAATTCTTATCTTTTTTGATATCCTAAAAGATTGAATTTTGAAAAAAAAAAAAAAATTAAGTGTTTCTATTAACATCATGGAACGGAACTTTTGAACTCTTGGTCAAATAAACATTTAAAATTTGATTTCGTGTAACCTTTAGAAATCATAATAAAAACTAATTTTATTGACACATATCATTGTTTTTAAAATCTGCAAATTACCATAACTAGTTTTCCGCTCAACTTTCTTAATTTTTCATCCATAAGTACCTTCTCCTGACAATAACAAATACAACAAAAAAATATTTAGTGAAATCAGTCCAGCCGTTCACGCATGATGCCGTGACCAAGGGAAATAAGGATTCATTTATATGTATATATAATATATATACATATAAATGAATATATATATATATATATATATATATATATATATATATATATATATATAGATATACTGTTTCGGCAGTTATATAAAAAGTTGATTTTTTTCATATTTATTCATACATTATTATAGTGGTTAAAATATAGAATAAGGTTTAAATATTGAGTATCTATTTTAGAAAGAGGCAAATATTTGTGGTGGATGCAAATTATGATTAAGTAAGATTGAATGAATAATGAGGGTAACGTTGTTAAAACTTTGATAACGTTGTTTAAAATGGGGCTGTGAGGTAAGTTATACACGAGTGCGGTAAGATAACAAGTCTAGGTCCTTAAATTTATTTTAAAATTTCAAAACATCTCATGAAAAATCAATATTTATAATAACGTAAAACAACAACAAAATTGGATATCATCCAAATTTCTAAAGTCCTATAAGAAGCTTAAATTTGATTGAAAAATGTTGGAAATTTTGGAAAATTATAAAATACTATTTTTTTTTCATTTGCGAACGTTTTAATTATTGTGGGTATCTGTTGTGAGAGAAGTCAAAAAAAAAAAAAAAATTACAATTTAATGAAAAACAATTTTTTCATAAACTTTTCTATTTTTGTTCATTTTTTATGTAATTTTTTTTTTATTGCTACTTTTTGATTTTTGAACAATTTTTACAAATGAATCTTCAAAGTACCTAACGAACGACAACTGGTGGGAATAAGTGTAAACATGAGAGTATTTTTGAAGAAGTTACTAAGGTTTCGGTGTAAAAAAAAAAAAACTAAATCAAAATACAATTCATGTTGAAATCAAAACATTTTTCATTCAAAATAAAACAAACTAGCCTCATCTAGAGATAAAAATATTGATTGATAGGTTGGTTATGAAATTCTTTTGCATATTACAACTACCATATTGTGAATATGCAGTTACGTATTAAAATTAACACAGACAGTTATAATTGTTTGTACCTATTCATAATATTACGTTATTGTTCATCAAGTGCGACGGTCGTTTCGCACATCGTCCTCTTCCGCAACGACGACAAACAATAATGGTAATCATTCTTGGCAAGATTCTTATATAATAAAGTGAAAACTACAGTTTCGATTTACTTAAAAACAGCCCATTAAAGTAAAAACAACAGGAATAAATGTCGTGTATTTTTTAATGCACTTTAAATTGAGCGCAGAATGAGTTTTTACAACAAAAGCTAAAAAATATCCATCGTATTTTTTGGTCTCGATAACTTTTTCTTTATGAAGGATTCATTTTTATGAAAAATGGCTTAACAGGTTTTAATGAAAATTGAAATCGGCCATCAGGCTTTGTTTAAATCGATATCGAATGAAAACAATTTGAAAATTTTGAAAATTTGACATTTAACCCACTGATTTTTATACCTTAAATTTAAAAAAAAACTTTTTTTGTTTTGATATTCAAATCTTTTTTACTTGCTAGTAATGTATTTGAGTGCACTTATATGAAACAGAAAGAAAATCGAATGTTTACAGGGCATTGTGTAAATGTTTGAATTTTCGCAAATTTCCAAATTTTGAAAAACTGATTTTGAACGAAAACAGTGAGAGTGGTAATAAATATAAATGTTGAAGGAAAATTGGGGATAGTATGACACGAAATAGACAAGATCGAAAATGATGTAAAGGCTGATAAGTAAGGATGTAATAAATTAAGTCAAGCGGTGTTATAGAATAAAGGTGACCACAACAGTTGAGAAAAAGGTGTAGCGAAATAAAACACAAACATTTATTTATTTATCGTAATAATATTCTCGTTATTTTTTATTTCTGGAACACATTTTCAAAAAAAAAAAATTAATTAAAATTTTGAGAAAAAAAAAAGCAGAATAAAAAAATATAAATGTAAAACTAATTATATTATTTATATTAAAATAACAATAATTGTCAAAACACGAATAATAAATAGACATTAAATGTAAGAATAAATATAAACTAATGTTTGTTAAATAAAATAGATGAGGATTGTAACATTGTTACCAAAAAGAAACTTCGCATTATTTCTATTTCGGTTTTAATAAAAAAAAACTATACTCATTCAGGCTCAATGTTCAACACTAGATCCAAGTACTCACTTTTATATATGTATTTTTATACTACAGTGTGAAAATGAAATAATTTTTAATATCTTTAATCTATACTTTAGTAGTTTACACCATTCTAAAAGTATTAATGGCTTTTAACAAAAGTATAAAAAAACATGATTTATGTTTTATAATATTTTTGAAAAATTTATCGTTTGCCAAGATCAGAATCTTAAAAACAATACATTGGAATTTAAAAATAATACTTAATTATAATTTAACTTTACACAGTAAACTTGTTGTTTTTGTTATAAATTGTTATAATAATTTGTCCTTATTTTTTTTTTGTCTAATAGCGTCTTTGCCGGTACCACAAAAATTTTGTTATGATTTATATTCGTAACTATTTTAAATCATGGATACACAAAATTAACGAGATCATAGCAAATTTTTGGAAATAAAATAGTAATTATAATAATAATAATAGAAAGGTCATGCTTATAATTACTTTTTTAATTTTTTTTTTTTTTAAGTGTTTAAACAATAAGCTAATGTTTTCTTTTTTAAATATTGAGTAATTTCCTTTTATCGAAATATTTAAAAATTGTAATAAAAGAGCTACAAATAATAGTGGTGTCTTAGTTTTTTTGTAAACGTTTTAACGTTTAAATTAATGCTAGAAATTATAATAGATTGGTACCATTTTTTTCCTCCAATTAGAATTGGCAACTAGAGGTCATTTGCGTCCTTACCACTCCCCCAGTTTTTATAATTTATTAAATAAAATACAAAATAATTAAAAAAAGAATCAACTACATTGAACTACTAAAATGTTCACTGACTTAAGAAACAATTCATGACTGGTATTTTGCAAGCAGACAGCTGGCACAAAATGACTCACCGTCAAAATTGTTAGTAAAATTAATAGGAGCTCATCTGCTCGGTCAAGTTTCCAAAATCAGTCAACCTAGAGTCACGTCCAATATCCTTCTTTTCCTAGACCAGAGATGTAGCTCCATCTATCCATTCACATATATCATATTCACCCTTGAATATTGTTCCTGTCAGTCATTTATGGCTTTAGAGTATCACACACATGACATTTGTCTTAGCATCTCAAACAAGCTCGTTATTTATTTTATAGCAAAGAATGTCTTCAATCATTGACATAGACATTCCTGTTACAAGTCGCATCCTCTATCATATCCTGCTATGTTCCAAAGTATAGATTGGAAGTTCTCCCTCCAAAGAATGCCTCGATCGTCGCCTGCAGATGCTAATTCCAGTGAGGACACAAGAACAAAGTTTCTACGGCTGTGTACTGTGGATGTAAACAGTAAATATCTACTGATCAATTCTTATTATACAGCTTAGGTAGTTTTCAGATTACCTTTATATGAGAAAACTAAGCTTTTGGCCACGTTTCGATTTTCTAACCAATAAGGAAATCATATTTAACTTGTATTTAAGTTTTAAAACTCTCGCTTGAAAAATAAAAATAAAATATTAAAAAAAACAATAAAGTGTCAAACTAATCAAGCCAACCAAAACTATTTTTAACGTATATAAATCACTCAAAAGTTGCTGAAATTGGTTCCAAATAATTTGGTAAGTTCTTTTTCATAAAAAAAAATAAAATATTATGACCGAATAAAATCACTGTAAAACAAAAACAGTTCAGGTCCTAAAATCATAGCACGCATCTAATTAAATGATTACAATAGTTGTGTATTTGATCTATTTTATCAATGAATATGACTCAGAAGTTTAAAGATATTGTTGGGTGTGCATTGTACATACACAATTTTATCAATTGTTAAATTAAAATATAAAGATTTATTTTTATGAAATTATTTTGTAAAAAATTCAGGATGGAAAAAAAATAAAAAATAAATGTTTTTAAGTGTAAATAATGTGTTTTTTTTAAATTTTTTTTAAATTTTAAGAGTAATTTTTTTTTTGGAATTGTAATTAAAAATCACTGTAGTACTTCTTTGATACCTTAAAGAGTTAAATGTAAACAATTTATAACACTTTACAGCATAATATAAATTATGATTTGAAAGTTTTCATAAATTTAATCGATTTATATAACATAATTTATTTAAACTAAAATGTAATTGATTTTAAATTTTAAGTAGAAGGTGGAACGTGTGTACAAAAACATCATTTTTTATAAAAGGAAATTATTTTATATTATATTTATAAAAAAATTATACGTATAACTGTTGTATAAATGTAAACGATTTATATAATTGAAAATATTTTAAAATTTTAGCTTTCAAAAGACAAACTTGATTCGAATTAAAGTAAAAAAAGTTTTATATTTTAATTACAAAACTTATAACTATTATTTGAAATTCTGAGTGTTAGCAAAAAAGCTATTTTGGTTTTACAAAAAAGTTTTTTTTTTTTAATAATTTTCATCAAACAATAAATGGGTATTAAAATTTGTATTCAGATAAAATCCATTTTCTCAAGAACCATTCGATAGATTTTTGAAAAAAAAAATGGTGCTCAATTTTGAGTAGGGTAAGGTATTTAGCTTTTACCCCCCCCCCCCCCCCAAAAAAAAAAAAAAAAACAGTTATAATCTATACTACATATACGTACAGTTTTTGCTATGTCGTGTGTTCATATTTTGTCTAAATACATATTATCTAAGTATATAAATATAGAATTTTATTTGGGGGAAAATGGTTTTGGAGTCTGGAAATCGTGATCGGTAAAAACCGAAATATTTTCAAGAAGTCCCGACATTGAATATAATAAAATATGTAAATTTCTTTTCTTTTATAAATCTACCTATCAATAAGCCATAACTATGTGAAAAACATAAACCTTATCAAAAACCAAAAACAAATGTTTGTTTTCAAGCAAACGGGTCATCAATTTGACGTTGTGAAAGATCGCTGTCAATTGAAAAGAATGAGAGTAAAGTTAAATCTAAATTATAATTAATTTACCATAAAAAATTGTACATTGTATTTTTTTCTGAACTATTAATGAATGATGAAAATGTTATTGGATAAAAAAATACATTTCTTTTTATTAAATTTTAAAACTACAAGAGCCATATATGAAATAACTTTTTCAATTTCAGCCAATAAAAAAAAAAAAATAACACTCAAAATATAAACAATTGCTTTTCATTTTTATTTATTTTATCATAATCAATCGGTATAATCCCATAGTGTATTGGTTATAGTTAGTTTTTTGCTTAACATCGTATGAATTGTTTATTAGTTTTCCACATAGGGAATTAAGATAAGTTATAAACATATAAAATCATTGAAAGATAGCAAGATAGTAGATATTTTCAATACTTATCCTACCGTATTCGGTTATTATGGTCGTAAAAATTAATTTGTAATTTAACATAATATAAATAAGTAAAGTATAGCAGGTATGTAGGTATTTACTATTGAAAGTCAATTAAGTTTCAGTTGAGTTTACTTATACTTTTTAATTGTCATTCTATATATCACATTCAGTTTAATAGGTGTTCAACAATTAAATTATTGAATCAATAAATATTAATAAAATATGTCTGAACTACAGGCCAAGAAAAAACCTATTTTTTTTTTTTATGCTATCTAAACCTAAGCATTCTAAAAATAGACTATATAACGTCTTACATGGTTCTATTGAATTTTATTCTAAATTAATGTGCATGTTAGTCAATACAAATAAAATGATTTTAATAATTCAATAATTATTTGTTGGTAATTGTTAAATAAAAAAATATTATGTAGATAGGTGTAGTATGTAATTTGAAATGAAGTATAAAACTAGAAAAAACGATTAAATTCAGATCATTTTAAAAGTTGGTACATTTTACTTATTTAACACCCGTCCTCTGAAAATATTCAATAAAGATGTTTTTTTCTAAAAAAATTTTTTTCATCACTTGTATTCTAGTGATTGATATGTTTCAAGACGTGGTTAGTCCCTCGCGAGTAAATTTCACATGTAATGATACACTATTATTTAATAATTTTAGTATATTAATTTTTTTTTTTTGAACAATTTATTCAAAAAAATATTGTATATACGTAAAATAATGAAAACAATTACACTCTAAAAATAATTAAAAAAATAGTTTTAAATTTATTTAATTGGATTATTTCATTTATACTATCTTTTCAATGCTACGCTAAGTTATTTTGTATTCTTATATTTAATTGTTTTGTAAATTGGATGAATGTAAAGTGTCTCCAAATTTCATTCGATAAGTAAATGATAATGTGAAGTTAAGTACAGATTGATGATGAAAACTTGTTTGTGTTTTAGTTAAAGACCAGTGTGTTGGTATGTCATTAAACGATTTTATTGAATTAATATTATATTCACATTTTGCTATACGAAATTGATTATTCTGATAAATTCTTAAAAAGAGAAGCTTACTAATATATAAAAACTTTGTTGAAAATAATGAAACAATTGCTAGCAATTTATTTTTAGTATTAAAATTTAATTATTTAATAATGTTTTATTTTAACTCAAAAGGTTTTGGTAAAATATACTTTAGTTTTTCTTCAAATAATTTTATAAAATACAAATACCTAATGAACAGGTAGTTTTTGGTTTGGGCTCGATGGAGTAACGCCTAAGACTGGATTTTTGTCTTGAAATGTTTGATTAAAAGTTATTTTTTAAATATATAAACAGAAACAACGATTTTTATTGTAGCTCAATTTTCGTAAAAAATTTTTAGGTCGTTACAATTTTAAAAATACTTAGGAATAAATTATATAGGTATACGATATAATAATAATTTTTCTCCAAACAATTACTATAAATTATAATACTGCAAAAGAAATTAATTATGTATGTCAATCAATTTCAGAATAAACTAATATTTAGAAAGTTATGAATGACTAAAATAGACAATTATTTTGAAAAAAAAAAAAAAAAACTTAACAGCATGAGAAAATTATATTAAACAAAGTTTTTCAAATCACCCCCAAAAAATAACCAATGTAGCAGTAAATGAATGTTTTTTTTTTTTAGAAAACGTCTAAAAAATTTTTAAATATTTCAAATTTTTATACAAATTTCATCAATTTAAACAATTTATGAACATTTTAAATCATGTAAAATGTAATACTTAATTGAAGTGTTTCTAAGATTTAAGTGTCAACTGTAAACAAAAAATAGCCCATACTTCACTTTTTTTATGTTTTGGTTTTGTGACGTTCTCCGATTCTTCGTGACGCATGTTACAGTTTATTCTAACCATTGTTAATATCTATGTTAGCGCTCAAAGCCACTTTTCTGATTTTATTCAATAAAGTATTATGTGCAGTAATTGAATTTTTGGAACACTGTGTATTAATATATTTTTTCATGCATGTGTATTATGGACATGTATGGAGTCTTAAATTTTAAATTTTAATTTATACCAAGTAAAACTTAAAAATTTTTATAACTTTAAACTATCTGTTAAGGACAAAAAACCGTCAAATTAATTTGGAACTCGTATCAATCTTGCATTATACTTCCGTATTGTGAAACTTAAATAGTTTTTTAAAAATTGTTCACAATTAAATCATAAATCAACATCCGTGACCTAAATTTTCTAAACATTTCTGGAAAATTAAAATTTTTTCATGATGAAAATAACAGTTTAATAGATTTAAAAATTTTCAAAATTAATTTAATTTGAATTAATTGTTTTAATTTGTGCTATTACTTTGTTTTCTAAACTCTTATTTTAAATATACTTAACATAAAATACATTTTGTTGTACTTGACAATGAAAGATCAATACCATGAGTATATATTTGACCATCTGAGAACAAAAATTAATAAATTAATTTTAGATAAATTTGAAATTTACTTTGTGATTTATTCACATTTTATTTTTATACAATATTTGATTTGTAAAACAAAAAACTATATTAAGCATTAAAAAACTAATTAATAAAATAATTTTTATATATTTAATAGCCTTAATTATTTGGGAAATGATAATTCCAAGAAAAAAAAACCAACTTCAAATAATTACAAATTAAATAATAATTATATTGCCACATTTTTTGATTGTAATAGTCAAAATAGTAAAGAACTTTTTGGGCAAGTAGTTGTTTTTTTTTCAATATAATATAGTAAATATTTTTTTTTTTTTTTTATAAATATTATGTTTTTGTATTATATAATCTATATAATACGTATTTTTATATTTATTCATTGAATATAATAATGTCATGTGACAAAATAACTAATTATTATGAATTGTTTGATTAAATAAAGTCAGTGATAATATGTGATAAAAAACATAATATTATAATAAATATTGTTATTTTTATGGCTTGTGGTTTATGTTTTCAAAACATAAGTATATACTATATACATTTTAAGGAAACAAACAATACAAAAACCACTTTGCTATCGTTGCCATGGTTACGATTAAAATTTGTTAGTTTCTAATGTAAAACAAATAAATTAACGTATTTTATAATTTTTCATCTAGGTGATTACGATATAAATCCAACGACGAAACTTCTTATTAAAAATGCAATAATGTATTTGCGTATGTAAATAAAAATTATACTTAATTAATTTTAATATATAAATATTATGATTTTTTTTTTGATAAAAATAATATTTACCGCGTTTAACTTGAAAATAATCTATTGTGACCAAGTGGATGTATAACACAACAGCACATACATACATTAGTGCTTGAACAAAAATGTAAGAAAAAACATAATTATTAAATACGTCTTGATAAAACATTTTTTTTCTAGGTCGTTCTGAAAACGGTACTTGTAAGTATGAAAGTTATAAGTGATTTTTTTCTTCAGTTATTACATCATTATTAATGACATTTGTCAACTATGAAATAAATACTACCTAATAATTTACCGTTATCGCACTTGATTTGTAGACTTTTTTCTGTATAATTAGTAGATTCTTTTTGTTTAAGTACTAAACGAACATCATTCAATGCATAATTTTATCGATGGTAAGTCACATTTCAAATAAATCTCACGTGTTAACCAAATTCTAGTATTTTTCTTTACTAGTTATATATACATGTGAATCATACTCGCAGAAATAATAATATGGCAAAATGTACAGAAAGAAATAAATAATAACTTTAACTTAATACATTTAATTTAGTTGCGTTGGACTTTTGAGCGATTAATTATTGTCTTGTTGTAAGCAAAGCCTGGTAAGCGTTTTGCCTTACATTGGTCATATTTTAATGATAACAATTAAAAGTTTTCCTTAGGTAGAGGTATATATATACTTCGATAAATAGATGATATTTATATTTAGTATTTAAATGCTACAGATAAACTAAAAATGATTTGTAGTTTTATATTGTAATTTTTAACTTTTATTTTACTAAGGATCTAAATTATTCTTTTTTTAAATTGAAGATGATAAAAATGATGTCAAGGAATATTTCGAAACCATATTTGGATTTATAATAAACGGTAATTTTGATATTCACTATTTTGATGTGTGGTTATGTACGGGTGAAAATTGTCTATAAATCTGCATAAACATTAATTGTCTTGTTCAGAAATATCTTACTCGTGTTCTTTGAAATTGTAGAACATTTTTGACCTACAAAATAAAATTTTAATTGGTCAATAGAAAAATATATAATAATTTTCTGTAATTATTCACCACAAAAAAAAAAAAAAAAAAACAATTTATAAATTTCAAAAATAATCTAATTGAATTGGTAGGGTGTGCAGAAACAAACTATCTGTTCAGTTGTAGTACAACTAATTTTAAATTTATTTTTAATTTTAGGTCGTGTTCAATATCTGACTTTAATTGAACATAATCTAAAATAAATACTTAACAAACTTTATATTATGGATATAATTATGATAATTCATACAAAAAATATAGCACTTATCTGTAATAATATACTGTTTTTTGTTATTATCATTTCAATTAATTTTTATTCGAAGAAACAATCCTTTTTGTAGTCCCAAATAAATAAGTAAAACCAAGGTTTTAATAAATTA